>CM077159.1:14194091-14679091 GCA_039583875.1 Platanthera guangdongensis | reverse complement strand
AATCTTAAATCCAATAAATATGAATGTCCATGACCACAACCACAGGAATGAAACCCAAATACACTGAAAAGGGTACATGGCCTTATGGCCTTACAAATGTTCACTTAATAAAACATGTCTTACATACATCGGCTCGCAGGCTGGCCACACATGATAAAAGTAAAAAAACAACTATTCTACGGCCTTCTAGGGCCAGCACAGCAACATGGGCTCCAGCCCGCTATTTGGCACTCGGCTCCGCAGCACCTGCAAGCACACTCCACCGCACGGTGGCAAACAAGCAACGGTCAGCTAAAAGCCGACCAAATTATAACGACCCTGCCCCTTACTCGGGACGACGGTGCTCTTTCCCTGCATATCATTAGCCCAATAAAATAATAAAGCACAACTATACTATGCCATAGGTGAAGGCTCGCACGGCCAAATACCCCATGCACTCAGGGCACATTAACGGCGAATCCTAACATATCAGTGTCTTCACCATCGTCCCAAAGATGGCAACCGAGTGAGCATTTTGGCCTTTCTGACCCTGTCTAGTCTAAGGCTCCCGACTATGCCTACGACCAGTGCCCTTTTCGGATTTCTCGCACCGTACCACATTGCTTAGGTCCAATTCCACTTGCCCGTTGCTCATGTCGCATATACAGTTTAAGTCATACGCGCGGGCCAAGCTTCTCTCGGATCCCAAAATTTTCTAAACAATCTCATAACTCAGTTATGATCATGGCCGGTTCCCAGACCGCCAAGTTAGCAGAACACGTTTCCGCTCAGTTTTCCGGGTGTGCCTTGAAGCTAACCTCCAAGGATCCCTACTGCAATCTACCGTGTAGAAACCCGAAAAACCTAAAGCACGGAGTCTTCTCCGGCAAAACAACATCAAATGCAACATCACCGATCCAGACGGTACACGTCCGGGTAGGCTTCACACACAATGCTTATGCCCGTACTTACGATTCCGGACTCTATACACAACACAAGGGGGACTATTCACATTAACCCCAAGGAACACCACGCACTCACCGTACACTAGCAAGAGCGGGATTCCCTATGCAGAAAGAAAGAGCTTCACATGCTCAAGTTGAGAATCGTTACCCTTGTAGTCCGTTTTGGCGCCATGGAAAAACTATACAGACAGAACTCTTCGCAACAAACTTTCCTCCACAAATCTGCTCTCAGATTTTGAAACGGTGCTACGATGCTCCGTCGGCGGCCGGAAACCCTTCCTTCTTCCTCCTCTTTCCAACTCCTTGAGAGAGAGAATGGTGGGAAAGAAATGAAGGATTAACTCTCCTATTCCCGGCCTTAACAGAGCAGGAAACCATCTGGGTCGTTGGATCATAATTAAAGAAAACGAACATCTCAGATCCGTTCAAAAATCTCCAGACTTGGGCCGAACACGGCTTGGCACACGGCCGTGTCCCAGGCCATGTGCCTCGATCCAGGCACGATCGTCGAACACAGAAAATACACACGGGCTCAGATACGCCCGTATCCAACCTGACACGCCCGTGTCGGGTCTCTTGACACGCCCGTGTCCGGGGCATGTCACGCATAACCGCCACGGCAACGGACACGACCCAACAGGACACGGGTACTAACACGGCTAGGCACACGCCCGTGTCCAATGACACGCCCGTGTCATGAAACCGTGTTTCTGGCCGTGTCCTTCTCGGGATGAAAACAGCCAAAAAATCACCAGCCAGACACGGCCTTGGACACTCCCGTGTCCTAGGCCGTGTACCCCTAAACAGGCACCAAAAACCCCTTTTTGGCGACCAACTCAAATACAATTTTCGGGGCGTTACAAATCTCCCGCACTTAAGGAATTTCGTCCCGAAATTAAGTAAAGGTACACAAATCTATATGGTACCTGAGTGGAATAACTTGGGGTATTCCTCCAACATAGCTTGCTCTCGCTCCCAAGAAAGCTCCTCTCGTCCGCAATTATCCCAACGGACTTTAACCATTCGGACTTCCTTGTTGCGGAGTCGCTTGACCGCAACATCTTCAATACGTGCTGACTTGACTCTTGTTGTTAATTCATAATCAACCGGTACCTGATTGTCCGCAATGATCTGCGAAGGCTCTTGCACCGCCTTACGCAACACCGACACGTGGAACACGTCATGCAGCCCACTCAATTCCGCCAACAGCTTCAATCTATACACCGCCTCACCAACACGCTCCAGGATTTCAAATGGTCCAAGGTATCTCGGACTCAGCTTCTTGAATCGTCGAACCCGCGATACACCCTTGAACGGCTTGATTTTTAGATACATCATGTCGCCAACACTGAACTCCACGTTCATATGCTTGGCATTGTAATACTTTGCCTGCCTGTCCTGAGAGACTTTCAATCTTTCCTGAATTGTCCTTATCATTGAGGTGGCGTCTTCCACCGCTTGACGTTTGTACAACTTCGATTCGCCTGCCTCCAACCAAGACAACGACGCACGACACTTCCTCCCGTACAGAGCTTGGAAAGGCTCCATACCAATGCTCGCCTGAAAGCTGTTGTTATACGCAAACTCCACCATATATAAGTGATCCTCCCAATGCTTTCCGAAATTTAGGACGCACATGCGAATCATGTCCTCCATAGTCCTGTTGACCCTCTCGGTCTGACCATCCATCTGTGGATGAAAGGCTGTGCTGAAACTCAGCTTAGTTCCCAACATACTATGCACCAACCTCCAATTCTTCGACGTAAATCATCCATTCCGGTCACTAACAATACTGCGGGGCACACTATGCAATCGTACAATATTATCCACGTAGAGTTTGGCTAACTTTTCCACCGGATCTTCCTTCCTGTTCGGAATAAAGTGCGACACCTTTGTCAACCTATCTACGACCACCCATATGGCGTCGTTTCCCTTCTGCGACTTCGGCAAGCCATGTACAAAATCCATAGATATGTCGTCGAATTTCCATTCTGGGATAGGTGGGGATTTCAAGAAACCTCCGGGCTTCTGACATTCCGCCTTCACCAATGCGCCAGTATGGCACTTGGCCACATAAAGTGCTACATCCTTCTTCAAACCCGGCCACCAGAATAATTTCTTCATGTCTCTATACATCTTCGTGCTTCCCGGGTGGATTGAGTACTTGGTATGATGAGCCTCATACATCAACTCCTCCCGAAGATTATCCGCACTAGGAATGCATAGGCGACCGTCCTTCCTTAGCAACCCATCCTCAACAGCAAACTGAGAATTTGACCCATCCATAGATTCTTCCAAGATCTGTTTCATGCTGTTATCCTGAACCAAAGCCCGTCGAACTCTATCAGCTAGGTCACATTGTACCTCTGTCCAAAATAGTTTCGCCTCAGCACTAGACTGCTTGCCGACACAAGATATCTCCAAAGCCTCCAATTCATGGATCAATCTCTCATCATGTACCGATAACCAATTGGCCTGTGCCGGAGTCCTGCGACTCAACGCATTTGTCACTGCATTACCCTTCCCAGACACATAATATATCTTGAAGGTGTAGTCCCCTAAGAACTCCATCCACCTCCGCTGCCTCATGTTCAAATCCTTTTGGTCCAACAGGTACTTCAAACTCTTATGATCGGTGTAAATATCGACCTTCACACCGTACAGATAATGCCTCCAAAGCTTTAGAGCAAATATCACGGCCGCTGACTCTAAGTCATGGACCGGATAATTCCTCTCATGAACCTTCAGTTGTCGTGAACCATAGGCTATCACTCTCCCATGTTGTAGCAAAACACAGCCCAAACCATTGCCTGAAGCATCACTATAGATCTCGAACCCTTCGGTTCCAACTGGCGAACATAAAATAGGCGTTGTGGTCAACCGCCTCTTCAACTCTTCGAAAGCCTGTTCGCACTCCGGAGATCACACAAACTTCTGATCCTTCCTAGTCAACGTCGTGAGTGGTAGCGCTATCCGCGAGAAGTTCTCTACAAAGCGCCTGTAGTAGCCAGCAAGCCCCAGAAAACTTCGGACCTCCGCCACTGAAGTCAAAGCAGGCCACTCTCGTATCGCCACTATCTTCGCCGGATCCATAGCTATCCCTTCTCCACTGACAACATGACCAAGGAACGCTATCGAGGATAACCAAAATTCACACTTGGAGAACTTAGCATACAACTGATTCCTCATCAACGTCTCCAACACCATGTGTAGATGATTATAGTGATCCTCCTCGCACTGAGAGTACACCAGGATATCATCAATAAATACTATCACGAACCAATCCAGGTACTCTCTGAACATCCTGTTCATCAGATCCATAAACACGGATGGCGCATTGGTCAAACCAAACGGCATGACCGTGAACTCGTAATGCTCAAACCGCGTACTGAATGCTGTCTTTGGGATGTCGCTCTCCCTTATCCTCAACTGGTAGTAACCGGACTTTAGATCTAACTTTGAATATACCGTTGACCCAACCAACTGATCAAATAGATCGTCAATCCTGGGAATCAGATACTTATTCTTTTCCGTAAGATTGTTCAATTCCCGGTAGTCAATACAAAGTCGCAAGCTCCCATCTTTCTTTTTAACAAAGAGAACTGGTGCGCTCCAAGGCGACGAACTTGGACGCACATATCCTTGCTCTAGCAACTCTTGCAGTTGCACCTTCAACTCCGCCATCTCTCTTGGCGATATCCGATATGGAGAGCGTGACACCGGTTTGGCACCCAGTACCAGCTCTATAGTAAAGTCTATCTCCTACTGAGGAGGGGCTCCTGGGAGATTATTTGGAAACACATCGGGATACTCAGACACAACTGGGATGCTGTCCAAACTAGGCTTAGGCGTCGAAGTCTGCACTAGAGTGACAAACAGTTCTGCACCAGACCGAACTGCCTTGATCACCTGAAGGGCCGACATCAAAACTTTCCCCGACCCCTTCATGCCCGCAAAAGTCGCCTTATGACTAGCTCTCAACTGACCCACTAGCAACTTCGATCCACGTATGCCTGCTGCTCCGAGAGCCTGACCATACTAAAGATCACGTTGAACTCTCCTAGCGGTAGTAACGACGCTTGCAAATTAAACTTTTGACTCAGAATCCAGACCTAAACGCAACAGATTCTATCTGCGCGCATTGGGCACTACTAGTCAACAACACATCCATTGTGCCTTTTGTCATCGGAAGATGTACTCCGACACGCAATAAAATTCCTTTGGGCAAACGGAGACGCGAAGCCCCCTTTAACGAACGGTGCTTCCGCCGGATAAACGAAATTCAGAACAAAGCTTAGCACAAGTGGTTCTAGGCTAACATGCACAAAGGCAACAAGTGTCTAAAACTAAATGCTAGAATTTTAAACCTTACCTGTCACCATGACCGCGTGCTTTCTGGCCTCTTGCTGACCCAGCCTGTACACATTAGGCTTCCTCTCAGACATAAAGCGTCCGCTCCAACACTTACGAGCAAAATGCCCCGTCTTCCCGCAGTTATAACAAGCACCCGAGGTTCGGCCTGTAGTTTCCCTTGAAGCACCAAAAGGGGGGGCTGGACCCGAAGTCCTAGCCTTCTTATACCACCTACGATATCCAGACTTTGAGGTAGACATCATTTTGAACTCTGTTTTCTTGGCACTAGAGTCCTCAACCGCTCCTGACGTAGATTCCTTAGTCTTCTGAGCACCATCTCGACAAGCTTGGAAAGAGTGCCCTTTCTTGCCACAAGTATGACAGTTGAAAGTAACTTTGCTAGTCGATGATCTACCCTTCTGCTTCAGCATTCTGCGAGATACACCCCTCATAGGACTTGCAGGGTTTGATACCCTACTCACTGGTATCTGGTGAAGTTTCCCCATATCTACTTCCAAAGATCTAGCCGACTCCACCAAGGCTCGGAATCCCAATAGTTTTGGTCCTAGCAGTAGGATTCACAGCTCACCACGCAGCCCATTATAGAATCTATCAACTATAGACTATTCGTTCTCCAATTCAAAGCATGGGTAGCGGCTTATGAAAAGGAACGCCTGCAAATACTCATCGACTGAGTGCGTACCCTGCACTAAGGACATGTTCAATTGCTGGCCAGCTGGCCTTCTTAAAGTCCTTTGATCCAACACACCACCCGACATTGAAGTCATCATAGGGACAAAGGGTTGCACATTGCTTCCCTGTTGTACACTAGTCACAGCGAGCACCACTTCAACAATTCTTCTTATGGTTTCAAACGATGGAGGGGTCTCAAGCACGACGCTGGGTGCACTATAATCCTCAGAAACAAGATGTTCTGTCGGCTCTGCGCCACTCCCGGTCACCTATAGTCGTACAAAATACCTATAAGTGACTAAACAAAATTGTAAAAAGTAACTATAGGAATACGCAGGTTCCTCAAAACAAGTGTATTTTTCATTCCTAAGTGGACATTCATGGGTTCTTTTTGATGTTATAACGATGACGCACACCAGTGCTCACCACCACTTAAAAGAATTCGCCCACGAATTCATTCAAGCCTGACCATAACCAGAAGTCTAATACCAAATTGTAACACCCCCATCTGTTGCATGACATATAACAGAAGGTCCAGCTGGAACCCGACGCCATATACCACAGACAGTCGGAAGGATTACCAAATGAATATTCAAACTATCCAATTAAGACTACACATCCTACACAGAGCATTCTAGTGGAAGCTTTTAAAGTTGAAAGAACCCAAATCTTAAATCCAATAAATATGAATGTCCACGCCACAACCACAGGAATGAAACCCAAATACACTGAAAAGGGTACATTGCCTTATGACCTTACAAATGTTCACTTAATAAAACATGTCTTACATACATCGGCTCGCAGGCCGGCCACACATGATAAAAAGTAAAAACAACTATTCTACAGCCTTCTAGGGCCAGCACAGCAACATGGGCTCCAACCCGCTATTTGGCACTCGGCTCCGCAGCACCTGCAAGCACACTCCACCGCACGGTGGCAAACAAGCAACGGTCAGCTAAAAGCCGACCAAATTATAACGACCTCGCCCCTTACTCGAGACGGCGGTGCTCTTTCCCTACATATCATTAGCCCAATAAAATAATAAAGTGCACTATACTATGCCACAGGTGTAGGCTCGCACGGCCAAACACCCCGTGCACTTAGGGCACATTAACGGTGAATCCTGACATATCAGTGTCTTCACCACCATCCCAAAGATGGCAACTAAGTGAGCATTTTAGCCTTTCTGACCCTATCTAGTCTAAGGATCTCGACTATGCCTACGACCAGTGCCCTTTTCGGATTTCTCGCACCGTACCACATAGCCTAGGTCCAATTCCACTTGCCCGTTGCTCACGCCGCATATATAGTTTAAGTCCTACGCACGGGCCAAGCTTCTCTTGGATCCCAAAATTTTCCAAACAATCTCATAACCCAGTTATGATTAAGGCCGGTTCCCAGACCGCCAAGTTAGCAGAACACGTTTTCGCTCAGTTTTTCGGGTGCGCCTTGAAGCTAACCTCCAAGGATCCCTGCTGCAATCTACCGCGTAGAAACCCAAAAACCTAAAGCATGGAGTCTTCTCCGGCAAAACCACATCAAATGCAACATCACCGATCCAGATGGTACACGTCCGGGTAGGCTTCACACACAATGCCTATGCCCGTACTTATGATTCCGGACTCTATATGCAACACAAGGGGGACTATTCACATCAACCCCAAGGAACACCACGCACTTACCGCACACTAGCGGGAGCGGGATTCCCTATACAGAAAGAAAGAGCTTCACATGCTCAAGTTGAGAATCGTTACCCTTGTAGTCCGTTTTGGCGCCATGGAAAAACTACACGGACAGATTTCTTCGCAACGAACTTTCCTCCACGGATCCGCTCTCAGATTTCGAAACGGTGCTCCGATGCTCCGCCGGCGGCCGGAAACCATTCCTTCTTCCTCCTCTTTCCAACTCCTTTAGAGAGAGAATGGTGGGAGAGAAATAAAGGATTAACTCCCCTATTCCCGGCCTTAACAGAGCAATAAACCATCTGGGCCGTTGGATCCTAATTAAAGAAAACAAACGGCTCAGATCCGTTCAAAAATCTCCAAACCTGGGCCGAACACGGCTTGGCACACGGCCGTGTCCCAGGTCATGTGCCTCGATCCAGGCACGATCGTCAAACACAGAAAAGACACACGGGCTCAGACACGCCCGTGCCCAACCTGACATGCCCGTGTCGGGTCTCTCGGCACGCCCGTGTCCGGGGCGTGTCACGCATAACCGCCACGGTAACAGACACGACCCAACGGGACACGGGTAGGCACACGCCCGTGTCCAATGACACGCCCGTGTCATGGAACCGTGTTTCTGGCCGTGTCCTTCTCGGGATGAAAACGGCCAAAAAAATCACCAGCTAGATACGGCCTTGGACACGCCCGTGTCCTAGTCCGTGTAACCCTAAACAGGCACCAAAACCCCCTTTTTGGCGACCGAATCAAATACAATTTTCGGGGCGTTACAAATATTCCTGAGGAAGACTGTAATTAATGCTCCCTCTAACAGATACATTCAGAGAATGTTGAGCATTAATTACTCAGGAATTTTCGCATTAGAATGGGGACAGAAGGCCGGAAAAGGCTAAGTCTGAGTCGTTAAACAGTTGGTAGAATTCGTCGAACTGAGTTACCAATTCGTCGAGCGGAGATATTGAATTCGTCGATCAGACGGCTTCTGTTGGTCAAGATGAGTTCCAAGTTCATCGAGCTGATAGCAGAACTTGCATGCTTCAGAACCTTTGCCTTTTCTGTCTGAAGTTCGTCGAGCTGACAATTGTATTTGTTGACTGGAGTTCAACAACCATTCTGGACTTAGTCGAGTATTTTGTGTTGACTGATATTCTGTGTGTCGACATGAATCTTCTGGTTCCATAATTCGTCGAGTAGAGTACTGAGTTCGTCGACCTGAGAAGTTGACTTCGTCGACCTGAGAAGTTGTGTACTTGAGGTCCAAGTTCGTCGAGCTTAGAATCTTTTTCGTCGACCAAAGTTTGGAGTTATCCTGAATTTAGTTTGTTGAAGTATCCCAATTTTCGTCGACCAAAGAATGAAGATCGTCGAGCTCAGCTCAGAGAAATGTCTCAAGATCGTCGAGCTAAGAACGTTTTTCGTCGACCTGAGTTCGACGAACGTTGAACTCATTTTTACTTAGTCTTAAAATCTTCTAAGTCTTGAGTCCCTGATAGTCTTGTTGATAGCTGGTCCATCTGATGTTGACTCTAAGGACTTGGCCTAGACTCTAGGACACAACTTTGACCCTGGCTATACATGTTGGGTCACATCCTAAGTTAGTGAACCTAGCCCAAATCAACTAGGGATCCAACAATCTCCCCCTATTTGGGTGAGGTCACTAATAGACTCAAAACATAAATATAGAAATAAACAAAGCAAGAAAAAGGTATATCTAGCAGAGATTTACTAACACATGTAGCAGATATATATATACATGAGCTTTGTTTTTAAACAGACAGATCAGTATTAAAAACTAATGCAGAGAAAAGAAATTGAAGCACTGTAAAGATTATTTCTTCTGCTTATCCGTGGGCTTGCCTTCTTTTGTCTTTTCTCCTGGCTTTGTAAAGATAATTTCTCTGTTTGGATTCAAAGCCTGTGCCTGTGTCATTGTCCTGTCAGCTGCCCTAATAATCTTCAGGGATGTAGTTTTGGGGACAACTGCTTCAGGATATAGCTTCATGTAATCATCAACATTGAACAGTTTATTTGCTTTATCAAATCTTTTAAGTTCTTCCTTCCTATATTTGGACATGGTGGAATATCCTGATATATCTTTCCCTTCAGCTTTTGCTTTATTTATCAAGGACGGACCAACAATTTCCTGAAATCTAGCCATTCTAGCAGTGTTTGCTGTCTCAGGATCCTCAAAAGGAACATGAGGTGAATATGGTCTCTCAGGACTGTTAGACTTCTGATCTGCAGGGATACTTTGCTGTTGCTGCTGAGGTTGTTGATGTTGTTGATGTTGAGTTTCTGAAGAGTGATGTCTTTGCTGACTTCTTCCAGAAGTTCTCTCTTGATGTCTCTGATAAGTTTACATGGGGGAAAATATCTGAGAGCTAGATCCAGTGGCACAAGCTGCTGGAGGAGGTGGATCTCTTCTATATCTCTGAACTGGTGGAGGAGAGTATTTTCTACTTCTTTTCTTCTCCTTTTGCTGATTTTTAGACAACCACATCCATGCTGGCATTCTTTTGTAAGAAGTAATATTTTGGAGGATATAGAATGGGGTGTCATTCTTTGGGTTTGGCTTAGCAGTAGGAGGAGGAGGGGCTTTCCTTTTCTTTGACAACATTTTCTTCTTCTTCTTAGCAGTGTCTTCATCTGAATCTTCTTCATCATCATCATCTGAATCACTGGCAGAACCCTGAGGGTTATCATATAGAGCATCCAATGCTTTCAAGGCTTTATCATAAGTAGCAGTCTTTTCTATAGCAGGAGCAGAGGTTTCAAAGGCTGGAGTTTCAGCAAGAGTTGAAGAGGAGACTATACAAGCATCAGAAGTAACTGGGACAGAGCTTTCAACTGCTGCCTTATTTTCTTCTTCAATGTCAGCCAAGATCAACTCATCTAGATCTGGCAAAGGGGAGTCATCCATCACAAAGATTGGTGCTGAGATAGCTTCTGGATGGGATGAAATGACTGCAGAGGTTGGCGAAGAAACTGGAATTACAAAGCTGTCACATAGTTGCTTAGCAACTGCTTGACTGATAGGAGGAGTATAAGGAACAATAGCCAACTGTGGCTTAGTAAAATCTTCTAAAAGATACTGCATATGTACATTGTCAAAGGTTTTCAGCAATTCTTCTAAGTTAACTGTGGGATTTAGAATAAAATCACCAACAGTTGTGAATCCTTCAGAATCTGACTCAAAATCCATGTCAGTATCGATGAAATCAATTAAATCTTTGTATATACAATATGTATATGCTGTTGTGGGGACTGGAGTATCTGCTGGTGCTGGAGCTGAAGTGTCTGAAGCTGTTGCTGCTGCTTCATCACCAGACATCTCCCCTTGCCTGGTTTCAGTAGGAACTGAGGCCAGGCCCCTGACTGAGGAGGGGGCAGCAGTGAGGGCAGATATTTGAGCAGATAAAGAGGTAATGGTAGTAGCAAGAGGTGTAATGGCCTCTGCTATAAGGGATTTTAGAAGGGGGGTGATGATGGTGATGATAGATGAGATGGTAGTGGGGTCCAATGAGAAAGTTGTAGATGGTGTTGCAGTTGGTGTGGAAGGGGTGACAACTATTGAGGGAACAAAGGGTGGAACATCAGGTATGTGAAGGTTAGATGTTGAGGGGGATGGAGGGGTGGCATCTTGCATCATGGTATCTGATGGTAGGATGTAAGATGGTATGGAAGAGAGATGTGGGGGAAGTGGAGACTGTGGTGGTGTAGAAATGTATGTGTCATGAGGGGATTCAGGAGGTGTGGGTGGTTGATTTTCCTGAAGGGAGGAAGATTGAATGTCAGTGATGTGGATTGGTAAAGAGGGGGTGACTGGGGTTTTTGTTGTTGGTGGAAGGGGGGCTGGAAGAGAAGATGTGGAAGGAATGTTCTCTTCAGCAGGGTGGGGAGTGGCTTTGATTGCCCTTGTGCCTTCAGAAGCTTTGATGGAAGAGTTGGAAGCCTGAGAGGGCTTAGTGATGGTCCTCTCCCATCTGCCAAATAAGGCACATGTTAGCTTTTTACTGGCATTTATGAATATGGTCTGTGAGACCAGGGATTCAGCAGCCTTTTCCTGTAGGAAGATTCCTAGAACTCTTCCAAAACATACTTCCTTCTTAGAGTTCTTCTTCTTTATCAAATCAAATAGAAGTTGGGCCCAGTTGATTGGCTTCTTGTTGATGATTGCACACATCACCAGAAATTGGTGTTTGGTGATATAGTCGTGTGCAGTGTGTTTTCCAAGTAACACTTTGCCAACCAAGTCTACTAGAAACTTATAGGGCGCAGACAAGTGTTTCTTCAACAGTTTGTTAGGGTTTTCTCCAGTATAATCGATGAGTCTTAGCATCATATCCAATTCCTCTGCTTCAATCTCGAGGTCCTCTTCTCCATTTCTTAATCCAAAGATTTCAGTTAAGATAGCGAGGGTTAAAGAGATGGAGTTACCCGCGATGGTGCCCGTCATGATGTTCTCTTCGGTGGACGACAGTGTGTATACCCATTCCCTGATTTCCATGCTGTGTAGTTTGATCCTTCTCGTCATCAGGGTCTTCAGTTCCTGTTCTTCAAGAAGTTCCAGGATGTACAAAAAAATTGGATCGGAGTGCTGAAATGAATCGAAATCCACGTCAAAGCCTGTATCGAACTTCATTCCTGTGAGATTGCTTGCCAGAGCCGCCATTGAAATCACCTGCAAGAAAGACAAAGAAACGACGATCAAGTGCAAGGGAACAGAAAGCGCGGGATGGAGGTCGAAGAAAACCTAGATATAAGGTTTTCTAGAATATGAATCGACAAACTCCATTCCACAAAAATAAAATTAATTCTTCGAACTGAGGTCGACAAAACGAGTTAATAATAAATAATTGGTCGATCTCATTCAGAAGACTTGAGGACACTTCGTCGAACTCCGTTCGACGAATATCTTCTGAAGCAAGTTCGTCGAGCTCTGGTCGACAAAAATTGTTTCACTCACAGAGAGTTCGTCGAACTCCGTTCGACGAACCTCTCTCAAACCTTCCCCGGTCCGTCGAACTCGTTCGACGAACTTTGGAAAATTCGTCGAATGTAGACATAACTTAAGCTAAGTCTTCTCCATTGATCATTCCCAACTGATTTAGAAAGAAAGCATGATTTTTCTCATCCAAAGGTTTGGTGAATATATCAGCTTTTTGTAAATCAGTGTAGATATAGACAAGCTTAATCTTATTTTTGTCTACAAACTCCCTAATGAAATGATGTCTTATGTCAATATGCTTTGTCCTACTATGGTGAACTGGATTTTGTGCTATGGCTATAGCACTAGTATTATCATAGAATAGGGTTGAATTATTTAAGTTGAACCCATAATCTAGAAGTTGATTTTGTATCCACAACATCTGTGAATAACAGCTGCCTGCTGCAATGTATTCTGCTTCAGCAGTTGATGTTGACACTGATGTTTGCTTTTTACAGAACCATGATACCAATCTCATACCCAGGAACTGGCAGGTTCCTGAAGTACTTTTTCTATCAACCCTGCATCCAGCAAAATCAGCATCAGAGTATCCAGTTAACTCAAATTCTGATTCAGCAGGATACCATAGGCCTAGATCAGGACAACTCTTTATATATCTTAAAATCCTTTTTAAGAAAATTAGATGAGATTCTTTAGGGTTCACTTGGAACCTAGCACAAAGGCATGTATCAAACATAATATCTGGCCTACTTGCTGCGAGGTATAATAGGGACCCAATAATGCCCCTATAAAGTTTCTGATCTACATGTTTTCCTGGTATATCAGAGTCCACAACAGCATTGGTGGCCATGAGAGTTTTCTTAGCTGAGGCATCAGCCATCCCAAACTTCTTTAGAAGTTCTTTAGCATACTTTGTTTGAGAGATGAAGATGCCATCAGGAAGCTGTTTCACTTGGAGACCAAGGAAATATGAAAGCTCTCTCATACTACTCATTTCAAATTTAGAATGCATGAGGTCAGAAAACCTCTTGCACAATTTTGAATATGTAGAGCCAAATATAATGTCATCTACATAGATTTGCACTAACAAGATTTGGTCCTTATGATGTCTAATGAAAAGGGTTTTATCTACAGTTCCTCTTGTAAATTTATGCTCTAATAAGAAACTTGCTAAGGTCTCATACCAAGCTCTTGGAGCTTGCTTTAGACCATAAAGAGCCTTATTTAATTTAAAAACATAAGAGGGATGAGTTGAAGAAATAAAACCTGGAGGTTGTTCTACATAAACCTCTTCTTGTAACACTCCATTTAAGAAGACATTTTTCACATCCATTTGAAAGACTTTGAACCTTTTGAATGTTGCATAGGCAAGGAAGATTCTTATAGCTTCCAACCTTGCAACAGGTGCAAAGGTCTGATCATAGTTAATTCCTTCCTCTTGTCTATATCCTTCAGCAACAAGCCTGCCTTGTTCCTCACAATAACTCCTTGGGCATCAAGCTTATTCCTGAAAACCCATTTGGTTCCAATAACTGGGTAGTTTTGGGGTCTTGGAACCAAATCCCAAACTTTACATCTCTCAAATTGGTTTAGTTCCTCTTATATTGCAAGGATCCAGTGGAGATCTTGCTCAGCCTCATGAATGGTGAGAGGTTCAACCTGAGAGAGAAAACAGGCATGCATCAAGTCTTGGTTGAGTTGATACCTAGTCTGTACACCTGCTGATATGTCTCCAATTACTTGAGATCTGGGGTGATCCCTAATTGTGACAAAATCAGTGGGCGGAGTTGGTTGTGCAACAACATTTTGAATAAATTCCTCTTGTGGAATTATATTTGCTGTTGGTTGTGGCTCATGTTCTTCAGCTTCATCTTCTTCACTATCTTCAATGACCTGTGGAGAGGGATGAGTGGGAACCTCTTGGGTGAGGTTTAGTCCATCCAATGTCTCACACAAGTGGGGTACCTGCAAATTGTTACTGGTAGAAACTTCTTTCTCCTTGCAGTACATGTTAGTTTCATCAAAAGAAACATGAATTGACTCTTCTACTTTTAATGTTGATTTATTGAATACCCAATAAGCCTTGCTTACTTGGGAGTATCCTAGAAAAACTCCCACTTCAGCCTTGGCTGCAAACTTTCTAATATATTTCTTGTTGTTATTGTGTATATAACATGTACAACCAAAAACTTTAAAATAATTTATTTTAGGTTTCTTCCCTTTGAGCAATTCATAGTGAGTCTCTTTCTTCAGTTTGTGAATTAAACTCCTATTCAGGACATAGTTTGCAGTGCTTACAGCCTCTGCCCAAAAGGTTAGTGGCATGTATGCATCAGCAAGCAATGTGCATGTAGCTTCAATAAGTGTCCTATTTTTCCTTTCAGCTACCCCATTTTATTGGGGAGTTCTAGGAGCTGAGAAGCAATGCCTGATACCTTCCTTCTCACAGAACTCATGCATAAGAAGAGACTCAAACTCTGTACCATGATCACTTCTGATCAATGCAACATGAGTAGAGAACTCAATCTGTATGGTCCTGAGAAAATCTGTAAGAACCTTGAATGTATCTGACTTTGTTCTCAAAAAGAATACCCAACTGAACTTGGAGAAGTCATCCACTATAACTAAAGTGTAAGATTTCACTCCTAGGCTTTGTAGGGCAATGGGTCCAAAAAGATCCAAGTGTAGCAAGTACAAGATTCTAAGTGAATCACTCTTATTAATTGATTTGAAACTAGTTTTAGTTTGATTGCCTAATTGACAAGCCCTGCAGAGACCTTCCTTCTTGTAGGGAGCAGAGGGTAGACCTCTAACAACGTTGTGCTTAGATAACCTAGCAATGCTTTTCAGGTTTACATGTCCTAGTCTTTTGTGCCATAAGTCATTCTGATTACTAGTTAAATTCAGTAAACAGATATCAGTTGTGGCAGAAAGAAAGTTTACTAAATAAATGTTTCCTTGTCTACTTCCAGTTAAAACAGTTTGGTTATTTTTATCAATGATAGAGCAGGTAGAAGGGTTAAAGTATACCTGATAACCATCATCACATAATTGACTTATGAAGATGAGGTTATGCTTCAGTCCACTTACATATGTCACCTTTCTGAATGTGACAGCCCCTATTCTCACTTCTCCAACTCCTTCTGACTGACCACATTTTGAGTCACCAAAGATAACTTTTGGCCCCATCTTGGACTTATAGTTGAGTAGGATGTCCTTGCTGCCAGTCATATGCTTGGAGCAGCCACTGTCCAGGTACCAAGTTTCATTTACCCCGGGATACTTTTTCTCCTGCAATGCAAACAGTTAGTTATTTTTGACCCAGGTTACCTTGGGCCCTTTGTATGGCTGATAAGAGAAACTAGAAATAACAGAAAATTCTGGCTGGGATTTATATCCTAGGGGGTGGTATCTCCTAGGTGGAATGGTCCAGTCAGCTAGGGGATTAAATGATTTCCTAGAAGTATTTAAGTTTCTGTTAAAGTTATAGTTTTGGTTAAGTCTTCCTGGGTTCGACGTATTTATGTAAGTTCGTCGACAAGAGTTCGACGAATTGGGTTGAGATCATCGATCTCTGCCCAGAGAATAAACATGTTCATTCTCTGCGCCCCACGTTCGTCGATCTCTACTTGACGAACCATATAAAGTTCGTCGATCGCAGTTAGACGAATAATAATAACTATAGTTGGCGTTCAGAGTTTGTCGATCGGGGTTCGACGAACTGGCCCCTTTTCGTCGATCTGAGGTCGACGAAAATTGCTGAACTTTGTTTTTATTGGGTGTTTTCTGTTTTTCAATGTTGTACTTAGTTTTAATTTGTTCAAGAATTTTATTTACCTTATATACTTGCTCAGTATTCTTCTTTTCTTTCTCAGAAATAAAATTTATGGGTTGTGACAGGTGGTTTTTCTGAATAATAGGTGGTTCACTAGATGATGCACCTAATCCTAACTTACTTCCATTAAATCTAGCATTAGCTATGTTGGTGATTACTGTTAGTTGTTTGCTTCTTCCATTTAGTGATTCTTCTAGCTGTTTTGCCTTATTTAATTCATCTTTCAGAAGGGTGATTTGTTCACTAAACATATCTATTTCATTTTTCATTTTAGTGTTTTATAATACTAAGCTATCATAGTTAACTTGCTTATCTCTGAGAAGTTTGATTTCCTTCTCAGAGTTGATTAAATCCAAACACATGATTTTAAAATCTGATTTTAAAGATTCTGAATTATAATCAAACCATGATAATACCTGATCAGCTTCTGATTCAGAAGCTTCCTCATTTTCTGACTCTCCTTCTTCTAAGTTGCTTCTTGAGGCATCAATTGTCATGAGGCAAACCTCTTTTGCTCTTTCTTCTTCTTCATCTTCATTGGAGCTTGAAGATGTTGACTCTTCTTCAGTCTCACTCCAAGTCTCAGCTACAAACCCCTTTTCCTTCCTCTTGTGTTTGCTGGAAGAGGGTTTGCTGGTGAACAGTTTTCTGGAATCCTTTTCCTTTTCTCTTCTCTTCTCTTTCTTCTGGTTCTTTGGACACTTATAGAGAAAGTGCCCAGGCTTTCTGCATCCATAACACACCACTTCCTTTGTTGGTGTCTTGTCATACTTTGGCCTGTCATCCTTTCTTGCTGACTTCCTCCTGAAGTCCTTTCTAGCCATCTTGAAGAATCTCTTTGCAAAGAGACTCATGAGCTCTTCATTTGATGCATTGGATTCTGATTCTTCTGAGTCTTTGAATGCTATGTTCTGATCTCTTCTGGCTGCAGGAGATGTTCTTTGTTCAGTAGCCTCCCTTGTCTTTATTAAGTGCTCATAAGATTTCAGTTTGCCCAGTAGAGATTCAGTTGAAATCTCATTTAGGCATCTGGCCTCCTTGATGGGCCAAATTCTTGTGTCCCATGAGCTTGGGAAGCACATCAGAATTTTGTTATTCACTTCAGTGAGAGTGATGACCTTGTCCAGAGTTTTTAGCTCATTAATAATTGAGCTTAATCTGTTGTACATCTCTGACACTGTCTCAGCTTCCTGTTTCTTGAAATTCTCATATTGGGATATGAGATTTGATCTCCTATCCTTCCTTTCATCAGCTGATCCATCAACCATTTGCTTTAGGGAATCCCAAATGGCTTTTGCTGATGTGTACTCAGCAGCCTTCTAGAAAAATGTCATCAGACATTGTTTGTGCCAATATGTTCATGGCTTTTGCATCATCCATCTTGGCTTTCCTGTAAGCATCATTATAATCTGGAGGAGGGACTGCAGTCATATCTGTAGAAGTGCTGGGAGGAGCAGCAGGTGGTGGAGGTACACCTGTTAAGATAGAAGCAAAAATATCTTCATCAATAGAATTCATGTATAGCTTGATTCTTGCCTTCCAGATTCCAAACTTTTATAAGTTGCAAACTGGAGGTCTGGTGCTTGCATAATCTTTATTCTGTGCCATGACTGTGTTTCTACTTTAACAGTTAAATGTGAATAAAGTGATGTGTAGATCTAACACATGATCTTTGGTTCAAGGGTTAACTTGTCCAACCAAAGGAACCTTGCTCTGATACTAATTGAAAGTGAGGGTTAGGTCTACAATACTCTAGAGGGGGGGGGGGGGTGAATAGAGTATATTTTAAAATTTGTTAGGTCCCACTAAGGGTGTGTTGAAATTTGTGAAGTGGAAGTGGGTGACGGGACAGGCCGGGCGGCCTGTGGCGGACAGCATTGGCGGACTAGGCGGACTGGGCGGACTGTGATGTGCGGCCTGGTGGAAGGTCTAGTGGAAAGCCGGTTGTTCTTCTGAGCGGTTTGCACGGGTTGAGTCCGCAGACTATGCGGCCTAGTGTCTGCGGATAGGGTGTTTGCTGATTGGCTTTGCCAAGGAGCGACCTGAGCGGATGGAGGCTTGCGGACTGGTGCATTCCTCAGTGGTCGCGGATGCAAGCTTGTGCTGATAGGCGGGTTGGCTTTTGTCCGCGGGAAGCTTGCGGACTGATGTGTCCGCGGTATTGGCTGTTGCGGACTGGGCTTAGAGCTTGGCTGAGGCCTTGTCAAGTTCTGGTGTTACAACAGATGTCTTGCTGTGGAGACCGGTTGGCGGACTGGTGTTTGGAGTCCGGGAGGAAGCTGCTGCGTTGGATAGGTGCGAGGAGCTCGCGGACTGGTGGCGGTCTGTACTAGGGTGTTTGGCGGACAGGAGTTTGTGTACGCCATGCTCGCACTGGCCCTTGATGGTTTTGGACTTGGTCACACTTTGTGTCAAGTTCATGGTGTCCGCTGTATCCGTCAAGTCCGCTGTGACCGGGCGGACTGTTGCTGTCTACCTTTGGTCGTGGACTTGTGGCGGATTGAGGTGTGAGTCTTGCGGACTGCCTCGGGTTGGTGCGGACTGCCATTGAAGGGGGTGCTGTCCTGCAGTGGTTGGAGCTTTGCATGCTGATGCCTTGTCCGCATCGCTTGGGCGGACTGGAGAGAGTTCGCCAATGGTTGCCTACTCCTGGCGGTTTTCCTTGGTATCCGGCTAAGTCCTTGCGGACTCAGCGGACGGAGGTTTGCTATCGCGCGGGCTGGGGCGGTGTCGCTATCTCTTGGGCGGTGACCACACTCCTCACCCTGCCTATAAATAGGACCCCCCTGGCACATCTACAGTAACCTAAGTAACTTGAGTGAACAGTAAGTTGGGGTGTGCAAGGAGCTGCGGTCTGTGTTTGTCAGTCCGCGCGGATTGTTTCAGGCTGACGGTTTGCTGTGTCCAGGTCGCGCGGATAACTTCAAGGATCCAGGAGTTTGGCTGTGACTTCGGTCAAGTGCTTGGAAGTGTGCGGTCTCTGCGGACTCAGCAGGAGGTCGCTCTGCGGCTTGTCAGTTCTGTTTCAACTTTGCCAGCTTCAATAACCTGTCCGCCGGTTTCAGGCGGGTAGGAGTGTTCCTCAGTTCAGGTTCAGCAGGAGGCGAATAACGGTGTGTCTGCGCGGCCTCTCGGCTTCGGCGGACTCCGTGATTTTTTCGGCGGACTGTAGCATAGCTTGGGCGATTTCAGCGGAGTCGGCGACCTCGGCGACCTCGCGGTCTCGGCGGACTCCGGTGCTGTCCACCCGACTTGTTTTCTGGTGCTTTCTGTTTTCAGCTGTTATACTAGCGAAATCATGTCTCGCTATGTATGCCTCGGTTTGTAAAGAAGTGAATGTATAAAAGACTTGCTTGTGCTTCCATTGTTTGTTGGGTGTAACCTTTGATCCTTGGGTTCCGCTGGTTCAACGCGAGAACTGGGTAGTTCCGAAGATATTAATTTGGCGTTGGGGCTATCTTGCTGTCCACGTTGAGAAAATTTAACATGGTATCAGAGCCAGGTTACTGAGGTTCAGTTGCGTGAGCGGAAGTCAGCCAGTGTTGTTACTCAGTGACTGAGTGGTGATCAACCTGTGTTGTTGCTCGGAGCTTCTGAAAGGTTGCCAACATGTGTTACAATGGAAGGGAGTTTTGCAAGAGGTCTTGGCATTGAACTCTTAACGCCGACTAACTTCAAGAAGTGGAAGTCGTGCATGAAGAGTTATCTTCTTGGTGAGGAGCTGTGGGAAGTCGTCGGTGGTGACGACAGACAGGAAGTTACTGCTGCTTTCGGTACTGCTGAGCAGGTTAGGCTCTGGAGAAGAACAAATGCTAAGGCGGAGTTCATTCTGAAGAGAGCCGTGTCTCCGAAACTGTTTGATCACATCGTAGGGTGTGGGTCGGCTGCTGATATTTGGACAACCATTGATGAGTTATTCAACAGGAAGAATGTGGCGCGGCTTCAGTTCCTGGAGAATGAGTTGGCCAGGGCAACTCAGGGAGACCTTTCCATCTCCAAGTACTTCTTAAAGATGAAGAGCTTGTGCGCTGATCTGTCGACACTGGATCCTGATGAGCCTATCTCTGAGGCAAAGATGAAAATGCACATTATCCGCGGCTTGCGGAAGGAGTATGTGGCCTTTGTTACATCTGTTCAAGGGTGAGATACTCAGCCGTCGTTGCTGGAGCTGGAGAATCTGCTTGCCTCGCAGGAGAGCTTAGCAAGGCAGATGACTGGAGGGAATCTGAATCAGGAAGGCAGCGAAGCTCTCTTCTCAGGCAAGAAGAAAGGATGGGAAGGGAAGAAGAAGAAGAAGGTGCAGACCGCTGTTGAGAAGGAGACTTCAACTTCATATCCATTGGAGAGGAGCAATGCTCCTAAGGACTGGAAGAAAAATCTAAAGTGCTACCGGTGTCATCAGCGAGGGTACTTCAAGCGGGACTGCAAGGTCAAACTGCAGCCTGGGCATGCTGCGGGAAAAGAGGAAGCTTGCTCAAGAAGTGAAGAAACAGAATGTGGCGGAGCTTTTATGACGGGCACTTGTGTCCGGGCCTTGTCTGCTGAGGACTTCAACAGCGAGTGGATCGTGGACTCCGGGTGTGGTCATCACCTCACCGGAGACAAATCAAAGTTCACCTCCATGCAGGCGTACTCAGGTAATGAAGCTATTATCACTGCTGATAATACTGTTTATGCAGTAGAGAAGGAGGGGGTCGTGTCTTTGGGTAGTGATCAGGGGCCACTCACGTTAAGGAGTGTGTATCACGTACCAGGCATGAAGAAGAACCTCTTCTCGGTGACCAATGCGGTGGATGCTGGGTATCACGTTCTGTTTGGGCCAACAGACGTGAGGTTCCTTCGCAACGTATCAGCGGTGAAGGCTGATGTTGCTCATGTTGGGAGGAGGGTGAAGAACTTGTTTGTTCTTTCCACCAATGCTTATGTTGATAAGATGAGGGCCAATAATAGTGCGGCTATCTGGCATGAGAGGCTGGGGCATGTTGGCATGGACAAACTGAAGGCGATGGCTAGTAGAAGTCTGGTGAGGGGGTTGCCGAAGTTGTCCTCCTTTGGTGATGGACATGTTTGTGCGGGCTGTCAATACGGTAAGGAACATCGCCTTCCGTTTGATAAATCACAAACAAGGAGCAAGAAACCATTGGAGTGTATTCATGGCGACCTTATGGGACCAACTGTTACTGCCAGCCTTGGTGGAAGTAGATACATGCTTGTCTTGGTTGATGACTACTCAAGGTATACTTGGGTGTACTTCTTAAAGGAGAAGTCGGAAGCCTTCCGTTTGTTCGTGGAGTTCAAGGAGTTGGTAGAAGGCCGGCTTGGCTTGCGGATTAAGAAGCTTAGAACTGATAACGGGGGTGAATTTGTTTCCTCCGAGTTTTCTAACTTCTGCAGGAAGCACGGGATCCAACGAGAGCTTACTTGTGCTCACACTCCACAAACAAATGGGGTAGCGGAGTGGAAGATCCGTCATCTGACGGAAACCTGCAAATGTTGGCTTCATGCAAAAGATATCCCAAGGTCCTTTTGGGCGGAGGGAATGTCTTGTGCTGCTTATGTTATCAACCGGATGCCACTCAGCTCTATCAACATGAAGACTCCTATTGAGATGTTGCTGAAGGAGAAGCCGAGTGTGGGACACCTTCGGGTGTTCGGTTCAACTTGCTAAGTGCATGTCCCGGATGCTTCACGGACAAAGCTGGATGCAAAGGCAAGGAAACTTGTCTTTGTTGGCTATGATGAGCGGAAGAAGGTATGAAAATGCATGGACCCTGTGACAAAGAAGTTCGTGGTGTCAAGAAATGTTGTCTTTGACGAGCTGACGTCATATGGAGGTGGCTCGGTGGAGCTTACCGGAAGTAGCAAGGTTGATGAAGCACCGGTGGTGGCTGCTGAAGGCTTGGAGGAGGAGCTTGCTGTTTCACCAGCAGCTCCTGTTGCTTCGAACTCCGAGGCTGAGCCTTCTGGCTCAGGAAGCAGGGGGAGCACTGCTCAATGCTTGCCCCAGGTAGGAGTGGAGCCCGAAGAAGCAACGGAAGCCGTGAGCAAGGAGCCGTGTCTTCGGAGATCGAAGAGGGTGGTTAAGCCACCGGCTCGGTACTGTGATGGGAATGCAGTGAGCTTTGTCTCCTGCTTCTTTGCAGGTCCTCTGGATGAGCGAGAGCCTGCAAGCTTCAACAAGGCCACTAGAGTGAAGGAGTGGGAAGGTGCCATGAAGGAAGAGATTGATACTCTGAAGAAGAATGAAACCTGGGACCTTGTGCCCAAGGTTGATGGCATTACTTCGGTTACTTGCAAGTGGGTGTATAAGTTGAATAAGAAAGCTGATGGGAGCATTGATCGGTTCAAGGCTCGCCTGGTCGCTAGAGGATTCTCACAGCAGTATGGAGAAGACTATGAGGAGACATTCAGTCCAGTTGCGAAGATGACTTCTGTAAGAGTGGTGATCGCCTTGGCTGCTAGCAAGGGATGAAGGTTGTGGCAACTCGATGTGAAGAATGCCTTTCTTTACGGAGAGATTGACAAGGACATCTTCATGGATCAGCCGCTTGGTTTTGTCTCTGAAAAGCATCCGGACTATGTCTGCAAACTCAGGAAGGCTCTCTATGGGTTGAAGCAAGCTCCTAGAGCGTGGTATGGGAAGATTGCAGAATACTTGCAATTCTGTGGATACCTTGCTTCCAACTCGGATTCAAGCTTGTTCGTTAAGAAGAAGGGAGAGCTACGGGTCTTGGTCCTGCTGTATGTGGATGACATGATCATCACAGGGAATTCGGAGGAGGAAGTAGCAAGGCTCAGGGCTGAGCTTGCTATACCCTTCGAGATGAAAGACTTGGGAGAGTTGCATCACTTTCTCAGTCTGGAAGTGGAGAGGAAGGAGTGCGGGATTCTCATTAGCCAGAAAGGGTATGCTGATCGCATTGTTAAGCGGTTTGGCATGGGCGAAGGGAAGAAGTGCTCTACTCCACTGGAATCAGGGCTGAAGCTTCGACGAGATGAGGGAAGGGTTCTTCATGATCCCTTGATGTTCAGGGCTCTTGTTGGGAGCTTGATTTATCTGACGATTACAAGGCCGGATATAGCTTATGCTGTTGGCCGAGTAAGTCGGTATATGGCTGAACCAAGGCAATCTCATCTAGTGGCGGCAAAAGGAATTCTGAAGTATGTCAAGGATTCTTCTGACATGGGACTCCTCTATCGAAGGGACGCGGAGTTTGCGTTGCTCGGGTACATGGATGCTGACTATGGCGGTGATTCGGATGATCGAAGGTCTACTTCAGGTTATGTGTTCACTTGTGGTTCAGCTAGCATCTCGTGGTGTAGCAAGAAGCAGGACTCGGTGTCGGTTTCAACCACGGAGGTGGAGTATAAGGCTTCGGCCTTGGCTGCTCGGGAAGCCGTTTGGTTGAGGAGGCTTATAGAGGATGTTCATGAAGAAGTGCAAGGACCTACTTTACTCCAGGGTGACAATGAGAGTGCTCTCAAACTGGTTAACAATCCAGTGTGTCACGCCAGGACCGAGCATATAGAGATTGATCACCACTTCATCAGGGAGAAGGTGTTGTAGGGGTCTCTACTGGCCGGGCATGTTCGGAGTGAAGATAATCTTGCTGACATCTTCACGAAGCCACTGTCGAAGGGGCCCTTTGAACGCTTGCGCAGCTTGCTAGGCTTGGTCACCACTTCCCACTTCAAGGGGGAGTGTTGAAATTTGTGAAGTGGAAGTGGGTGACGGGACAGGCCGGGCGGCCTGTGGCGGACAACATTGGCGGACTAGGCGGACTGGGCGGACTGTGATGTGCGGCCTGGTGGAAGGTCTAGTGGAAAGCCGGTTGTTCTTCTGAGCGGTTTGCACGGGTTGAGTCCGCGAACTATGCGGCCTATTGTCTGCGGATAGGGTGTTTGCTGATTGGCTTTGCAAAGGAGCGACCTGAGCGGATGGAGGCTTGCGGACTGGTGCATTCCTCAGTGGTCGCAGATGCAAGCTTGTGCTGATAGGCGGGTTGGCTTTTGTCCGCGGGAAGCTTGCGGGCTGATGTGTCCGCGGTATTGGCTGTTGCGGACTGGGCTTAGAGCTTGGCCAAGGCCTTGTCAAGTTCTGGTGTTACAGCAGATGTCTTGCTGTGGAGACCGGTTGGCGGACTGGTGTTTGGAGTCCGGGAGGAAGCTGCTGCGTTGGACAGGTGCGAGGAGCTCGCGGACTGGTGGCGGTCTGTGCTAGGGTGTTTGGCGGACGGGAGTTTGTGTCCGCCATGCTCGCACTGGCCCTTGATGGTTTTGGACTTGGTCACACTTTGTGTTAAGTTCATGGTGTCTGCCGTATCCGCCAAGTCCGCTGTGACCGGGCGGACTGTTGCTGTCTGCCTTTGGTCGTGGACTTGTGGCGGATTGAGGTGTGAGTCTTGCGGACTGCCTCGGGTTGGTGCGGACTGCCATTGAAGGGGGTGCTGTCCTGCAGTGGTTGGAGCTTTGCGGGCTGATGCCTTGTCCGCATCGCTTGGGCGGACTGGAGAGAGTTCGCCAATAGTTGCCTACTCCTGGCGGTTTTCCTTGGTATCCGGCTAAGTCCTTGCGGACTCAGCGGACGGAGGTTTGCTATCGCGCGGGCTGGGGCGGTGTCGCTATCTCTTGGGCGGTGACCACACTCCTCACCCTGCCTATAAATAGGACCCCCCTGGCACATCTACAGTAACCTAAGTAACTTGAGTGAACAGTAAGTTGGGGTGTGCAAGGAGCTGCGATCTGTGTTTGTCAGTCCGCGCGGATTGTTTCAGGCTGACGGTTTGCTGTGTGCAGGTCGCGCGGATAACTTCAAGGAGCCAGGAGTTTGGCTGTGACTTCGGTCAAGTGCTTGGAAGTGTGCGGTCTTTGCGGACTCAGCAGGAGGTCGCTCTGCGGCTTGTCAGTTCTGTTTTAACTTTGCCAGCTTCAATAACCTGTCCGCCGGTTTCAGGCGGGTAGGGGTGTTCCTCAGTTCAGGTTCAGCAGGAGGCGAATAACGGTGTGTCCGCGCGGCCTCTCGGCTTCGGCGGACTCCGTGATTTTTTCGGCGGACTGCAGCATAGCTTGGGCGATTTCAGCGGACTCGGCGACCTCGGCGACCTCGGCGACCTCGCGGTCTCGGCGGACTCCGGTGCTGTCTGCCCGGCTTGTTTTCTGGTGCTTTCTGTTTTCAGCTGTTATACTAGCGAAATCATGTCTCGCTATGTATGCCTCGGTTTGTAAAGAAGTGAATGTATAAAAGACTTGCTTGTGCTTCCATTGTTTGTTGGGTGTAACCTTTGATCCTTGGGTTCCGCTGGTTCAACGTGAGAACTGGGTAGTTCCGAAGATATTAATTTGGCGTTTGCGCTATCTTGCTGACCACGTTGAGAAAATTTAACAGGGTGCTGTTACAGCTTTTGCTGTAAGCTAAAAATGTGCAGTAAGTAACAAGTTGGAAAACAGAAACTAATAAACCTAATCACAGCCACACAACAAGAACAAAAGAAAAAGATAGGCAACCAGACGACACAAGAAGTTTATAGTGGTTCCCCAAATCTGGGTAGTCTACTCTTCTACCACCCTTGGTAGGAATCCACTCAGGTTTTTGATCAGGTGCCTGACACCAATGGGTTTTGATCAGGTCCCCAAAAACCAACTCAAGTCTTTTGGTTAGGAGACTTGCAACCAGGAATCACTTTTGAAGGGAGATGACAACCCTTTATACAGGAGGGGGTGAGAGAGTGATTATGTCTTCTCTTTCTCAATAAACTGAGAAGACTTGTGGATTCAATGATGTTAGTAAACAGCTCCCCCTGAAATGGAGAATGGTTCAGGTTTACAGGAAGCTTTGCTGCAGGGTGATAGGTCTTCAATCAGAGTCCTTGACAAACAGTGATGTAGGAGCTTCTTGACTGATTTGAAATCTGTTGTCCTTGGAAGTCCTGGAGAGAATATTGAAGAAGCAGACTCTTGATATAGTTTGATTGTTCTTCTTCCTCCGAATGAAGATCACTGCCTGTCATTGTAAGCTTCAATATGATTTCTGTGTAAAGCTTTTCTACTGCTGTATGAAATCTTGCAGTCAGTCTGCGTGTGTCTATTTTTCTGACTGTTAGATTGAGTATCGATCACTAATCACTTGATCCTTGGTGTCTTTTTCTTCTATAACCTTTCAAAAATTTGAATCCTCTATAATTAATGCTAATGACCTGAGAATAATCGGCATTAATGTAATTTCCCAACTGTCTTGTGGAAAATCAGCAAGTAATATTCCTGAGAAAGACTGTAATTAATGCTCCCTCTAACGGATACATTCAGAGAATGTTGAGCATTAATTACGCAGGAATTTTCGCATTAGAATTGGGACAAAAGGCCGGAAAAGGCTAAGTCTGGAGTCGTCAAACAGTTGGCAGAATTCGTCGAACTGAGTTACCAATTCGTCGAGCGGAGATATTGAATTCGTCGATCAGACGACTTCTATTTGTCGAGCCGAGTTCCAAGTTCGTCGAGCTGATAGCAGAAGTTGTGTTGGGTACATTGGAAAATGTGTACCAGATTTGAAGAAGCCTCACCCTACTCAATGATGTGCATCAAGGTGTATTTGATGTTGTTTTGAGTTTATATGTGCAGGTTAAGAAAATGCAGGAATGCAGAAAAGTTTTTAAGTCCATGTGTCGACAACAGAAGAAACTGTGTCGACACTTATGAAGGCTTGTGTCGACACTTAAGAAAAGCTGTGTCGACACTTGGAGCTAATTGTGTCGACACTTTGAAAGGCTGTGTCGACACCTGAAGAAACTAAGTCGACATACAGAGGCAGTGTCGACTCACAGAGAAGTTTAGTCGACATCAGCTGTGTCGACATGCAGAGGCAGTGTCGACACACAGTGAAGCATTGTCGACATCAATTGTGTCGACACCCAGAGGCAGTATCGACACACAGAAGACTTTGTCGACATCAACTGTGTAGACACACAGGACTTGTGTCGACACACAACAGAGGTTCAACAAAGTTAAAGAGAAGAAGTATTTGTGTCGACACACAGAGGTAGTGTCGACACATAGAAGATCTTATCGACATCAAATGTGTCGACACACAGGACTTGTGTCGACACATGGCAGAATTTCAACAAAGTAAATTTGTATGAAGAAAAGAAGTGACTGTGTCGACACCACAAAGGCTTGTGTCGACAAATTCTACAGAAGCTGTGTCGAGAAGCAGTATCAACAACAGAAGAGATGTGTCGACACCACCAATGCTTGTGTCTACACTTAATTTACTTTTGTCGACACTTAGTCTACTTGTGTCGACACATGATGAAGTTCAGTCTCGACACTTTCAGACAGTGACAGTATTTCAAGAAGTGACTGGATGTCTTGACAGCTGCCATTTCTAACCGGTCTCTCGCAACTGTCAAAGCTGTCAAAAGTTTGTTAGAAACCGGATCAGCCGGTTACCATGGAGGAAGACTATATAAAGGCTTTATCCTTCAACAGAGAAGTAAGAACATACACAAATAACTAACAACACAAAAAGAAGAAGACCTTCGACAGAAGATTTAAGAAGTTGGAGAGAGACAGCTCCATCTAAGAAGTGCAGTTGCTGAACCAGGCTGCTAAGAAGGATTCAGATTGTGATCTGAAAATCAAGTCAGAAGCTGATTGAAGATCAATTTCTCAAGAGTTCAACCCTACTGAGTTCAGATTCAAGAAGCTTTGAAGAAAGCTAAGAGAGGTTGTTCTCTGCCATCAGATTCTTCCAAGAACTGATCAAGAAACCATCCATCCCTTCTCTCTCTATCTGGGTGGTGGTTAATTACAAACTTAAAATCTAATTTCTGTAGGATCTTTATAGATCTGAGCTGTAAGCCTATTATATAAAGGCTGAGTGTAGGAGAATATTTTCTCTGAGTGGTAGGCCTTGTTGAAGGCTGAGGTAGGGCTGTGAGCCTGAGTTGTAGGAGATTGATATCTCTGAGTTGTAGGCCTTGTGTAGGCTGAGGTAGGGCTGTGTGCTTGAGCTGTAGGAGTGTGGACTCACTCTGAGTTGTAGGAGCCCTATTGGGGTTCTGAGCTACTATAAGATCTGAAGATCTGATGTGAAGATAAGAAGTTAGGCCGAATCTAGTACACTGCTAGATAGGCGAAGGGGGAAAGTGGATGTACCCAGACCTTGGGGAACCACTATAAAAATCTGTGTGCAATCTGTGTTGTGGTAATTCTGTGAATCTGTGGTGTGTTAGCTATAGAATAATCTGTTGTTAAGTAAATAATTGAATAGATTTGTTGCCTTAAAAAGAAAAAGGAATTACACCTATTCACCCCCTATAGGTGGTTATGCACTAATTCTTTCAAGTGGTATCAAAGGGAGGTTCCTCAAAGAAGGACTTAACAGTCTGAGTTAGATCATTAAGGCAGATTCAAGATCAAGAAAATGGGTTCATGAGAAAATCATAAGGAACTAGGTTCTATGAAATTACCCATATGCAGAAAGGAGATATTTGGCATCTGGAAAGAAAGGGTCAAACTGTTTATGTAGGCTTCTGATCCAAGGATCTACATTACCGTAAAGGAAGGTCCTTATATTCCTATGAAGATTTCAGTTCTTGATGCCAACCAAAGAATTCCCAAAGATTTTTCAGAAATGACTAAGGATGAGATCATCTTGGCAACTATGGATAAAAGAGCCCAGAATATCATAGTAAGTGTCATAGATGATTCAACCTTTCAGAATTTGATTCACTGTAAGACCTCCAAGGAAATGTGGGATACTTTGATAGTCTACATAGAGGGTTCTGAAGAATTCAGACAAGATATAAAGTCTATGTTGAATCAGGAATATGAGAGTTTCAGACAAGGAAAGTCTGACAGTATAACTGAGTGTTACAAAAAGTTCTATAGAATAGTAAATGAGCTGATGTACTATGGAAGAATCTTTAGTACATATGAACTGAATGATAAATTTCTAAGATCCTTGACAAATGATTGGGACACTAAGATTTGTGCCATTAGGGAAGTGGCCAAACTTGTAGATATCTCTCCTCCAACTTTGTTTGGAAAATTGCTGTAATATGAGATGCAGTTGATGACTAGGAAAGAGGAAGAGAAAAGTGCAAAAGGGGAGCATAGAGAAAAGTCTGTGGCTTTCAAGGTTGAAGCCACTAGGAAGAATAGGATGATGTCTCCATCACCTCCTAAGATAGTTGCTGAAATTGCTTCAGATAATTCAGACAACCAAAGTTCAGAAAGCAGTATCTCAGATGAAGACTTTGCTGCCTTCACAAGGCAGTTTCAGAGATTCCTGAAGAAGAAGCAGTGGAAGTCTAAGCCTTCCACATCTCAGCCTAAGGATGATTATTATCAAAAGAGTAAGTCATCCAGGAAGGACAAAAGCAGGTCTAAGCCAAACAAATCTACAACATTAAAGATAGTTTGCTACTGCTGTAATAGGCCTGGACATGTTGTGGCTGAGTGTCCAGACAAAAGAAAAGAATCTGCTGATAAAAAGAAGATTCAACATCAGAGCAAGAAGGAGAAATCCTTTGTTGCTAAGAAGGAGAAGAGCTTGACAGACCAATCATCTTTAGAGTCAGAATCTGAAGCTGAGGCATACTTTGGTGTATATGCAGCAGATGAAGAAGAAGAGTTTCTGCAAGTGTTGAACAATCTCTATGAACAAGAAGACCATCAGTGCAAGGGACTGATGGCTGTGTCAGAAGAATACAAGTGCCAGGATCAGCCTGGTCCTAGTAAGGTACAATGTTTTTCTAGAAATTCAGATTGTAGTACTGGGGCAGAGTCAGCAACATCTGCATCAAGTGATGTGGATGGGTCTGAGTCTGAAGGTGATATTCATTAGCTGATAGATGAATATGGGGACTTGTTGCAGGCACTAAAGAAAAGCAAAAGCCTGGCCAAAACTCTGGCTAAGGAAATTGCAGATCTTAAGATGGCTGCATCTGATTCAGAGAAGATGCTGGATTAAAAGTTGAATGAGATAGCCAGACTGAAAAATATTACTGTTATTCAGATGGGTACTATCACATTTAAAAATGATCAGATAAAAAGTCTGGAGAATAAACTTCAGAAAGAAAAGGAGATTGTAGCTAGTTTTTCTAAACCAAAATCTGTATTACCCTTGATTGATGAGTTTGTGTCTCAAAAGGGTAAGGCTGGGTTAGGGTTTAAGAAAACTGCATGGACTGCTAATTTCAATTCTAGAGGCAAAGCCCCAGCACAAAACAACAGACCTGCTGCAAATAATTCAGCTAAAGTTGTACGTAAACAAAGGTATAATAAGTTTGAGTGTTGGTGCTGTGGCAAGATAGACCACTTTGCCTTAGATTGTTGGCACAATATCAGTGTCAAGGAGAGTAGCAGTCTGCCTGTCAGAAAAGCTGCAGGCAGATTTGTTAAAGTTCAGACTAACTTGCACCAAGGACCCAAAAGTTATTTAGGTTCTAAAGTTAAGTAATCTGTGTTGCAGGTGAGTCCAAGTTGCCATGCCCCTATATGGTACTTGGACAGTGGATGTTCCAGGCATATGACTGGAACTAGGGGATTGCTGATGGAATACTCACCTATGCTGAATGGACCTAAAGTAATATTTGGTGGTTCTGAAAAGGGTGTCATCAAAGGATTTGGTAACATTTCTACCAACTCAATCACTATCACTCAAGTGGCCTATGTGAAGGGTTTGAAACATAACCTAATTAGCATAAGTCAGCTGAGTGATTTAGGTTATGACATTTCATTTGTCAAGAATTGTTGTCATATCAAAAGGTCAAGTGATCAAAAGGTCATATTGACAGGATATAGAAAAAGAAATGTGTACTGTCTCAACTTTAAGTGTGAGAACAATGTTTCTCATATTTGTCTTGTAGATGATGAGAGAGCCTCTTATTGTGTTAAATGGCACAAGAGGCTGGCCCATCTTAACTACAAGACTATTGACCAACTCTTTAGCAAAGAGTTAGTGAGGAATGGTCCTCAAGTTAAGTGTATAAAGGATGAGATATGCTCAGCTTGTCAAAAAGGCAAGCAGACCAAATCCTCCTTTCATAGCCTTGAAAACAAGGATTCAGTGAGGTGTCTATACCTCTTGCATATGGATCTATTTGGCCCTATGCCAGTTCATAGTCTAGTTAGAAAGGTCTACACTTTTGTGGTGGTATATGACTTGTTGGAACCCTAGTTAGGATTTGGGCAAGGAACACTATTAGGGTTGCTTAGAATGACCCAACATGTATAGTCATGGGTCATAGGACTATTTCCGGATAGGTCATTCAGAAGAGCTCCAGAATTGCTGAAAGAAATGCAGTTAAGACAAAGTCAGAGAATCAGGTCGACGATCGTCAAACGCAGTTCGACGAACGACGAACTCAGGTCGACGAATGGTGACAGTAGCTGAGTTTGATGAATGTCGAACTCAGGTCGACGATTGGTGGACAACACTTGCTCAGCTCGACAAAATTAGCAAGTCAGTTTCTCAGCTCGACGAAAAAGAAGCTGAGCTCGACGAACTTCAAGCTCCGGTCGACGAACGCAGGCAAGATATTCAACTCGATGAATCTAGCTGAGTTCGACGAATGTCGAACTCAGGTCGACGATTGATGAACTCGATGAAAGTTCAGGTCGACGATTTCTGAGCAATCAGTAACAGTTGATAGAATTAATTACGGATTAATTATAGTCAACATTCCCAGTGAAAATAGCCGTTCAAACGGACAGTTACAGAAGAATTAAGTAAGGATCAATTTCCAAAGCATCTTCACTCTCGGGAATGTTTCTTCCGCCATAAAATCTACGGAATTCAAATACAGGGAAGGATATAGAACAGACAGACAGAATACACGCAGAACACAAAAAGAAGTAAAAAGGGCTTTAACAGAGAAACGAACTCTGCATCACCAAGAAAATAATCATCAGAGTTCTCCATCAGCTCAAGGCTTTCAAGAGACAACAAATCAATATCAGTCTAAGAAGCCTGATGGAGACATCATCACTGTGAAGGCCTATCAACCTGCAGCAAAGCTTCCTGCTAACCTGAACCAATCAATATCTCAGGGGGAACTATTTGCTAACATCATATCCACTTGAATCTTCTCTCTGATTGTTGACAGAGAAGATAAAATCACTCTCTCACCACCTCCTGTATAAAGGGTTGTCATCTCCCTTCAAAAGTGATTCCTGATTACAAGTCTCCTACCAAAAGACTTGAGTTGGTTTTTGGGGACCTGATCAAAACCTATTGGTGTCAGGGCACCTGATCAAAAACCTGAGTGGATTCCTACCAGGGTGGTAGAAGAGTGGACTATCCAGATTTGGGGAACCACTATAAAATCCTTGCGTTTCTTCTAGTTGCTTGATCTTCTTTCTTTATTCTATGCTGTGATTTTACTCTAATTAGTTTAGTTAAGATCTAACCTTCTCTTTCAATTGGTATCAGAGCCAGGTTAGTTAAACTACCACACCTGAGAGGTTGTATTGGTTGTACATGCTAACACCTAAACCAAAAGATCCTTTAATAGATCTTAAATATCTTTAGAGTTATTGTAACACCCCCTATCCGTCGCATAACATATAGCAGTAGGTCCGGCCGGGGCCCGACGCCATATACTACAGACAGACCGGGTGGTTACTTATGGAAAGCATCCAACCAATCTCAACGTCCTACACAGAGCATTCTAGAGGAAGCAGTTTATAAAAGTTGTGACAAAGAACCCATAATTCAAGCACGAATGTCCACTAATACAAAATAGGAATGTTATACAAAATACCCAAAATAAGCCTTAAGGCATTACAAAATGTTTCACTTGATATTATATGTTTTACAAACCACGACACGCAGGCCGGTCATACATGAATAAAACAGTAAACACTTCCATTTGGGCCTTCGACGGCCGGCTTCGCAAAAAGGGCTTTAGCCCGCTATTGACCGCTTGGTCCAGCTGCACCTGCAAGCAACAAACCACCGCACGGTGGCAAAACAAGGCAACGGTCAGCAATGCTGACCAAATTATAACGATCCCGCCCCCAACTCGGGGCGGCGATACTCCTTCCCTGCATTTCATTAGCATAAGAGAGTAATATAAACATATAGCCATTTCATCACAGACGTTGGCACTCACGGCCACACGCCCCGTGCTCTCAGGGCACATTCTTGGTGAACCGGTCGATGTCACGTCAATTAAAGCCATAGACATTCCGGACTCAGCACCGCCACTTTGACGGCCAAACCTATGAGCAATTTGTCTTCTTGGCCTGAGTCACGATAATTTAAGCCATTGACCGCCGAAGACCCTAATCTATGCCAACGGCAAGTGCCACATGTCTTTAGGTCTCTTTAACCGAATGACATAGAATGGGTACGGTTCTATCTAACCCGTGCTCACATCGTAACGACAATTTAAGACATTTGCGCGGGTCAAACTTCCACCGAGTCCCATTTCCATCACAATTCACATAACCCAGTTATGTTCAAGTTGGCTCTCAGGCCACCAAGTTGGCAAGATCTTGTATCCGCCCAGTTTTCCGGGTGCACCTTTGGGTTAGTCCCCAAGGCTCCCTACTGCAATCTACCGCGTAGAAAACCCGAAAAACAATCCATAGCACGGAGTCTTCTCCGGCATTTATGCAATGCAACATCACCGATCCAGACCAACATGTCCGGGTAGGCTTCACACATCATGCCTATGTCCGTTCTCGCTTACGGACTCTAAACAATGGGGACTTCACATATCTACCCGAAGGAACGCCTCCAACTCTCCACAAACTCGCGAGAGCGGGCTTCCTATGCAATGAAAGAGAGCTACTCATGCTCAAGATGAGGATCGTTACCCTAGCGTTCCTCTTTGGCGCCATTAAAAAGTAATCGGATGAAAAGCACCGCACTAGCTTTGCCTCCGTGGATCCGGAGTCGACTCGCGATTCGGAGCTCCGAAGCTCCTCCAATGGCGGGATCTAGCTCCTTCTTCCTCCCTTGGCTCTCCTCTCTCTCTAAGGTTTTAGAAAGATAACACTTAAGAAAAGTGAGGGTTTTGTAAGTCCAATCCCGGGTATATCCCTTCAGGAACAACCCCCAGCCGTTGGATCTCAAAATAAGGAAACGAACGGCTTTGATTCGGGACTGAAATGCCCAATCTGGACCGAACACGGCCTGGCACACGCCCGTGTCCAGGGCCGTGTGCCTCATTCACCGTCAAAATCGGCTCGCCTGGAACCTCACACGGGTATCGAACACGCCCGTGTTCGAGCTGACACGCCCGTGTTCCACCTGACACGGCCGTGTGGCCGGCCGTGTACCCCCATCATTTTTCCCCGAAATCAACCCGAGCACTGCACGGGTTCTAGGACACGCCCGTATCCCTACCCGTGTCACCTCAACACGCCTGGACCCCAGGCCGTGTACACGGTCTCGACACTCGACACTTCGTCGAGCGAAGATCGTCGACCTGATGACACGGCCTTGGACACGCCCGTGTCCTAGGCCGTGTGCCTTGTCTCGACAACATGTCGAGACCAAAGTGTCGACTTTCCGGGACGAGTGTCGACACGGGTTGACATGCCCTGCAACACGCCCGTGTCGCAGGCCGTGTGCCATGTCTCGACACTTCGTCAAAGCACAATGTCGACTTCGCGGCTAAGTGTCGACATGGGTCGACACGCCCTGCGACACGCCCGTGTCGCAGGCCGTGTGCCCAGTCTCGACACAATGTCGAGACCAAAGTGTCGACTTCCCGTCTCAGTGTCGACACAGGATTGACACGCCCTGGGACACGCCCGTGTCCCAGGCCGTGTGCCTGCAGCCAGAACCCAAACTGGCCCAAAACGTCCCCCCTTAGCTCCTTTGAGTTTCGGGGCGTTACAACTCTCCCCCTCTTAAACGAATTTCGTCCACGAAATTACATAAAGGAAAGACATGTACAAAACGAAAATTTGTACCTGAGCGGAACAACTCCGGATACTCGTCAAGCATAGTCTGCTCTCGCTCCCAAGAGAGCTCCTCACGACCACAATTGTCCCACCGGACCTTGACCATCCTGATCTCTTTATTACGTAGCCGCTTGACCTCCGAGTCCTCAATCCGCACGGGCTTGACCTTTGTCGTTAGCCCACTATCCACCGACACTTGATCAACCGCGATCACTTGCGTAGGCTCTTGCACCGCCTTCCGAAGCACCGAAATGTGGAATACATCATGTAAACCACTAAGCTCCACTGAAAGCTTCAACCGATAGGCCGCTTCACCAACTCGCTCCAGAACCTCAAACGGTCCAAGGTACCTCGGGCTTAGCTTTTTCAATCGCCGCACCCCCGAGACACCCTTGAACGGCTTGATCTTTAGGTACACATAATCACCCACAGCGAACTCCACGTTTCTGTGCTTGGCATTATAGTATTTAGCTTGCCGGTCCTGAGCGATAAGCAACCTCTCCCGAATGGTTCGCACCAAAGAAGTAGCACCCTCCACTTCCGATCGCTTATACAACTTTGACTCACCCGCATCTAACCAAGACAACGGCGTGCGATATTTTCTACCATATAGGGCCTCGAAAAGTACCATCTGAATACTCGCTTGGTAGCTATTGTTGTATGCGAACTCCACCAAATAAAGGTGGTCTTCCCATTGCTTTCCGAAATCCAAGACACACATACGGAGCATGTCTTCCATAGTTCTATTGACCCTCTCGGTCTGCCCATCTGTTTGCGGATGGAAGGCTGTGCTGAATTTCAGCTTTGTTCCCAACATTTGCTGCACCAGCCTCCAATCATTGGACGTGAACCGCCCATCTCGGTCACTCACGATGCTGCGGGGCACACCATGAAGCCGTACTATGTTATCCACATAAAGCTTTGCCAACTTCTCCACCGGATCATCCTTCCTATGTGGAATAAAATGCGACACCTTTGTTAATCGATCAACCACCACCCAAATTGCGTCGTTCCCCTTTTGCGACCTTGGCAAACCGTGCACAAAGTCCATAGAGATGTCGTCAAATTTCCACTCCGGAATAGGCAAGGACTTAAGAAATCCTCCCGGCTTTTGGCACTCCGCCTTCACCAAGGCGCAAGTTTGGCACTTCGCTACGTAGAGCGCCACATCCTTTTTCAAACCCGGCCACCAAAACAGTTGTTGGAGTTACCATGATGATCTGGAAGTGATCAAACATGTAATCTCACTGCCAACGCGATATGAGCCTGCAGGGTCGCACATAAGAGATGTGGAGAAGTTGGTTGATTGACTGTGTTGGTAAAGGTTACCAATCACTGACCTGAATAGGGTTGTGGGCAAAGTGTTGCCTTAAAGGATCGTCGGGTTGGGCAAATGTTTCCTTGGAAGGCTGGTTAGATTGTCGTCCGAGGGTCGATAGCATTCGTCGAGAATCGTCTTTCTGATTCCCGCCGATCGACGAGAATCATCTCTTTGATTCTCGCCGATCGACGAGAATCGTCGAGAATCAACATGCTGATTCTCGACGATCGACGACTTCGACATGTATCGTCGACCGCGGCTCGACGATCGACGAGTTCGTCGTGTATCATCAAGTCATACTCGACGATCGGCGAGAATCGTCGAGTATTGCACTCTAATTCTCGCCGATCCATTATGATGCTCGATGATTGATTCTCGCCAAACCTGCTCAGTGATTCTCGCCGATTGTCGCCGATTCTCACCGATTGATACTCGCCGATTCTGAACCCTATTTCGGGGTGGTCTGCGGATAGCGATTTTCCTGGGTTTATTTATACCTTTGGTATAAATAGGACACTTAGGGTTTTCGGGAACTGGCTTGCGATTTTCTCCTGTAGCGAATCGAACCCGACGGAAGAGTTCCGCTCGTTCGCTCCGCCGATCCCGATTCCCGCCGCCGGAAGAGTTCCGCCGCCGTGTTCGCTCCGTTGACCTCCTCTTCTCCGGCGACTGTCGCTGGTGCTGCTCTTCCTGGCGCGGACCTAGCAGTCCGTGGAATAGCAGAGGTGCGGTCTTCTCCATCCCGATCTTCCGTGTGACGGAAAGACCGGTGTTCTCCCGCTCGTGTGGACTTCTGCAGAAACGTGGACATTATTCCACGTAGAACTCGCCACCAGCAGAAATCAAAGTTTGGAGCATCTCCGTTGAGTTGTGACTCAACGCCACCCAGGTAATTTTTGCCTAGTTTTTACTAACTTCTTAATTCAATGTTCATGGCAAGATTCACATCTCTTTGGGTTTTTCTTGATGTTTATTTTTCCGCTGCGTGCACAAGCGTTGTGCCATCCTCATAGAGAAACCCAACAGTGGTATCAGAGCCAGGTTTCAGCCATGATCATTGTTTTGGAAGTTTGTTATTCCAGTGCGTGTAAACCTAGGGATTTAGAAGTGTTCTAAATGTCTAGATTTAGTCTTGGTCTCCTCCAAGAACGTCTGGGATTTCGTGGGAATTTCTAAGTGTTAGAAATTGTTATCTCCTTAGCAGTAACCATCCCTCGAGTATGTTTTGGATTGTGAATCCAACATAGAGAGATGAGCTTGTCTACTGCTTTAAGTTGAGTTGTCTTTGCCTTTGTCCAATGCATGTAAATCTGAGGATTTGGAAGTTTCCGGATGTTCAGATTTAGCCCTTCCTTCTATCAAATGTTGATGGTGTCAGGATGTGCACATAAGGGATGCATGTGGTTTTAAGAATTTTGTTTTTCTTTGGATGTGCACATTGATCAAATGTTGATCATGGTTAATTGTTAACCTATAATTGAAAAATCCCTTCATCTAATATTAAGTGTTCGGATGCCTTCCGATGGATGACACTCTTCCTGCCTCGATCGATGAAGTGTGGGCTTGCCAAAGCAAGGTGCATTAATCTATCTTGGTAAGGGTGCAAGCGGATAGTTGTGATATCCCACTGTCGACATCGGGTCATACTTAACTAGGTGACCTCAAAGGTTGAGTGCCTAGAGGCATAGGGTTGGCATGCACCATATGATGGATGCGAATAAGGAGTTATTCACCAACCATACAAGAATTGCATGAGGATTCAATTGGCAAGCGTTGCCTACCTAAATAACCGCATCGTGAGAGGAATGCCAAAGCGGACTCATAGTGTTGGTGAAATACGGATCTTGTCCACTAAGAGAGTAGCTCGCATGAACTCTCCGATTTGTTAGTGAGGGCTATCATTTCAAATAAAATAGTGGGAGTATTTTAATTGAAGTCCAAATTAAAATAAATTGTATTTGAAATTTGGTACTGATTTTATTCTGCATGAATTCTTGTAGAATTCCATGGCAAGTGTTTCACACTCCACGTTGTCTCTGAGAGCCATCCTTGAGAAGGATAAGCTCAGTGGGACAAATTACATGGACTGGTACAGGAACCTGAGAATTGTTCTCAGGTAGGAGCGAAAGCTCTATGTCTTGGAAGAGGAAGCCCCCGAGGTGCCGACCGAGAACTCTTCCCGTGCTGAGAAGGATACTTATAAGAAGTATACTGACGATGCTTTGGATGTCGAATGCCTTATGCTTGCCACCATGAACTCTGAGCTTCAGAAGCAACATGATAACATGGGGTGCAAGGAGATTGACGAGCATCTCAAGAAAATGTTTCAAGGGCAGGCTCGTCAAGAGAGGTTCGACATCACGAAAGCATTGTTTCAGTGCAAGATGGGAGTTCGAGACTCAGTAGGGACTCACATACTCAAGATGAGTGGGTATATCGAGAACCTTGAAAGGCTGGGTTTTCCTCTTGGTCAAGAGTTGGCCACGGATCTGATCCTGCAATCGTTGCCGGACAGTTATGAGCAGTTCGTCTTGAACTACAACATGAATGAGATAGACAAGACACTGCCCAAACTCCTAGGCATGTTGAGAACTACCGAAATCAACATGAAGAAGGCCAAGCCTGCCAGCCCCATACTGATGGTGCATAAGGGCAAGGGCAAAGCCAAGGGTTCCAAGAAGACGAAGGTGGGACCTAAGTCATATCTTGAGCCCAAGTCTTCAGCACTGATGAAAAAGAAAAGCACGGTGAAGGAAGGGAAATGCCACCACTGTGGCAAGGCTGGTCATTGGAGGAGGAACTGTCCTTCGTACATTGAGGGTCTGCAGAAATTGAGGGGAGGTATGACTTCCGCTTCAAATGTCTATGTTATAGAGATAAACCTTTCTGCTCCTTCATCTTGGGTATTGGATACCGGATGTGGTTCTCACATTTGTACAAATGTGCAGGAACTGGGAAGGAGAAGATTGCTGAGTAAAGGGGAGGTGGACCTCCGCGTCGGCAATGGAGCAAGAGTTGCTGCTGTAGCCGTAGGGGTTTATCGTCTTTCTTTGCCCAGTGGGCTTGTAATAGAACTTGATAATTGTTATTTTGTTCCGGCCATAACTAGAAACATTATATCTATTTCATGTTTGGACATGATTAGATTTTCTTTTATAATTAAGAACAATTATTGTTCTATATTTAAGAATGATGTTTGTTATGCTGTAGCCCAATTGTTTAATGGTCTTTATGTTTTGAACTTGGACCATCTGATCTGTAATATAGAAAATAATAAAAGACTAAGAACAAATGACTCAAACCCTACGTATCTCTGGCATTGTCGTTTGGGCCATATCAACAAGAAGCGCATATCCAAGCTCCATAGAGATGGACTTTTGGACTCATTTGATTATGAATCATTTGAGCGATGCGAGTCTTGTTTGTTAGGCAAGATGACTAAAGCTCCTTTCACTGGTTATACTGAGAGGGCCGAGGATCTCTTGGGTGTTATACATAGTGATGTATGCGGACCCATGAGTTCCATGGCTAGAGGTGGGTATTTCTACTTTGTTACATTTACTGATGATTTCAGTAGATACGGATATGTGTATCTTATGAAGTGCAAATCCGAGACCTTTGAAAAGTTCAAAGAGTTCAAGAATGAAGTAGAAAACCAGTTGGGTAAAAGGGTTAAAGCACTCCGATCTGATCGAGGTGGCGAATACCTGAGTCATGAGTTCCGTGATTATCTGAAAGAGTATGGTATTGTATCACAGCTCACTCCACCTAGAACACCACAACATAATGGTGTGTCTGAGAGGAGAAATCGTACTCTGTTAGACATGGTACGTTCGATGATGAGTCATGCAGACTTGCCTGTTTCCTTTTGGGGTTTTGCTTTAGAGACTGCTGCAATGACATTGAATCGCGCTCCAACTAAAACGGTTCTGAAGACACCATATGAGATATGGACTGGGAAGCGTCCTAATATGTCGTTCATTAAAATTTGGGGCTGTGAGGCATACGTGAGACGTCAAATGCCTGACAAGCTGGAACCCAAATCGGATAAATGTTATCTGGTGGGATATCCTAAGGAAACGAAAGGGTATTACTTTTACCTGCCGTCTGAGGGCAAAGTGTTTGTCGCAAGGACTGGTGTCTTCTTGGAGAAAGAGTTCTTATCAAGAAAGACTGAAAAGGTAGAGCTTGAAGAAGTTCAAGAACCACATGTAGTGAATGAACCAGAATTGGATTCTGAGACAGGACTACAAGATGTTGTAGCTAGAGAACCTGCTCAAGGAACACAAGTCCTACGTAGATCTGGTAGACCGAGGTTTGAGCCTGAGAGATATGGATTTCTCGTGTCTCAAATAGGTAATGTGTTGCTTATGGATCATGATGATGAACCAGCAACCTACCAAGAGGCTATGGATGGACCGGACTCCGACAAATTGCTTGAGGCTATGAAATTCGAAATGGACTCCATGTATGCAAACCAAGTTTGGAACTTGGTGGAACCACCTGAAGGGGTACGACCCATAGGGTGCAAGTGGGTCTTCAAGAAGAAGACCTACATGGATGGGAATGTACAGACATTCAAAGGGCGACTAGTGGCTAAGGGTTTCAAGCAAATTCATGGTATTGACTATGATGAGACCTTTTCCCCTGTTGCTATGGTAAAGTCCATAAGGATATTGCTTGCTATTACTGCGTATTATGACTACGAGATCTGGCAGATAGATGTCAAAACGGCTTTCCTTAATGGAAACCTCCTTGAGGAAGTGTACATGACACAACCCGAGGGTTTTGTATCCCCAGATGAAGCCACTAAAATATGCAAGCTGAATAAGTCCATTTATGGACTGAAACAGGCCTCTCGAAGTTGGAATCTTCGTTTTGATGAGAAAATCAAAGAGTTTGGTTTCATCAAGAATGAAGATGAGTCTTGTGTTTACAAGCGAATCAGTGGGAGCATTGTTGTCTTCCTGATATTGTATGTAGATGACATACTGTTGATTGGGAATGACATTCCTACCCTGAAAGTTGTTAAGAACAACCTAGGGAACTGCTTTTCAATGAAGGATTTGGGTGAAGCGACTTATATACTCGGTATTAAGATCTATAGAGATAGATCAAAGAAGTTGCTGGGTTTGACCCAGAGTACGTACATCGAACAGGTGTTGAAGCGGTTCAACATGCTTGAGTCCAAGAAAGGATTTTTGCCCATGTCTCATGGTGTGAATCTCTCAAAGGACCAGTGTCCAAAGTCTTGTGAAGATAAGGACCGCATGAAGTTGATTCCATATGCTTCGGCAATTGGATCAATCATGTACGCGATGTTATGTACTCGACCCGATGTCTCCTTTGCTTTGAGCATGACTAGCAGGTATCAGTCAGACCCCGGTGAGTGTCACTGGATTGCAGTCAAGAATATCCTGAAGTACTTGAGAAGGACTAAGGACGTGTTCTTGGTGTATGGTGGAGAGGAAGAGCTCGTTGTAAGTGGTTACACGGATGCTAGCTTCCAAACTGATCGAGACGACTCCAAGTCTCAGTCAGGTTTTGTGTTTTGCCTGAATGGAGGAGCTGTGAGCTGGAAGAGTTCCAAGCAAGAGACAATTGCTGATTCTACAACAGAGGCCGAGTATATCGCAGCAGCTAATGCGGCGAAGGAGGCTGTATGGATTAGGAAATTCATCGGCGAGCTTGATGTAGTTCCTAGCATTGTTGGTCCCGTAGTTCTCTACTGTGATAACAATGGTGCAATTGCACAATCTAAGGAACCTAGATCTCATCAGCGCTCCAAGCACATACTCCGGCGGTTTCATCTTATTCGTTAGATTGTCGAACGAGGAGATGTAAACATTTGCAGAGTGCCGACTGAGGAAAATATTGCGGATCCGCTGACAAAGCCTCTCGCGTAGAGAAAGCATGATGGTCATACTAGATCGATGGGTATACGATACCTAAATGATCAACTCTAGCGAGAATCTTGTGGGTTGCATGTAATCTTGTATTTTGTTGGCTGTTTGTTCATATGATGAACTGTGTACCTAATTTTCCTTTTACAATTAATGGCAAATTCTTTTATTATGTTTTTCTATATGATAGTTAAATGTTAACATAATAGATACCCTGAGAATGTTCGCTTCCATGGGACATCAAGTACGTGACTTGAATGTGAGAGCCCATGATTTATTTGAAGCTTCATTCTTAAAGGTCCCTGGTCGAGTATCATCATAGAAGCTAAGGGTGATGATGGTACATGGAGACTAGCACGTGTGTTGACTGATGACCGGTTCTCACAGGTCATGATATTGTGATATCAAGTCATCACGTGGGTACTTGTTAGTGAACAAGTTGTACTGGACAGACCCAACCTGAGACTGCTCTGTGGATTGTCATCCAATCGTGTCACGAGTAGGTCTCAATTGACAATGGTGTTGTGATCCTTTGACCTGAAGTCACAGCATTCATCAAGTGAGGAAGAGTGTGCTTTGATGCCATCTAAAGTCTTCCTTGAGAAAGGTTGATGATAAGGGTGGTTGTTGGGCATGTTACGAATCATTTGGGTGTTTGTGTGTGAGCAGATATGGGATTTGTCCTCCTGTATGACAGGAGTTGCATCCATGGGCCCCTTGATGGAACTGGACTGAGAAATGCATGGCCATGCTTGGTTGAGTCAATATGTGATATTGGACTCACCATTCTCTGGAAGTCCATCCTGGATCAAGAAACTTGGATTGAGCTATTACGAGGGTGACACGGTCCATGCCTCTAGTTCTTTCCGGATGTAAGGGACAAAGGGACAAAGACAACGCTGATACATTGGTCATAAAGGCTTATGAGTTATAAACTCTTATTGCTTGGGGAGCAATGATGCATTGCTAGATGCCGCTCATTGTTTGTGAGGTTTTTGCTTTGATACTTTTGAGATCAAGTGGGAGTCTGTTGGAGTTACCATGATGATCTGGAAGTGATCAAACATGTAATCTCACTGCCAACGCGATATGAGCCTGCAGGGTCGCACATAAGAGATGTGGAGAAGTTGGTTGATTGACTGTGTTGGTAAAGGTTACCAATCACCGACCTGAATAGGGTTGTGGGCAAAGTGTTGCCTTAAAGGATCGTCGGGTTGGGCAAATGTTGCCTTGGAAGGCTGGTTAGATTGTCGTCCGAGGGTCGATAGCATTCGTCGAGAATCGTCTTTCTGATTCCCGCCGATCGACGAGAATCATCTCTTTGATTCTCGCCGATCGACGAGAATCGTCGAGAATCAACATGCTGATTCTCGACGATCGACGACTTCGACATGTATCGTCGACCGTGGCTCGACGATCGATGAGTTCGTCGTGTATCATCAAGTCATGCTCGACGATCGGCGAGAATCGTCGAGTATTGCACTCTGATTCTCGCCGATCCATTATGATGCTCGATGATTGATTCTCGCCGAACCTGCTCAGTGATTCTCGCCGATTGTCGCCGATTCTCACCGATTGATACTCGCCGATTCTGAACCCTATTTCGGGGTGGTCTGCGGATAGCGATTTTCCCGGGTTTATTTATACCTTTGGTATAAATAGGACACTTAGGGTTTTCGGGAACTGGCTCGCGATTTTCTCCTGTAGCGAATCGAACCCGGCGGAAGAGTTCCGATCGTTCGCTCCGCCGATCCCGATTCCCGCCGCCGGAAGAGTTCCGCCGCCGTGTTCGCTCCGTCGACCTCCTCTTCTCCGGCGACTGTCGCTGGTGCTGTTCTTCCTGGCGCGGACCTAGCAGTCCGTAGAATAGCAAAGGTGCGGTCTTCTCCATCCCGATCTTCCGTGTGACGGAAAGACCGGTGTTCTCCCGCTCGTATGGACTTCTGCAGAAACGTGGACATTATTCCACGTAGAACTCGCCACCAGCAGAAATCAAAGTTTGGAGCATCTCTGTTGAGTTGTGACTCAACGCCACCGAGGTAATTTTTGCCTAGTTTTTACTAACTTCTTAATTCAACGTTCATGGCCCAATCCACATCTCTTTGGGTTTTTCTTGATGTTTATTTTTCCGCTGCGTGCACAAGCGTTGTGCCATCCTCATAGAGAAACCCAACAACAGTTTCTTCACATCACGGTACATCTTCGTGCTCCCCGGGTGAATCGAGTACGTGGTATGGTGTGCCTCGTACAACAACTCCACCCGCAAATTGCCCACACTTGGGACGCACAGACGACGGTCTTTCCAAAGTAATCCATCCTCCACGATGAATTGGGGATTTGACCCATCCAGAGCCTCTACCATGAACTGCTTCATATGAGCATCCATATCCAAAGCCTGCCGAATACGATCAGCCAGGTCATATTGGACTTCAGTCCAATTCAAAACTGCTTCAGCACTTGATTGTCTATCCATGCAAACAATCTCCAACGCCTCCAACTCTCGCACCAACCGCTCATCATGCACCGATAGCCAATTGGCTTGAGCTGGGGTTCGGCGACTCAATGCGTCCGCAACCGCATTCCCTTTGCCAGGCACGTAGTGGATCTTGAATGTATAGTCCCCCAGGAACTCCATCCATCTACGCTGCCGCATATTCAGATCCTTCTGATCAATAAGATACTTCAGGCTTTTGTGATCGGTGTAGATATCAATCTTCACACCATACAAATAGTGTCTCCACAGCTTCAAGGCAAAAATCACGGCCGCTAACTCCAAGTCATGGACCGGATAATTCCTCTCATGCACTTTTACCTGTCTCGAGCCATAAGCTATTACACTTCCGTGTTGCAGTAGCACGCAACCCAAACCGCTGCCCGAAGCATCGCTATAAATCTCATAGCCTTCGGTTCCACATGACGAACTCAGCACAGGCACCATGGTCAACCGACACTTCAACTCCTCAAAAGCTCGCGCGCACTCTGGCGTCCAAACGAACTTATGCTCCTTCCTCGTCAAAGTAGTGAGAGGTAACGCTATCCGCGAGAAGTTCTCTACGAAGCGCCTATAATAGCCGGCAAGCCCCAGAAAACTCCGGACTTCCGCTACAGTAGCAAGCTCAGGCCACTCCCGTATCGCAACAATCTTCGCCGGATCCACAGCAATACCCTCTCCACTCACTATATGCCCGAGAAACGTCACTGAGGATAGCCAAAACTCGCACTTCGAGAACTTGGCATACAACTGATTTCTCCTTAGCGTCTCCAACACCAAATGAAGATGCTTGAAGTGATCTTCCTCACTTTGCGAGTACACCAAAATATCGTCGATGAAGACGATCACGAAATGATCCAAGTACTCCCTGAACGTCCTGTTCATCAAATCCATGAACACTGACGGCATATTAGTCAGCCCAAACGGCATGACCGTAAACTCATAATGCCCGTATCTCGTACTAAACGCTGTCTTCGGGATATCACTCTCCCTTATCCGCAGCTGATAGTACCCAGCCTTGATATCCAACTTCGAGTACACCATCGACCCGACTAACTGATCAAAGAGATCATCAATCCGAGGGATCGGGTACTTGTTCTTCTCCGTCAGCTTGTTTAGCTCCCTATAATCAATACATAGCCGCAATCTTCCGTCCTTCTTCTTAACAAAGAGGACCGGTGTGCTCCAAGGTGAAGAACTCGGGCGCACATACCCTTGCTCCAACAACTCTTGCAGTTGAACTTTCAGCTCCGCCATTTCCTTAGGCGCTAGCCGATATGGAGATCGTGACACAGGCTTTGCACCTGGCACTAGCTCGATCGTAAAATCTATCTCCCGCTGAGGCGGGGCTCCAGGAAGATCTGCGGGGAACACATCAGGGTATTCCGATACCACTGAAATACAATCCAATGCGGGCTTCGGCTTTGCAACCTCCACTAGTGTAAAGAACAGTTCTGCTCCGGCACGAACCGCCTTCACCACCTGAAGAGCAGACATCAACGTCTTGTTCGACCCCTTTAAGCCCGTAAAAGTCGTCTCACGACTTGCTCCCAGCTTGACTTCCTTGCTACCGCAATCTATATGGGCCTGCTGCTCCGAGAGCCAGTCCATGCCAAATATGACGTCGAACTCCACTAACGGAAGTAAAGACGCCCGCAGGTCGAACTCCTGCTCCCCAATACGAACCTTAACATCGCAGATCCTATCCGCTCGCATCGAACACCCATTGGGCAACAACACATCCAACTTATCCTTCGCCATCGAAGAAGGGACTCCGATGCGTGATATAAATCCTTCGGACAAGAAGGAGTGTGAAGCTCCCGTATCGAAGAGTGCTCGTGCCGGATTTTCACAAATCAACACAAATCCTAAACAAGCAGTGGTAAGGTAACATGTGCATAACAAGTATTTAAAGAAATTGACTTGCTATAAATTAAACCGTACCTGTCACCACATCAGCTTGTTTCATGGCCTCCTATTGGCCAAGATTGTAGACCCTTGGTTGGGCCGGAGCATAATGGGATGCGGTCGACTCCACCGCCTTTCCCTTCTCTTCATAAGTAGCTCCCGACCTTCTCTCGGACTTAGGACGTCCGCTCCAACAATCACGGGCGAAATGCCCCGTCTTTCCACATGTAAAACACATGCCCGGGGTGCGACTCGTAGTCGCCCCAGAAGCACCAGAAGGAGCTGGACCCGAAGTCCTATGCTTCTTGAAAGACCTCCGATAGCCGGACTTTGAAGTAGTCGGCACTTTGAATTCAGATTTCTTCTCACGCAAGCTTTTCTTTGCTTGTACATTTTTCATGTCCTTCTCCAAGGACCGGGCAGTATTGACCAAGGTTAAGAAACCCTGCGTCATCAGCCCCGAAAGTAGTAGTCTCAACTCATCCCTCAAGCCTTCATAAAAGCGATTAGTCTTGCGCTCCTCATCCACGATGGTGGAGCTAGCATATCGACTCAAACGAGTGAACTCATGGAGATATTCATCCACGCTCTTCTCACCCTGAACCAACTTCAGACATTCGTTCTCCAACGCTATCTTCTGCGTCGAAGGAAGGTATCTAGCCAAGAACAATCTCGAGAACTCCTCCATCGAGACATCACCAAGTTGCCTACCCCTCAGTAAGTGCAGCTCCAATCCTTCCCACCACATCCTCGCTTCACCGTCCAGAAGGAACGTAGCGATGGTGGTCATTTGCCACTCCTCCATCTCCGTTGCTGTCATGACTCTCTTCACCCTAGAGAGCCAGTCTTCAGCCTGAGATGGGGTTCCCAACCCCGAGAATAACGGAGGGCTAAAGCTCATAACATGCTTAAGCTGCCTCTCAGTTGCCCTTCTTGGCACTACCGGTTCCACAACCACTTGCTCCACTCTCCTCAGCTCAGCCTCTTGAAGAGGTTCTTGCTCCATCGCAGGAGCGGGCTGCTGCGTCTGCCTTGCAGGCTGCACATTTGTCATGGCCAACACCGCTTCAGCCACCAATCATATGTTCTCAGCCGATAGAGGTGTTGCGGGAGCAACTTCCGGTGCACTACTAGCCTCAGAAACTCGGCGTTCTGACGGCCCAACACCACTTCTGGTCACCTATAGTGGTACAAAACACCGTTAAGCGACCAAATAAATTGCAAACAGCAATTATAGGAACACGCAGGTTCCTCAAACACGAGTATTTTCATTCCTAAGTGGAGATTCATGGGTTCTTGTACTATTATAACGATGACGCACACAATGTGCTCACCACCCCTTAAAAAGAATTCGTCCACGAATTCAGATTAAGCCCAACCAAAACCAGTAGTCTGATACCAAATTGTAACACCCCCTATCCGTCGCATAGCATATAGCAGTAGGTCCGGCCGGGGCCCGACGCCATATGCTACAGACAGACCGGGTGGTTACTTATGGAAAGCATCCAACCAATCTCAACGTCCTACACAGAGCATTCTAGCGGAAGCAGTTTATAAAAGTTGTGACAAAGAACCCAGCATTCAAGCACGAATGTCCACTAATACAAAATAGGAATGTTATACAAAATACCCAAAATAAGCCTTAAGGCCTTACAAAATGTTTCACTTGATATTACATGTTTTACAAACCACGGCACGCAGGCCGGTCATACATGAATAAAACAGTAAACACTTCCATTTGGGCCTTCGAGGGCCGGCTTCGCAAAAAGGGCTTTAGCCCGCTATTGACCGCTTGGTCCAGCTTCACCTGCAAGCAACAAACCACCGCACGGTGGCAAAACAAGGCAACGGTCAGCAATGCTGACCAAATTATAACGATCCCGCCCCCAACTCGAGGCGGCGATGCTCCTTCCCTGCATTTCATTAGCATAAGCGAGCAATATAAACATATAGCCATTTCATCACAGACGTTGGCACTCACGGCCACACGCCCCGTGCTCTCAGGGCACATTCTTGGTGAACCGGTCGATGTCACGTCAATTAAAGCCATAGACATTCCGGACTCACCACTGCCACTTTAACGGCCAAACCTATGAGCAATTTGTCTTCTTGGCTTGGGTCACGAAAATTTAAGCCATTGACCGCCGAAGACCCTAATCTATGCCAACGACAAGTGCCACGTGCCTTTAGGTCTCTTTAACCGAACGACATAGAACGGGTACGGTTCTATCTAACCCGTGCTCACATCGCAACGACAATTTAAGCCATTTACGCGGGTCAAACTTCCACCGAGTCCCATTTCCATCACAATTCACATAACCCGGTTATGTTCAAGTTGGCTCTCAGGCCACCAAGTTGACAAGATCTCGTATCCGCCCAGTTTTCCGGGTGCACCTTTGGGTTAGTCCCCAAGGCTCCCTGCTGCAATCTACCGCGTAGAAAACCCGAAAAACAATCCATAGCACGGAGTCTTCTCCGGCATTTATGCAATGCAACATCACCGATCCAGACCAACATGTCTGGGTAGGCTTCACACATCATGCCTATGTCCGTTCTCGCTTACAGATTCTAAACAACAGGGACTTCACATATCTACCCGAAGGAACGCCTCCAACTCTCTGCAAACTCGCGAGAGCGGGCTTCCTATGCAAAGAAAGAGAGCTACTCATGCTCAAGATGAGGATCGTTACCCTAGCGTTCCTCTTTGGCGCCATTTAAATGTAATCGGATGAAAAGCACCGCACTAGCTTTGCCTCCGTGGATCCGGAGTCGGCTCGCGATTCGGAGCTCCGAAGCTCCTCCAATGGCGGGATCTAGCTCCTTCTTCCTCCCTTAGCTGTCCTCTCTCTCTAAGGTTTTAGAAAGATAACACTTAAGAAAAGTGAGGGTTTTGTAAGTCCAATCCTGGGTATATCCCTTCAGGAACAACCCCCAGCCGTTGGATCTCAAAATAAGGAAACGAACGGCTTTGATTCGGGACTGAAATGCCCAATCTGGACCGAACACGGCCTGGCACACGCCCGTGTCCAGGGCCGTGTGCCTCATTCGCCGTCAAAATCGGCTCGCCTGGAACCTCACACGGGTATCGAACACGCCCGTGTTCGAGCTGACACGCCCGTGTTCCACCTGACACGGTCGTGTGGCCGGCCGTGTACCCCCATCATTTTTCCCCGAAATCAACCCGAGCACTGCACGGGTTCTAGGACACGCCCGTGTCCCTACCCGTGTCACCTCAACAAGCCTGGTCCCCAGGCCGTGTACACGGTCTCGACACTCGACACTTCGTCGAGCGAAGATCGTCGACCTGATGACACGGACTTGGACACGCCCGTGTCCTAGGCCGTGTGCCTTGTCTCGACACCATGTCGAGACCAAAGTGTCGACTTTCCGGGACGAGTGTCGACACGGGTTGACACGCCCTGCGACACGCCCGTGTCGCAGGCCGTGTGCCATGTCTCGACACTTCGTCAAAGCACAGTGTCGACTTCGCGGCTAAGTGTCGACACGGGTCGACACGCCCTGCGACACGCCCGTGTCGCAGGCCGTGTGCCCAGTCTCGACACAATGTCGAGACCAAAGTGTCAACTTCCCGTCTCAGTGTCGACACAGGCTTGACACGCCCTGGGACACGCCCGTGTCCCAGGCCGTGTGCCTGCAGCCAGAACCCAAACTGGCCCAAAACGTCCCCCCTTAGCTCCTTTGAGTTTCGGGGCGTTATAGTTATCATGGCACAACTTGATGAGTTTTCAAGCACCAGACTACCCATGTGCAATCTAGATATGCTTGCACTATGGAAGAAAAGGATTAGATTTTATATGCACTCCATTGATGAAAACATCTTTATATCTATTTTGTCAGGTCCAACTCCACCTCAGCAAACAACAAGCTCAAATGATGTTCCATCATCGCAATGGACAGATGCCCAGCAAAAGATGAAGATTGCTGATGCACAAGCAATGAACATTCTGACACAATCAATGTCTGATGACATTTTTGAAGAACTTGCTGAATGTTCATCTGCAAAAGTCATGTGGGACTCCCTCACAGCAATGGCTGCTGGATCAGCTAAAGAAATAATATTTGATGCTGAAACCTGGAGTGACTCAGATTCTTCATCTTGCACATCTGAAGATGAAGAAGAGGCAAAAGAAAGAGATTTTTGCCTAATGGAAATAAATGCTTCATGCAGCAGACATGATGAAGAATCAGTCTCTGATGAAAAATCAGAGTGTGAAGCAGAAGAGGATCAGGTTATCTCTTCCCTTGATTTTGACAACATAACTGAATTTTTACCAAAACAAATTAAAAAATTTCAGAAAATTTATGTTCAACATAGTTCGTCGAACAGAGCTCGACGAAAACTACACTGTTCGTCGAACTCAGGTCGACGATCGCTACACAGAGATTTCTGGTCAGAAAATCTTGATCGACGAAATAAATACCCTTTGTCGAACCGAGAACGACGAACGTCGAACTCAGATCGACAAAAATATTTTTCGTCGAACTCAGAATTTCAAAACAGAAATTTTTATTCTTTTATTTCTGACTATTATAAAAGAGGAACAGGACCCAAGGTTATCTGTGTCCAGAACTCCTAACATCTCCTTGCAGGAAAAGAATTCAGTCCAGCAAATATACAGGACATCAGTGGCTGAATAATTTGTGCAAGGCTATGCATATAGGGGGAGATGCCTGTAAATGAAGCTGCAGAAATTCCAGCAGTAGCAGCAGTTTGTGGGGATTCTAGCAGCAGCAGCAACAACAGATTATAATGCTGTAGATTTTGCAACGTCCCGAATCGCTCTAGGCCCCTAGTGTGTGAGTTTTTGAGTCAGGAGGGTTGACTCGAGTCCTGAGAAGTGCAGGGAATTGGGCTGCACTTGTGGAGAAGGGGAGAAATCAGTGTAGAGAGAAGTGACACGGGTAGCGACACGGGCGTGTCCCTACCCGTGTGCGTCGAGTTCCACTCAACAAGCCGTGTCGAGACTGACAGGCTGTGTCGACACCAAGTGACACGGGTAGTGACACGGCCGTGTCCCTACCCGTGTGCGTCGAGATAATCTCGACGAGGCGTGTCGAGATCGTCGAGAGTCGTCGAGATCGTCGAACGAGGTCGACACTAAGTGACACGGGTAGTGACATGGGCGTGTCCCTACCCGTGTGCGTCGAGTTGAGCTCGACGAGAAGTGTCGGGATGTAACTCAAGAAGTACACGGCCAATAACACATCCAGGCACACGGCCGTGTTATGGGGACACGGGTCGGGACAAGGGTGTGTCCCTACCCGTGTCAAACATTGAACCGACGTGGAAACCGCCACGGCCGTTTCACGGAAGCAGGACACGGGTACGGACACGGCCGTGTCCCTACCCGTGTCATATTTTGTTTATAAGGGGCATAGAAAACCCTAGCCATTTTTCATCCTCATTTCCTTCCCCTATTTCCTGTGAGAGCCCCTGGTGAGAGGAAAACTGCAAGAGCAAGTTCTACCGAAGGAGATCCGCCATCGCCGTGAAGAGAAGATGCCGCCAAGGAGAACTACGCGATCCATGGCCGGAAATGGTGGTACCGCTGGAGCCAACGTGAGTTTCCTACCCTCTCCCTTGGTGCTAGATCTTAGATATATATAGGAGAGACATCGGCTCAAGAGAGCTTGATGGAGAGGAGAAGATTTCTAGGTTTGGCCATGCTAGGATTTGAATCCTAGATTTTAGATCTCTTCAACCCTTCCCCTTTTCTTCAATACGACGATGGGTGAATGGTTTCGTGAGGAGTTTTGGCCCTTGAGGTTGAATAAGGGAGGAGGACATTTCTGGAAAATTTAGAAGGATCGCTTGAGGAGGAAGACGGACCGATGCCGTTCATTTTTCTTTAAGATGCGCGCAGAATCTGTATTCTGCGCGCAGCGATCTTCTAGGCCATTTTCATGTAGGATATGTGCAGATCTGGGCTTTTGGCTAAACACGAAAGTTGTAGCCCTTGGAAATACCTTTCCAACGAGTGGTTGCACGACTTTAGGTGATGTCTGTGGCCCCGGGAAAACCTAATCGAGTTTGCTGTCCGGCAATTCCTGTACACAGAAATCGTGTTCTGTGCGCAGTGAACTTTGAAGCCGATTTCGAGTAAGTTATTGTCAGATCTGGGTTGTGACCTGAATATGAAAGTTGTAGATCATTAAAAGGTCTTTCCAACGAGGGGTTACACTCCTCCACCGGATTCCTGTAACTTCAGGAAACTCCGGTCGAAGTTGCCGTCCAGTGCTAATCCTGCGCTGAAATTCTGGGTCTCTACATACATTGTGGATTTGAAATTGGTGGGTCCAATGTCGCAATTAATTTGAGATTTTGGTGAAATAATTTTATGTTAACCACCAAAGTATTATGGATGATAATATTTACTGTTTTAGAAATCAATTTATTATCGCAAGATAGCTTGAGGCCTGTTGATTTCCTTATGTTTAATTGGATTGATTTGATAATACTTCGGTAAGTTGTCGTAAGAGCAAATCTTGTTAATATCATGTTGAAATCACTTGGGATGATATATAGATGGGTAACCCATGGCCATGCATATGTTTTATATCAGATTGAATTTAGGAGTCCAACAATAGTGTGTCGTCTCCTATTGGCATTTTATAGTAAAGGTGCAAGTGCGGTGTTGACCGCCACTTGTTTTGGTCGTGTTGAGGTAAGGTGTGGATGGATGGTGGGGTTGTGACCTCGTGCTCACTCCGAGGCCCCTTCCATGATATGTTGATGTGGAATTTGCATGTGGTGTGAGTCGACACGCGGTGTCGCAATCCCGGGTTAAGGATAGTGTGGCAGGTCTACGGGCTCGCCAGTCGTCACACCGACGGGAGTTGACAGTTAGACTTGGTCGGTTTGGGCTGTGTCCTCGGTGTTCACGTCCCGAGGCCCCTCCGGCCATGTGAACGGTTGGGCTGTGTCCTCGTGCTTCTTCCGAGGCCCCTTCCAGGTCACGCAAGGCCAGTTCGGGCTGTGTTCTTGGTGCACATCTACCCAAGACCCCGCTGGGCCATAGTACGCAGGGGCTCCGCTGTTGTGTTCTTAACGTTGAGGCGTACGGAGGCCTAGGTGAAGTAGTGTGATACCCGCCTAGTAGTAGAAGTGCCCGTTCTACTGTCACCGCCTGGACACGGCGGCTGATGCCTGAGAGGTTAGCTACCTGCTCGAAAAGTGGGAACTATAGTCTGTGTCGACATAACAATTGCATGGGTGTGCATGGGTGAGTCATTGCATAGCATTCATAGCATTTCATATCATTGCACAACAAGATCCTCATCGTATAAGTTTGTATGGGCACTCTTATACGATGAGTTACTTTTATGTAACCCGATCCTTAACTTATAAGTTTGTATGTGCATTCTTATAAGTTAAGTTACTTTCCTGCAGTTACTTATACTTGCTAGTTTAGTGTAGCTCTTACATAAATGCTGATTACGATACTGTTACTCTTATACTACTGACACCTGCTTGTACTTCCTTTACTTGCATACTTGTTATATACTATACTCTTGTTCCTTTTCTCCGCCCGGTGCCGAGGAGTCGCCGGGGGAGCGGATGTGAAACCACTTAGTCGTTTCGACTAACGGTTGCTACGTCTTCCTTTTTAGGAGGTCACGCCGCAGGTGGAGCAGCCGCAGACTACGCAGCAGGACAGCCAGGCCAGGATGACAGGGCCTGAGGTGACGGTGCCGTCGATACCGTCAGTTACTAATGTTAGTATTTGATACTCTGATGTAGCCGTTTGGGCAATGTTTAGCTGTACTCTGATATATGGTAGAAGCATGTTTTAGCTTCTCCTTATTGATGTATTTGGACATTATAACTTAGTGTGGATTTGACTTCTGGTTGTTTATTTATTTGGTTGGGTTGACATGTTATATTGATATTGTTGTAGCCGGCGGAATAGGCGTCTTGTGGTACAGGTTAGCCCGTGTGCTAATGCTACCGCAAGGCGGCTGTTCCGGGCATAAGACTCCCCCTTCGTGCCGTGTTTTGGGATCCGGGTAGGGGGAGTTTTACAAATGGTATCAAAGCGAGGTTTCGATCCTCGGACCTGTGAGTTTTACAAATGGTATCAGTTTGCCACGATCCTCAACTAAGAAGTCATTCAACAATGGTGCCACCCCCGTTTGGTTAGTCAGTTTGGGGACAAGCTGACTTAGCGGAAGCAGTGGTGTGCCCATATGTAATTCACATTAAGTTTGTCCAACTTTGACCCTACGATTAGCCAACCTGACCTTAGGTACATACCTTTATACGTCGGTCTTCCAAGTTTGGACGACCCCAAGTATGTAAAACTATGGTATAAAGTCTTGCGAGATCCCCTCGGGCAAGCACTTTTGTTTACAGCGGATTTTGAATCTAACGGAGAAAATAGACATGACAGATTTCCTAGGGCAACCACTTTTGTTTATAGGAGATTTGTGCTTGGTGGAGATAATGGATATAGTAAAGTGGTTGGGAACGGGTCTTTTGGGTGTTCAGACAAGCGTTAAGAGACTCGCTGAAGGAGTGATTGAAGCGGGACCCAACTCAAAGACGAGGACTACGAGGAAGAAATTAAGCATTCGTCCTTAGTCTGCCTAAGTTTTCTAGGAATCTGGCTTGAGCATTCACAATCTTGATACTAAGGCGTAATGGTTAGTGAGAAACCGGCCTACACTCTATTCGATACCGGTGCCTCACACTCTTTTGTGTCCGAGGATTTCATAAAAGACGTAGGGGATGTTCAGTACTTCACGGGAATAGCCCGACGTGTACGCCTTCCGGATGGCTCGGAGATGATCGCAACCGCCAAGTGCGAGTTGGAGTTATTTATTGATGGGAAGGCCTTTGATACACCGGCCACGGTTTTGAGAATGTCGGAGTTCGACATCATTTTGGGCATGACATGGCTGGATTGGCACTTCGCGAGGATCGACTGCGCGGAGAAGCGGATCTATTTGAGACATGGAGACTCTGACGTCATCTTCCAAGGTATTGGCTTCGCGCCCCGCATGATGTTATCTTCCGTCCAAGTTGTGAAAGCTCATATGAAGGGGGACGAGGTCTTCATGATCTGGTTCGAGTTGAAGGAGGAAGCGTTGGAATTAAAGGATGTACGGGTTGTGCGGGATTTTCCCGAGGTATTTCCTGAGAAGCTACCAGGATTACCACCGCATAGAGAGGTCGATTTCCAGATTAATCTAGTACCAGGTGCCAAGCCTGTATCTAAGGCTCCGTACAGAATGGCCCCGAAAGAACTCGCGGAGTTTAGAGTTCAATTGCAAGAACTAGTAGATTCAGGGTTCGTTCGCCCCAGTTCATCACCATGGGGTGCCCCTGTGCTGTTCGTGAAGAAGAAGGATGGAACCCTGCGATTGTGCATAGATTATCGGGAACTCAATCGATTAACGGTGCGGAACACTTATCCGCTACCTCGGATCGACGAGTTGTTCGATCAATTAGTGGGAGCACATTGGTTCTCTAAACTAGACTTGCGCTCTGGATACTATCAGTTGAGGATACAAGAAGGGGATATTCAGAAAACAGCCTTCAGTTCGAGATATGGTTTGTATGAGTTCACGGTAATGCCGTTTGGGCTCACAAATACACCTTCGGCCTTCATGAGCCTGATGAACAAGGTGTTTGAACCATACTTGGACATCTTTGTCATTGTTTTCATCGACGACATCTTGGTCTACTCAAAGACGGAGGAGGAGCATGTCGAGCACCTGACCTTGGTTTTGAAGAAATTGAAGGAGCACGCCTTGTATGCCAAGTTTAGCAAGTGTGAATTCTGGCTTAAGGAGGTTGCCTTCTTGGGGCATGTGATCAGTGGAGCAGGATTAGCGGTGGATCCAGCAAAGGTGCGAGCCGTGAAGGAGTGGTCGCCCTTGAAGTCGGCGGCCGATGTACGAAGCTTTCTTGGACTTGCCGGGTACTACCGCAAGTTCGTGAAAGGATTTTTCCAAGAATGCCCTTCCTCTTACCTCCTTGACAAAGAAGGGTGTGCCATTTGAGTGGACACCTCAATGTGAAGCGGCATTTCAAGAGTTGAAGGATAGGCTTACCTCCGCCCCCATCCTTGCTCTTCTGTCGGGGAAGGAAGGATTTCAGGTTTACACGGACGCATCATATCAAGGGATGGGTGCGGTGCTAATGCAGCACGGGCATGTAATCGCTTATGCTTCAAGGCAGTTAAAGAAACATGAAGTTAATTACCCGGTTCATGATTTGGAGCTGGGAGCAGTGGTGTTCACTTTGAAGGTCTGGAGGCATTACCTATATGGCGTACACTGCGAGATCTTTTCCGATCACAAGAACTTGAAGTATGTCCACACTCAGAAGGAGTTGAACATGAGACAACGACGGTGGTTGGAATTTCTATGCGACTATGAGTTCACCATGAACTACCACCCCGGGAAAGCGAACTCCGTAGCCGATGCCTTGAGTAGGAAAGCGCCAGGCTCTAGCCCAGAGTCTCGGTTGATGAGTATGGAGTTGGCACGGATGGTCGAAGAGATGGAAATTACTCTAGTATTCAAGGCTCCTTCGACAGAGTATGCAGAGTATTTGGCCAACATGAGCATAGTTTGTGATATCCGAGATCGGATTCGGGTGGAGCAAGGTATGGATGCGGCCTTGGCCCCGGCAATCAAGGCAATTGAAGATGGGACCACCGATGAGTACACACTAAAAGCCGGCCTCGTTTATCTTCGAGGCCGACTTTATATTCCCAAGGGCGGCAAAATTCGGGAAGATATATTGAGAGAGGCGCATTCCTCTCAATATTCAGTGCATCCGGGTATTGCTAAGATGTACGCCGGACTGCGGAAGACCATGTGTTGGCCGGGAATGAAGAAGGATGTTCGCTACTATGTTACACATTGCGAAGCTTGCCAAAGAGTGAAGGCTGAATGCAGGAGTCCCGGTGGTTTGTTGCAGTCATTGCCCATCCCCGAATGGAAGTTCGAGGACATCTCCATGGACTTTGTCCATGGGCTACCTCGCTCACGCTCCAGGAATGATTTAGTGTGGGTTATTGTGGATCGACTGACAAAGGTGGCCCGGTTCATTCCAATGAAGAAGGAAGCACACGTGGATGTTTTGGTACGCCTTTTTGTGGAGCAATTTGTACGGTATCATGGCGTGCCCAAGACAATTGTTTCGGATCGGGATGGTCGGTTTACATCCAATGAGTGGAAGGCGGTACATGCGTATTTGGGCTCACGCCTAACCTTTAGTACCGCATTTCATCCTCAGACTGACGGGCAGTCAGAGCGGACCATCAGAACACTGGAGGATTTATTGAGATTATGTGTGCTGGACAGAGGAGAGCCATGGGAAAGGCTCTTGCCACTAGTGGAATTCTCCTATAATAATAGCCATCAGGCGAGCATCGGCATGGCGCCCCATGAAGCCCTTTACGGAAGAAGGTGCAGGACCCCCTTGTCTTGGGTGCAGGATGAAGATCCGAAGGCTTTAGGAAATGAATTTATAGATGATACTGATATGGCTGTCGGATTGATAAGAGACCACATGTTGGAGGCTCAAAGTCGACAGGCAAAATATTACAATAAAAAGCACCGGATGGTGGAGTTCCAAGTGGGCGAAAAAGTGTTCCTTAAGATTCGGCCGATGCATGGAGTGTCGCGGGTGCGGGGAGTGAAAAAGCTCAGCCCAAGGTATGTTGGGCCTTATACTATATTGGAAAGAATTGGCCCGTTGGCCTATCGGTTGGAGTTACCATCGGAACTAGAAAATCTTCACGACGTGTTCCACGTATCGTCGCTTCGAAAAGCACTATTGCGGCCCGACCAATTTATTCCCACTACTGATGGTGCGGTGGCGTCAGATAGGTCTGTGCGACTAGAGCCGGTACGGATTGTTGACAGCGAGACAATAACATTACGCCGCAAAAGTGTTCCCTTAGTGAAGGTGCTATGGTTGAATCATGGGAAGGAGGAGTACACCTGGGAGCCAATGGATTTGATGCAGCAACGCTACCCGGAGTTGTTTGCCCAAGGTAATCTTATGTAAAACATATGATAAACTTCCTGTTAAGTTTTTCTCCACCCAGCCTAAGCCTGATTTCGGGGACGAAATCTTTTATTTTGTTTATAGGATTTGTAACGTCCCGAATCGCTCTAGGCCCCTAGTGTGTGAGTTTTTGAGTCAGGAGGGTTGACTCGAGTCCTGAGAAGTGCAGGGAATTGGGCTGCACTTGTGGAGAAGGGGAGAAATCAGTGCAGAGAGAAGTGACACGGGTAGCGACACGGGCGTGTCCCTACCCGTGTGCGTCGAGTTCCACTCGACAAGCCGTGTCGAGACTGACGGGCTGTGTCGACACCAAGTGACACGGGTAGTGACACGGCCGTGTCCCTACCCGTGTGCGTCGAGATAATCTCGACGAGGCGTGTCGAGATCGTCGAGAGTCGTCGAGATCGTCGAACGGGGTCGACACTAAGTGACACGGGTAGTGACACGGGCGTGTCCCTACCCGTGTGCGTCGAGTTGAGCTCGACGAGAAGTGTCGGGATGTAACTCAAGAAGTACACGGCCAATAACACGTCCAGGCACACGGCCGTGTCATGGGGACACGGGTCGGGACACGGGCGTGTCCCTACCCGTGTCAAACATTGAACCGACGTGGAAACCGCCACGGCCGTTTCACGGAAGCAGGACACGGGTACGGACACGGCCGTGTCCCTACCCGTGTCATATTTTGTTTATAAGGGAAGAGAAAACCCTAGCCGTTTTTCATCCTCATTTCCTTCCCCTATTTCCTGTGAGAGCCCCTGGTGAGAGGAAAACTGCAGGAGCAAGTTCTACCGAAGGAGATCCGCCATCGCCGTGAAGAGAAGATGCCGCCAAGGAGAACTACGCGATCCATGGCCGGAAATGGTGGTACCGCTGGAGCCAACGTGAGTTTCCTACCCTCTCCCTTGGTGCTAGATCTTAGATATATATAGGAGAGACATCGGCTCAAGAGAGCTTGATGGAGAGGAGAAGATTTCTAGGTTTGGCCATGCTAGGATTTGAATCCTAGATTTTAGATCTCTTCAACCCTTCCCCTTTTCTTCAATACGACGATGGGTGAATGGTTTCGTGAGGAGTTTTGGCCCTTGAGGTTGAATAAGGGAGGACGACATTTCTGGAAAATTTAGAAGGATCGCTTGAGGAGGAAGACGGACCGATGCCGTTCATTTTTCTTTAAGATGCGCGCAGAATCTGTATTCTGCGCGCAGCGATCTTCTAGGCCATTTTCATGTAGGATATGTGCAGATCTGGGCTTTTGGCTAAACACGAAAGTTGTAGCCCTTGGAAATACCTTTCCAACGAGTGGTTGCACGACTTCAGGTGATGTCTGTGGCCCCGGGAAAACCTAATCGAGTTTGCTGTCCGGCAATTCCTGTACACAGAAATCGTGTTCTGTGCGCAGCGAACTTTGAAGCCGATTTCGTGTAAGTTATTGTCAGATCTGGGTTGTGACCTGAATATGAAAGTTGTAGATCATGAAAAGGTCTTTCCAACGAGGGGTTACACGCCTCCACTGGATTCCTGTAACTTCAGGAAACTCCGGTCGAAGTTGCTGTCCAGTGCTAATCCTGCGCTGAAATTCTGGGTCTCTACATACATTGTGGATTTGAAATTGGTGGGTCCAATGTCGCAATTAATTCGAGATTTTGGTGAAATAATTTTATGTTAACCACCAAAGTGTTATGGATGATAATATTTACTGTTTTAGAAATCAATTTATTATCGCAAGATAGCTTGAGGCCTGTTAATTTCCTTATGTTTAATTGGATTGATTTGATAATACTTCGGTAAGTTGTCGTAAGAGCAAATCTTGTTAATATCATGTTGAAATCACTTGGGATGATATATAGATGGGTAACCCATGGCCATGCATATGTTTTATATCGGATTGAATTTAGGAGTCCAACAATAGTGTGTCGTCTCCTATTGGCATTTTATAGTTAAGGTGCAAGTGCGGTGTTGACCGCCACTTATTTTGGTCGTGTTGAGGTAAGGTGTGGATGGATGGTGGGGTTGTGACCTCGTGCTCACTCCGAGGCCCCTTCCATGATATGTTGATGTGGAATTTGCATGTGGTGTGAGTCGACACGCGGTGTCGCAATCCCGGGTTAAGGATAGTGTGGCAGGTCTACGGGCTCGCCAGTCGTCACACCGACGGGAGTTGACAGTTAGACTTGGTCGGTTTGGGCTGTGTCCTCGGTGTTCACGTCCCGAGGCCCCTCCGGCCATGTGAACGGTTGGGCTGTGTCCTCGTGCTTCTTCCGAGGCCCCTTTCGGGTCACGCAAGGCCAGTTCGGGCTGTGTTCTTGGTGCACATCTATCCAAGACCCCGCTGGGCCATAGTACGCAGGGGCTCCGCTGTTGTGTTCTTAGCGTTGAGGCGTACGGAGGCCTAGGTGAAGTAGTGTGATACCCGCCTAGTAGTAGAAGTGCCCGTTCTACTGTCACCGCCTGGACACGGCGGCTGATGCCTGAGAGGTTAGCTACCTGCTCGAAAAGTGGGAACTATAGTCTGTGTCGACATAGCAATTGCATGGGTGTGCATGGGTGAGTCATTGCATAGCATTCATAGCATTTCATATCATTGCACAACAAGATCCTCATCGTATAAGTTTGTATGGGCACTCTTATACGATGAGTTACTTTTATGTAACCCGATCCTTAACTTATAAGTTTGTATGGGCATTCTTATAAGTTAAGTTACTTTCCTGCAGTTACTTATACTTGCTAGTTTAGTGTAGCTCTTACATAAATGCTGATTACGATACTGTTACTCTTATACTACTGACACCTGCTTGTACTTCCTTTACTTGCATACTTGTTATATACTATACTCTTGTTCCTTTTCTCCGCCCGGTGCCGAGGAGTCGCCGGGGGAGCGGATGTGAAACCACTTAGTCGTTTCGACTAACGGTTGCTACGTCTTCCTTTTTAGGAGGTCACGCCGCAGGTGGAGCAGCCGCAGACTACGCAGCAGGACAGCCAGGCCAGGATGACAGGGCCTGAGGTGACGGTGCCGTCGATACCGTCAGTTACTGATGTTAGTATTTGATACTCTGATGTAGCCGTTTGGGCAATGTTTAGCTGTACTCTGATATATGGTAGAAGCATGTTTTAGCTTCTCCTTATTGATGTATTTGGACATTATAACTTAGTGTGGATTTGACTTCTGGTTGTTTATTTATTTGGTTGGGTTGACATGTTATATTGATATTGTTGTAGCCGACGGAATAGGCGTCTTGTGGTACAGGTTAGCCCGTGTGCTAATGCTACCACAAGGCGGCTGTTCCGGGCATAAGACTCCCCCTTCGTGCCGTGTTTTGGGATCCGGGTAGGGGGAGTTTTACAGATTTGGGCAAGGATCAAGAACAACTGTAACAACAACAACAACAACAGCAGAAGTACTTGATCCAGATTTAATTGTATTTAATTGTCTTGCATTTTACTTATATTTATGTAAATAGTGTTCTTACCCAAATAAGGGGAGATTATTGGAACCCCAGTTAGGATTTGGGCAAGGAACACTATTAGGGTTGCTTAGAATGACCCAACATGTATAGTCATGGGTCATAGGACTATTTCCGGACAGGTCATTCAGAAGAGCTCCAGAATTGCTGAAAGAAATGCAGTTAAGACAAAGTTAGAGAATCAGCTCGACGATCGTCGAACGTAGTTCGACGAACGACGAACTCAGGTCGACGAATGGTGACAGTAGCTGAGTTCGACGAATGTCGAACTCAGGTCGACGATTGGTGGACAACACTTGCTCAGCTCGACAAAATTAACAAGTCAGTTGCTCAGCTCGACGAACTTCAAGCTCCGGTCGACGAACGCAGGCAAGATATTTAGCTCGACGAATCTAGCTGAGTTCGACGAATGTCTAACTCAGGTCGATGATTGATGAACTGGACGAAAGTTCAGGTCGACGATTTCTGAGCAATCAGTAACAGTTGACAGAATTAATTACGGATTAATTACAGTCAACATTCCCAGTGAAAATAGCCGTTCAAACGGACAGTTACAGAAGAATTAAGGATCAATTTCCAAAGCATCTTCACTCTCGGGAATGTTTCTTCCGCCATAAAATCTACGGAATTCAAATACAGTGAACGATATAGAACAGACAGACAGAATACACGCAGAACACAAGAAGAAGTAAAAAGGGCTTTTACAGAGAAAAGAACTCTACATCACCAAGAAAATAATCATCAGAGTTCTTCATCAGCTCCAGGCTTTCAAGAGACAACAAATCAATATCAGTCTAAGAAGCCTGATGGAGACATCATCCCTGTGAAGGCCTATCACCCTGCATCAAAGCTTCCTGCTAACCTGTACCAATCAATATCTCAGGGGGAGCTATTTGCTAACATCATATCCACTTGAATCTTCTCTCTGATTGTTGATAGAGAAGATAAAATCACTCTCTCACCACCTCCTGTATAAAGGGTTATCATCTCCCTTCAAAAGTGATTCCTGGTTGCAAGTCTCCTACCAAAAGACTTGAGTTGGTTTTTGGGGACCTGATCAAAACCCATTGGTGTCAGGGCACCTGATCAAAAACCTGAGTGGATTCCTACCTGAAAGTCCACCTAGTGTCAGCTATGTGCACCTATGGGGGGGGGGGGAATAGGTGACGAGTAGCGCTTTTGCGAAATTTACGAACGTACCTGCACAATAAAAATAGAAAGCACAGCACACAGAATACACAGGCAACTTATAGTGGTTCCCCGACTTGGGTACATCCACTTTCCCCCTTCGACCTATCTCCCCAACAAGGGACGACTCGGTCACTTCTCCAACGGGATTAAAATCCAATCCCTGCACTAACGGAAGGAACCCTTCCACACGTGAGAGTCAACACTCCCACAAAACGGGTTGCACCCAACCCTTACAACACGGAACAATCGTTCCTTTACAACAAAAGTAAATATGGAATGTACACGAGATACAAACTTCGTTTGGAGACTACGGTGTTCCTCTTCGTTCGACGACGTGTTCGCGAAGTCAACGAAAAGTCTACAACCTTGGTCTCTCTTGGAAAGGATCTTCCCGAAACCGGCGGCGGCAATCCGAGCGGCGGCTTGGTTCGGGATCGACGGCAACGACGATGCGTGGCAGCAGTACTTCTGAGATCCAATCTTCGTTGCAAAGCAAACTAGGTCTACCAACGGTCACTCTAGGATCGGTCGTCTCGATCGATTCGGACGGGGGAGTTTTTCCCGGTCAACAAAACGAGAGATAAGGGATCTCTGGATAGACACGTGAGACTCAAGCTTTGCTAAGCTTCTGTCGTCGGAGATCGGGAAGAACTGCGATCAGCAGCGGCGACGGACTTGCGTGAGCGGCGACGGAGGCGGTGGAGAGATTTCGCGATTTTAGGGTTGCACTCGCTCGACTTCTTTCTATCTAGGTATTCCGTTCAAAATACCCGTGTATAAATACTGTAGTTAACTCCAATATGACCATTTGTGGGACCCACAATAGAAATCCCCAAATCCCGGTCCAGAAATTTAACAGCGGCAGAATCCGGTTCAGGAAGTTCCAGAAAAACGCCAAGTCAAAATCGGTGAGAATCGAAAGTGATTCTCGCCGAGTCGTCGAGAATCAAAGGTGATTCTCGACGATTCGGCGAGAATCAAAGATGATTCTCGTCGAATTTGCCTTGGTTGCACGCACTGCTTTAAGCCAGGTCGAGACGGTGAGAATCAACCAGTGATTCTCGTCGATTCGACGAGAATCACTAGTGATTCTCGCCGAATCGGCGAGAATCACTAAGTGATTCTCGTCGATTCTTACTTAGACGCAGAGGTGCTTGCTTAGAAGTTGCTGGATCGAGTTCGGCGAGAATCAACTTCTGATTCTCGACGAATCGGCGAGAATCCCAAGTGATTCTCGCCGAATCGGCGAGAATCACTTGGTGATTCTCGTCGATTCTAACTTAGACGAAATTTCGTCTTTCCACCTATGAGATGCTCCTTGACCCATCCTTGCTCCTTGTCTGCTCCTGCATATTTACAGCCCTGTGCTTGAAAATAAGTGCACTCCAATAGAGAGAGTACACGTAGGCCAACACACTGATCTGCTCAACGAGGGATTACGTCGTGCAGACCCGTGTATATTGACCTACTGCACTCTGACATTGGTGTGCACTTAGCGTGGAAAAACTGCAAGCACAACTAGAAGAATTTTATCAAATACATAGTCTATTTACCTTAGCTTGTCCAGGGGCTTCTTCAAATCAGGTACATTGTGGATACAATACCCAACAATCTCCCCCTATTTGAAGAAGCCTAAACCCTACAAGCTAAGGTGAATAGAGCAAATGAGAATGAAAACCATAAACTGAAAAGAGAGTTGAGTGAGTTATCCATTACCAATACCAATTTCTTGGGAGCAAGCTTGGAGCCACCTTAGCCTTAGCCGAGAGGGTAATCTCCCCCTTTTCGGCTTCTACAAATCGGGGTATGTAGCATTTTACCCTTTGCTCCCCCTCAGTTCTTGCACGGGCCTGGAGCCTCTGTAGTCTTCATTCGTCATAATTGAGCATCCCCAATTCAGTCTTGAAAAGATTGAACTTGGCCTCGTCTAGGGGCTTTGTGAATATATCAGCAATCTGCTTGTCCTTGGGGACATAACAGAGAGAGATATGCTTGTTCTCCACGTGCTCCCGAATGAAGTGGTAGCGTACTTCAATATGCTTCGTTCTGCTGTGCGACACCGGATTGTTGGCAATGGCAATTGCACTGGAGGAGTCGCAGTACATGGGTACTTCCTTGAACTGAAGGTCGTAGTCGGCTAACTGGTTTCTGATCCATAGAAGTTGTGCGCAACAGCTTCCTGCCGAGATATACTTTGACTCTGCTGTGGAGGTTGCAACACAATTCTGTTTCTTGCTGTTCCATGAGATAAGCCTCCTGCCGAGGAATTGACACGTCCCGGAGGTGCTTTTCCTGTCATCCCTGCTCCCTGCAAAATCAGCATCTGAAAAGCCTATTAGCTCGACATCATTGTTTGTCGGGTACCACAAGCCAAGATTAGGAGTACCTTTAAGGTATCTCAGAATTCGCTTTGCAGCGACATAGTGAGATTCCTTAGTGTTCACCTGATATCGGGCACAGACACATGTGGAGAACATAATATCCGGTCGACTGGCAGTAAGGTAGAGCAGGGATCCAATGATGCTTCTGTATTTGGTTTCATCGAAAGGTTTACCTTTCTCATCCTTATCCAGAGACATGGTGGATCCCATTGAAGTCCTCATAGAGGTTGCACTCTCCATACCGAATTTCTTAAGGAGTTCATTTGTGAACTTCGTCTGAGAGATGAAGATTCCATCCTCAGACTGTTTCACTTGAAGTCCTAAGAAGTACTTGAGCTCTCCCATACTGCTCATTTCAAACTTTCCTTGCATAAGTTTAGAAAACTTTTTGCAAAGATTGTTGTCCGTTGAGCCGAATATTATGTCATCGACATAGATTTGCACCAGCAAAATCTTGCCTTTGACTTCCCTGAGAAACAATGTTTTATCTATTTTACCTCTGGAGAACTTGTTCTCAAGAAGAAAACTAGATAAAGTCTCATACCAAGCTCGTGGAGCTTGTTTCAACCCATATAAGGCCTTATTAAGAAAATAAACGTGATTGAGATAAGTAGGATCGACAAAACCTGGGGGTTGAGCGACGTATACTTGCTCTTTCAGGTCTCCGTTCAGGAATGCCGATTTCACATCCATTTGATAGACTGTGAATCCTTTGTGTGAAGCATACGCCAGGAACAACCTGATTGCCTCGAGCCTTGCTACTGGTACGAAGGTCTGGTCGAAGTCAATCCCTTCCTCCTGTCTGTAACCTTGAGCCACCAGCCTGGCCTTGTTCTTTACGATGACACCATGTTCATCCAGCTTGTTTCTGAAGATCCACTTCGTGCCAATCACATTCTGCTTGTATGGTATGGGAACCAGCGTCCAAACATTGCAACGTTCGAATTGATGTAGTTCCTCTTGCATGGCCAGAATCCATGCCGCATCCTTGTTCGCCTCGTCGAACTTCTTTGGCTCAACCTGTGACAGGAAGCTAAGATGCAATACTTCGTTAACTGTACCTCTTCGAGTTCTGACACCAACACGAGGATCCCCGATGATCTGATCTCTAGGATGATCTCTCACGTGCCGGAGCTCTAGAAGTCTGGCGTCTGGAGCTTCAACTACTTCTTGGGCTTCTCTTTCTTCTAAGAGATTTGTCCCATCTTGATTTTCAACATTTTCAGATGACGTGGAGGTGGAAACTTTGACGTACTTGGGAGCGTCATCTTTAGCGGTCTCATCCAGACTCAGCTGTTCAAGTCTAGCACCTGCATCTTCAAGAATACTACTGGAAGAATTGCTGTTAAGCAAACTTCCTTCATCAAATACAACATTTATTGATTCTTCTACCACTAGGGTTTTCTTATTGAAGACCCTATATGCCCGACTATGGGAACTATAGCCCATGAATATGCCTTCGAAGCATTTTCACCGAATTTAGTACGCTGGTACTTCCCATTATTCAGTACATAGCATCTGTAACCAAAAATCCTCAAGTAGGACATGGTTGGTTTCCTGCCTTTCAGTAGCTCGTAGGGCGTCTTACGATGATGCTTGTTGATCAATGCTCGGTTTTGTACATGACATGCCGTATTGACACCCTCTGCCCAGAAGTATTCCGGGAGAGAAGCGTCTTTCAACATTGTCGTGCAGGCTTCAATGGGAGTTCTATTTCTCCTCTCCGCAACTCCATTTTGCTGAGGAGTGCGCGTGGAGGAAAACTCATGAAAGATACCTTGTTCTTCACAAAATTCTGTCATTGCACCAGATTCGAATTCTATTCCATGGTCACTTCTGATTTTGACCACGGAGCAGTTAAATTCGTTCTGAACCTGCTTGACAAAATTAGTGAAGATGTCAAACGTATCTGACTTTCGTTTCAAAAAGAACACCCATGTGAACCGAGAATGATCATCAACTATCACTAGCGTATAGGACTTGCCTCCCAAGATATGAACTTGCATTGGACCAAACAAGTCCATATGCAAAAGGTAAAGACATCGGGAAGAGTCTTTGTCAGCGATGCTCTTAAAGATAGCCCGAGTCTGTTTGCCCATCTGGCATGCAGGACATGGGCTATCTTTGATGCACTTGATACTGGGAGCATACCTTACCAAGTCCTTAGAAAACAGCATACTAATTGTCTTGAAATTAATATATGCCAATCTCTTGTGCCATTGTTCACAAAGAGATGCACTGCCTGTTGCCACAAGGCATACGGGGGTAGATGAATCTAAACTGAGAAAATCTAAACAAAAGATATTTCTGCTCCTAATGCCTGATAATACCGTTTCAGAAGAGGTACGTGAAATTATCAGACATTTATCCTTGCAGAACTTAACGTCATAACCTTTATCACATAACTGACTTACACTGATCAGGTTATGGTTTAACCCTTCAACATAAGCCACGTCGGTGATAGAGATTATACCGTTGGAAATCATACCATAACCTCTGGTGACTCCTCGATCTGACCCTCCAAAGATGACTTTGGGTCCATTCTCGACTGGAGTGTAATCACGCAGCAGGCTTCTTGTCCCGGTCATATGCCAGGAGCATCCACTGTCCAAATACCAGATCGGCGTTTTGGTGGCCTTTGGACATTCCTGCAAAACAAAATTAATTTGCCTTAGGAACCCAATCGAACTTGGGTCCTAGATTCCTGGTTAGCATACTCCCCCTCGGTTGGTTAACCCTACGAGTGGTCGGTCTCGCATTGCTAACATGGGGAGTCTCGTAGTTCCTCGGATTAAACCAACAATCCACGGCAAAGTGACCGACTTTGCCACAGCACCAACAGTCAAATCTGTTGTACCTCTTCCTAGGCTCCTGCCTTACCCTGGGAACGGTGGGTACTGCTGGGGCCTTGGATCTGGAGGTGGAGGCCTCATGGTGACAACAGTCGCATGACTTTGTCACCTTCTGTATAACAGGCTTGGCTTTTGGTGCCTGCTTTCCATTATGGCCGCTAGAGAACGGACCATAATTTCCTATGTGGATTTCCTCATAAGGTGCCTTGAAGGCACTCTCACCGAAGTTCCGGGGAAAGTTCCAACCGTCATACCGGCTCTTTGGCCTTGCAACCGAGGGCCGGAAATGATGCCCAAATGTTGACTCAAAGTCGTGTTGGTTGCAAGGAAAGCCAGGCTTTCTGAACGCAATAGGACTAAGAGGAGCCTTACCCTTTTCATCAGCAGAGGCCTTCTTGGCGGCCTTATTCTTCCTCTGGTTCTTGTTTCTCCTAGATGAAGAACCAGATACCCCTATATGCCCCAAGCCAGCTCCTTTGGCCTGAGCAGAGAAGGTATCAATGACTGGAAGAACTGTTTTTGGCATGGAGAAGCTCTTGACGATCTTCCTTTCTGCCGCAAGTAGTTCTTCCAACTTGTCGACTTCCTCCTGCTTTAGATCAAGGAGCTTCAAAGACTTTGAATGCTTGGAAGTCAGGTCAAGGTGTTCCTGTCGGAGAGAAATCAAGCTAGTGACCTCTTCCCTTAGGGATACACACTCACCCTTAAGGAATTTTACTTCCTTCTTCTCAGCCTTCAGTCTCTTTCGACACTCATCGAAAGTGTTGAGCAGAAGCTCATACTTCTCGAGGAGCTCAGCTTCACGGGCTGAAGGGCCATCCTCAGGTTCATCATCCTGAGACTCAGGATCAGAGTCGGAGTCGAAGAGAGGGGTGTGAGCTTTTACCTTCCCAGTAAATGGGGGACATTCTCCTTCTGAGTCGGAGCGACCCACCAGCCCGAAGTAGGCTTCCTCATCATCACTGGAGTCTGAGGAATCAGACTCACTTAGTGTCTTTGGCCTTCTTGCGATGTAGCTCCGCTCCTTCTTCTTATCTCTGGAGGATTTGAGCTCCTCTCCTTTCCCTTTTTCTCTTTTGCTTTGATGGCAGTCGGCCACGCCTTGTCCTGGCTTATTGCATCCAAAGCAAATAATATCAGAAGAACGATGTTTATTAGGTTTAGATGCATACCTGTTAGAAGAATAATTTTTCTTCTGATGCCTGGAGGAGGAGCTGTCTTTCTTTCTTTGATTCCTCATCTTGAGGAACTTCTTGAACTCTCGGGTGATGAGGGAGAAATCCTCCTCCGACAGCTCTGAGCCGGAGGAGCATGGTTCAGAGTCCTCCTCCTCTTCCTTATTCCTCGCACGGTATGACATCGCACCCTTGCCCTTTCTGGAGTAACTGGCTTTTAGGGCCACAGTCTTTTCTTTTGCAGCAGCCTTCTCTGCTTCTTCCTCTGCCTTCCTGGTGTTCAGCTGAAGTTCATAGGACATCAGCTTCCCAAACAGGATTTGTGGATCAGTTTCTGCTAGTCTGCCAAATTCTCTGATGGCGCAGATCTTTGTGTCCCATTCCTTAGTAAGGGACCTAAGGAATTTGTCATTGAGTTCACCATTGGTGAACACTCTTCCGTAGCCCTTGAGGGCGTTGACAATCTTTAGGAAGTTCTCGTATGTGACTCCGATCTCTTCCTTAGGCCCTTGCCTGAAGGCCTCATATTTTTGGTTCAGGAGGGATCTCCGATCATCCCTCACTTCATCCGTGCCCTCCATTAGGATGATCAGGCACTGCCAGATCTCCTGAGCAGTCCTGTAGTTGCTGAAATTTTGCATCATGGAATCATCAACTGCGCTCACCAGAATGTTCCGTGCCTTCTTGTCCAGTCCCACGAGCACCATCTCGTCTTTGTCCATTTTAGAAAGTGTCTTCGGCACCTTCTTGGTGGGATCGATGGTGGAGGCCTTGGTGGGGACATAAGGTCCCTCCTCCACGATCATGAAGAGTCGAGGATCGACTGCTTCCATGTAAAACCTGATTCTTTCCTTCCAGATCGGAAAGTTTAGCCTGGTGCATACTGGGATCTTGCCGGAGAACTTGAGCCCGTCCATAGTAGATATTTGTCTTCTTCTTGACACTAGGGGCATGATTCAACTCAAGGTGTTGACCTTTTTGATGAGCAACCTCGCTTTGATACCACTTGAAAGTCCACCTAATGTCAGCTATGTGCACCTATGGGGGGGGGGGGGAATAGGTGACGAGTAGCGCTTTTGCGGAATTTACGAACGTACCTGCACAATAAAAATAGAAAGCACAGCACACAGAATACACATGCAACTTATAGTGGTTCCCCGACTTGGGTACATCCAATTTCCCCCTTCGACCTATCTCCCCAACAAGGGATGACTCGGTCACTTCTCCAACGGGATTGAAATCCAATCCCTGCACTAACGGAAGGAACCCTTCCACACGTGAGAGTCAACACTCCCACAAAATGGGTTGCACCCAACCCTTACAACACGGAACAATCGTTCCTTTACAACAAAAGTAAATATGGAATGTACACGAGATACAAACTTCGTTTGGAGACTACGGTGTTCCTCTTCGTTCGACGACGTGTTCGCGAAGTCAACGAAAAGTCTACAACCTTGGTCTCTCTTGGAAAGGATCTTCCCGAAACCGGCGGCGGCAATCCGAGCGGCGGCTTGGTTCGGGATCGACGGCAACGACGATGCGCGGCAACAGTACTTCTGAGATCCAATCTTCATTGCAAAGCAAACTAGGTCTACCAACGGTCACTCTAGGATCGGTCGTCTCGATCGATTCGGACGGGGGAGTTTTTCCCGGTCAACAAATCGAGAGACAAGGGATCTCTGGATAGACACGTGAGACTCATGCTTTGCTAAGCTTCTGTCGCCGGAGATCGGGAAGAACTGCGATCAGCAGCGGCGACGGACTTACGCGAGCGGCGACGGAGGCGGCGGAGAGATTTCGCGATTTTAGGGTTGCACTCGCTCGGCTTCTTTCTGTCTAGGTATTCCGTTCAAAATACCCGTGTATAAATACTGTAGTTAACTCCAATATGACCGTTTGTGGGACCCACAATAAAAATCCCCAAATCCCGGTCCAGAAATTTAACAGCGGCAGAATCCGGTTCAGGAAGTTCCAGAAAAACGCCAAGTCAAAATCGGTGAGAATCGAAAGTGATTCTCGCCGAGTCGCCGAGAATCAAAGGCGATTCTCGACGATTCGGCGAGAATCAAAGATGATTCTCGTCGAATTTGCCTTGGTTGCACGCACTGCTTTAAGCCAGGTCGAGACGGCGAGAATCAACCAGTGATTCTCGTCGATTCGACGAGAATCACTAGTGATTCTCGCCGAATCGGCGAGAATCACTAAGTGATTCTCGTCGATTCTTACTTAGATGCAGAGGTGCTTGCTTAGAAGTTGCTGGATCGAGTTCGGCGAGAATCAACTTCTGATTCTCGACGAATCGGCGAGAATCCCAAGTGATTCTCGCCGAATCGGCGAGAATCACTTGGTGATTCTCGTCGATTCTAACTTAGACGAAATTTCGTCTTTCCACCTATGAGATGCTCCTTGACCCATCCTTGCTCCTTGTCTGCTCCTGCATATTTACAACCCTGTGCTTGAAAATAAGTGCACTCCAATAGAGAGAGTACACGTAGGCCAACACACTGATCTGCTCAACGAGGGATTACGTCGTGCAGACCCGTGTATATTGACCTACTGCACCCTGACATTGGTGTGCATTTAGCGTGGAAAAACTACAAGCACAACTAGAAGGATTTTATCAAATACATAGTCTATTGACCTTAGCTTCTCCAGGGGCTTCTTCAAATCAGGTACATTGTGGATACAATACCCAACACTACCAGGGTGGTAGAAGAGTGGACTACCCAGATTTGGGAAACTACTATAAAATCCTTATGTCTCTTCTGGTTGCTTGATCTTCTTTCTTTATTCTGTGCTGCGATTTTACTCTAATTAGTTTAGTTAAGATCTAACCTTCTCTTTCATGACTATTCTAGATATTCATGAGTGTTCTTTCTGAGACAAAAATCTGAAACCCCAAGTGTTTTATATAGTTTGTCAAACAAATTTAGAATGAGCTGGACAGTACTGTGGTCAAAATCAGAAGTGACCATGACACTGAATTTCAATCTGAGAGTATGACAAGACTCTGTGAAGAATTTGGGATCTTTCAAGAATTTTCCTTACCTAGAACACCACAGCAAAATGGTATTACTGAAAGGAAGAATAGAACACTGATTGAGGCTGGTAGAACTCTATTGAGTGACACTTCTCTCCCAAAATATTTCTTGGCTGAGGCAGTAAACACTGCATGTCATGTGATCAAAAGGGCTTCTATCACCAAAAGCCACAAAAAGACTCCCTATGAGATTATGAAGGGCAGAAAACCAAACTTGTCCTATTTTAGGATCTTTGGTTGCAAGTGTTATGTCCTTAACAATGGCAAGTATTATTTAACTAAGTTTGCTTCCAAAACCCAAGATGAGATATTTGTTGGGTACAACAATAATAGTAAGGCTTATAGGGTCTACAACTTGATTACTCAAGTTGTAGAAGAGTCTGTACATGTTGTCTTTGATGAAACAAGACTGATTAACTGTGAGTTGCCAAGTAGTTCTTGCAGTTCAACAGGTATAAATGAGAGAATGGACAAGCTTACCATTACAGAAGATTCAACTGCAAATCAGGAAGTGGGAAATGGTGGCTGCTATCCAGGGGGAGTACAAGACTCTCTAGATGCTGATGAAAATCAAGAGGTGCAGCATAATGAAGAGACTGGAGGTGTTCAACCTGAAGATAGACTACCTCCACCTATTAGACACTTAAAGGATCATCCAGCAAATCAGATAATTGGTGATCCAAGACAAGGAGTACAAACAAAGAGCAGGAATTTGGATACAGTTCTTTGCTCTAGGTTCTTATCACAAGTAGAACCCAAGAAATTTGAAGAAGCTGTTCTAGACCCACATTGGATTGATGCCATGCAAGAGGAGCTAAATCAGTTCAAAAGGTGCAAGGTCTGGAAGTTAGTTCCTAAACCAAAAGACCACAACATCATTGGAACAAAGTGGATCTTTAGGAACAAACTGGATGAGAGTGGGATCATTGTGAAGAACAAAGCAAGACTTGTTGCAAAAGGATACATGCAGGAAGAGGGTATTGACTTTTATCAAACCTTTGCTCTAGTGGCTAGGTTGGAAGCTATCAGACTATTCCTAGCCTATGCAGCATATCAAGGTTTCAAAGTGTCCCAGATGGATGTGAAGTCTGCATTCTTAAATGGAGACTTAAAAGAGGAAGTATATTTGGAGCAGCCCTCAGGTTTTGTTGATCCACTCTATCCTTCTTATGTCTATAGACTTAGGAAAACTCTGTATGGGTTGAAACAAGCCCCAAGGGCTTGGTATGAAACCCTGTCTAATTTCCTCATTGAGAATAAATTCTCAAGTGGGAAAATAGACAAGACTCTATTCCTTAGGGAATCCAAAGGAAAGATAATCCTAGTCCAAATATATGTTGATGACATAATATTTGGGTCTACTGAAAGTAACCTTTGTATAAAGTTTGCAAAACTTATGCAAGGGAAATTTGAAATGAGCAGTATGGGGGAACGTAAGTTCTTCTTGGGTCTCTAAGTAAGACAGACTGAAGATGGCTTGTCCATATCTCAGTCCAAGTTCACCCAGGAGTTAATTAAGAAGTATGGTATGTAATCATCCACTACCATGAGAACTCCAATGGGGACAAGTGTTTGTCTTAGCAAAGATGATGTAGGGAAACCTGTAGATAAAACTTTGTATAGAGGAATAGTTGGCTCCCTCCTATATCTGACTGCTAGTAGACCAGATATCATGTATGCTACATGCGTCTGTGCTAGGTACCAATCCTGCCCTAAAGAATCTCATCTGACTGCAGTCAAAGGGATTTTGAGATATCTTAAGGGCACACCTAATCTAGGCCTTTGGTACCCTAGGAATGGAGATTTTCTACTGACAGGCTATTCAGATACAGACTTTGCAGGTTTCAAAGAAGATAGAAAAAGTACTACAGACACCTGTCAATTTCTATGAGGAAGATTGGTGTCTTGGAGCAGTAAAAAGCAGACTAGTGTGGCAATTTCCACAGCTGAGTCTGAATATGTGGCAGCAGGAAGTTGTTGTGCACAGCTGTTGTGGATTCAGCACCAGCTAGAAGACTATGGTATTCAGGTAAGTAGAACACCTTTGCATTGTGATTCTACAAGTGCTATTTCTATTGCTAATAATCCTGTTTCAAATAGTAGGACTAAGCATATAGAACTTAGATACTATTTTCTTAGAGAATATCTAGAGAAAGAGGACATCTCACTAGAATTTGTCAAAACTGATTATCAAATTATAGATATGTTTACTAAGCCTCTAGATGAAACTAAATTCAATAAGTTTAAAATTGAATTAGGAATGTTGAACATAGATTAGTTTAACAAAATTGGCTAAGTAAAATGGTATCGACACAAGGAGTTATCTGTGTCGACACATAGAAGTGGTGTCGACATTCCAGGAAAATAATGTCGACACATCTAGAAAATGGGTGTCGACACTTCAGAGAAATATTGTCGACACATCCAGGAGTGGTGTCGACACATCCAGAGATGGTGTCGACACTTAGGACCAACACAGATTTCGTCGAGTGGAGAATTGACTGTTCGTCGAGCGCAAAGGAATAAGCGTCGACACATAGAAGTCAACACTTATGTCGAGACATTAGAAGTCTGTGTCAACACTTTTCAATAGTGTCGATACATTAAGAGAATTATGACGTGCCTTTTCACCTTCGTTTTTAGAAAGGTATAAATAGGTCAACAACATTGTCTGTCGACACACTCTCCATAGTTTCGAGACCAAATCTTTGTGTCGACAAATTCTCTCATCTACATTCAAGATTTCTCTCAACCCTAATGACGCCCAAGCTTGAAGACAATGTCAATGAAGGATATGAGCTGGTACGCAACGCCTTTGACCATGCGGAACATGAAATTAAAGCTGTAGTAACCCTAATTGCTAAGAATGGGTTGGAGTTTCTAGTTTCTGAAGCAACTAAGATTTGGAAGAAAGAAACACTAGAATTCTTTGGTTCTGCTACCCTAGATCAAACTGGACTTAAAATTAGATCCACAGTCCATGGAGTAAAGGTGAAAATCACCCAGAAGAGTCTAAGGAAAGTTCTTCACCTGCCAAGAACACACGAAGAAGTAGATGTACCTGCATCTAAGCTAAGGGAAGCACTTCAATGGTGTGGGCTGGATTCCACCATGAAGATTGGCTCAGCTTTGCACAGGAAAGGCATGAATATGCAAGGAAAGTTCTTGTCTGAAGTAGTTGGCAAAGTTATACTCTGCAAGCCAGGGGGCATGATAAGATATCAGCCTATATGTTCAGTCTGATGACCAGGATCATCTACACACTAAATACTGATTGGTCAGCAGTAATATTTGAGAAGGTTAAGGAAAGTATGAATAAGCCAAATCTGGGAAGAATTGTGAGCTTGTATTTAGCTGCAACAATACCATAAGTAATGGACCAGTCAGCTGGGACTAAGATAAATCACATGAGAAGGATGGACATCAGGATTATATCCAGATGGGATAGGGTTCTAACTAAGGATATGCCTGAGGAAGAAAGGCAAGAGATTCTTGAATAATATACAACACAAGAAATTCCTGCACAAGACTCTACAGATGGTGCACAAGTGCAGGGGGAGCCTCATATTGAGGAAGAGCCAACCCACTTGGACAGTGAAATGGCTACACAAACAATCCTTGAGCCAACACAACTACACAGTCAAGTTTAAGATGTAATCATGGAGGATACATCAGCAGTTGCTGATGCTCCAAAGATAAGAGAATCTCTAGTCCCTACTCAACAAGAATTCACCCTTGAAGAGTTGTTTCTAGATATAGTACAACATGAATTTGAGGGGGAGAAAGCAGATTTTGAGGGGGAGCAAGTTAACCATGATGAGGAGCAAGCTAACCTTGAGGGGGAGCAAGTAAGGTCTCAGGGGGAGAATGCAAGGACTGAGGAGGAGCAGATAAGAACTGAGGAGGAGCATGGGACTCAGGGGGAGCAACCTAGAACTGAACATGTATTGCCTCCTAGTACTAAAGATAGAGTTGATATAGCTAGTTCCACTGCATCTGAGGATGAAGAAGCTACAAGAGCTAAGAAGAGGAAGCTAATGATCTTCAAAAGGAGAAGCCAAAGCTACAAGAAGGCACTACAAACTGTTGCTCCACAATCTGCCCCAACACCTGATTATAGCTCCTTATTAATCTCACTGCAAGTAAAGCTAGATGAGCAAAGGTTTACAATGGAGAAATATATGGATGAGACCCACAAAGATCTGCAATTCTCTTTGGCTCAAGATATTAAATCTATAAGATTTGAAGTTAATCAGCATAAGAAGGAAATGACTGATTGTTTCCACAAGGGAGGAAATGCTGTGGTTTTCCTAGCCACACATCAAGAGAAAATCAAGACTCAAGTTGATGATATAGCTCTTAAGCAAGGCTATGTACTAGAGAATCAACTTCGGATGAATGATAATCTGACAGAATCACATAATGTGATTGTTACAGAACTAAAGAATCTTGCTTCTGCCCAGACTGAGGAAAAGGCTAAAGCCAAGACAGAGTTTGATAAGCACTTATAGGAAGGAATAGCTGCTGTAAAAATAGCTATTCAGGACTCTCAAAAGACTATTTCTATACAGCTACTAAAGCTAAAGTCTTTTTACAAAGATGGTGTAAATTTTCTGGATGAACAAATCAGATTTCAAAAAGATGACATCAGGGATCATGTGGCCAGAGAAGTCATAAAGGGGGAGAGAGTATTAGTCAAAGTTGGCTCAGACCATGCTAAATGGATTTCCAATAGCATCAGAGCCACACTTGAATATCGACCCCTCTGTGATGATGACAATGTGGCTGAGTCTGGTATATAACCTGCTTACTTAGAAGGGGTTCAAGCTGAAGTTGCTCAAGTTATCTATCCTCCAGCTGATTTTGAAATGATTCACCAAGAAGTACAGTCTATGTACAGCCCTCCAAAAGGTGCTCAAAATATTATCCTTGAGAAAGTAGACAAGCCAGTGTCAGAGGCTGTTTTGCAAGAGCAAGAAGCTCTATTGTCTAAGAAAAGATTCAGAGAACAGGCTGAGTTGAAGCCTGATTTTGAGCAGTGGAGTCCTACTTCTAGGAACATTATACTGACTGCTTGGAAAGCTATAAAGGATAAGACCCATGATAGGGGCATATGCTACTCTACAAATGAATGGTAAAAGCATGAAGCCAAACAAGAAGCCATAGTTCAATATAGAAGAAAGGCAAAACTTGGGAAGCTACCTCCTAATGCTCAGGAGCCTAGCAAATATTTCCCAAAGCCCTTTCACTACTTTGAAAGGCAAAGAATAAGGGCTGAATAGCAAAAGAAGAAAGATCTAAAGGGCAAGAAGCCAGCTGATGATACTGATGCTCCTGTACAAGCCAAGATTAAATCAGGCAAAAGAATAGTTATCAAGGATCCAGATCAGCTTTAGATTAGATTTACTTGAGTTTACAACTTTGTAATCTTTTAAAATCTATGTAAACTGTTGTTATGAAACTTTGGAAGTTGAAACAAAACATTAATTAATGCTCATTCTGGTTGCATTATCATTCTGTGATGACTTGTCATATATGTTTTGTTTATATGTTCCCTGTCATATAATGTGTATTTGTTATGAATGGTGTATATCATTGACTAAGGGTTATGACTTCTACAAATAGGGGGAGATTGTTGGGTACATTGGAAAATGTGTACCAGATTTGAAGAAGCCTCGCCCTACTCAATGATATGCATCAAGGTGTATTTGATGTTGTTTTGAGTTTATATGTGCAGGTTAAAAAAATGCAGGAATGCAGAAAAGTTTCTAAGTCCATATGTCGACACCAGAAGAAACCGTGTCGACACTTATGAAGGCTTGTGTCGACACTTAAGAAAAGCTGTGTCGACACTTGGAGCTAATTATGTCGACACTTTGAAAGGCTGTGTCGACACCTGAAGAAACTAAGTCGACATACAGAGGCAGTGTCAACTCACAAAGAAGTTTAGTCGACATTAGCTGTGTCGACGTGCAGAGGCAGTGTCGACACACAGTGAAGCATTGTCGACATTAATTGTGTCGACACCCAGAGGCAGTGTCGACACACAGAAGACTTTATCGACATCAACTATGTCAACACACAGGACTTGTGTCGACACACAACAGAGTTTCAACAAAATTAAAGAGAAGAAGTATTTGTGTCGACACACAGAGGCAGTGTCGACACACAGAAGATCTTGTCGACATCAAATGTGTCGACACACAGAACTTGTGTCGACACATGACAGAATTTCAACAAAGTAAATTTGCATGAAGAAAAGAAGTGACTGTATCGACACCACAAAGGCTTGTGTCGACACATTCTATAGAAGCTATGTCGAGAAGCAGTATCCACAACATAAGAGCTGTGTCGACACCATCAAGGCTTGTGTCGACACTTAGTTCACTTGTGTCGGCACTTAGTCTACTTGTGTCGACACATGATGAAGTTTAGTCTCGACACTTTCAGACAGTGACAGTATTTCAAGAAGTGACTGTATGACTTGACAGCTGCCATTTCTAACCGGTCTACTGCAATTGTCAAAGCTGTCAGAAGTTTGTTAGAAACCGGATTAGCCGGTTACCATGGAGGAAGAATATATAAAGGCTTTCTCCTTCAACAGAAAAGTAAGAACATACACAGATAACTAACAACACAAAAAGAAGAAGACCTTCGACAGAAGATCTAAGAAGTTGGAGAGAGAGAGCTCCATCTAAGAAGTGTAGTTGCTGAACCAGGCTGCTACGAAGGATTCAGATTGTGATCTGAATATTAAGTCAGAAGCGGATTGAAGATAAATTTCTCAAGAGTTCAACCCTACTGAGTTCAGATTCAAGAAGCTTTGAAGAAAGCTAAGAGAGGTTGTTCTCTGCCATCAGATTCTTTCAAGAACTGATCAAGAAACCATCCATCCCTTCTCTCTCTATCTGGGTGGTGGTTAATTACAAACTGAAAATCTAATTTCTATAGGATCTTTATAGATCTGAGCTGTAAGCCTATTATATAAAGGCTGAGTGTAGGAGAATATTTTCTCTGAGTGGTAGGCCTTGTTTAAGGCCGAGGTAGGGATGTGAGCCTGAGTTGTAGGAGATTGATATCTCTAAGTTGTAGGCCTTGTATAGGCTGAGGTAGGGCTGTGTGCCTGAGCTGTAGGAGTGTGGACTCACTCTGAGTTGTAGGAGCCCTGTTGGGGTTCTGAGTTACTGTAAGATCTGAGGATCTGAGGTGAAGAGAAGAAGTTAGGCCGAATCTAGTACACTGCTAGATAAGCGAAGGGGGAAAGTGGATGTACCCAGACCTTGGGGAACCACTATAAAAATCTGTGTGCAATCTGTGTTGTGGTAATTCTGTGAATTTGTGCTGTGTTAGCTATAGAAATATCTGTTGTTAATTAAATAATTGAATAGATTTGCTGCCTTAAAAATAAAAAGGAATTACACCTATTCACCCCCCTCTAGGTGGTTAGACACTAATTCTTTCAAGTTGCATGCTTCAGAACCTTTGCCTTTTCTGTCTGAAGTTCGTCGAGCTGACAATTGCATTCGTCGACTGGAGTTCAGCAACCATTCTGGACTTAGTCGAGTATTTTGTGTTGACTGATATTCTGTGTGTCGACATGAATCTTCTGGTTCCAGAATTCGTCGAGTAGAGTACTGAGTTCGTCGACCTGAGAAGTTGACTTCGTCGACCTGAGAAGTTGTGTACTTGAGGTCCAAGGTCGTCGAGCTCAGAATCTTGTTCGTCGACCAAAGGCTGGAGTTATCCTGACTTTAGTTTGTTGAAGTATCCCAGTTTTCGTCGACCAGAGAATGAAGATCGTCGAGCTCAGCTCAGAGAAATGTCTCAAGATTGTCGAGCTAAGAACGTTTTTCGTCGACCTGAGTTCGACGAATGTCGAACTCATTTTTACTTAGTCTTGAAATCTTCTAAGTCTTGAGTCCCTGATAGTCTTGTTGATAGCTGGTCCATCTGATGTTGACTCTAAGGACTTGGCCTAGACTCTAGGACACAACTTTAACCCTAGCTATACATGTTGGGTCACATCCTAAGTTAGTGAACCTAGCCCAAATCAACTAGGGATCCAACATTTTCGTTTTTTAACATGTTCAAATTTTTGACGTAATAATTTATTTTTGAATTTTAGTTGCACTTTTGGCGGAACATGAAAACCATTTATTTTGGGATCACATAGTATTTTAAAATGCTTTATTCTCATACGAGTCCATTTTGTAACAAGATGAAATTTAACTAATTTTAGAGATTTTCTTATCATGGTTCATATTTATTTTATGAAATTTATGATTTTTAAAAAAATAATTTGGGTTGTTATTAACAAATTGGTCAACTTGTGTAAAAATATGATTTGTCATTTGCCAATAACAATGATCTGTCACTAGCCAAAAGTGTGTTGCCTTTAATAATCTCCTTTATATTTGGCTTGTCGTAACTCAATATTTGTACTCGCCCTGGTCGTGTGTCGTCCCCTCCTTAGCTGTTATATGCGTCTTTGAGATGCAGAAAAAATCTAGGTAAACTTACCATTGTCTTGTGCGTCCAACTTGTTAGTTGTTCGATTCGCCATCAGAGAACTATCCTTTTAGTAATTTATTAAAAAATTAAAAAAACAATCTCGGGTCGAAAGGCCGAGATCCGGAAGGAGCTTATTTTTTTTTAACATTTTTTTATTCATAAATAGGATCTTAAAATGTTTGTAAAAAAATCTAATTACTGTTCCATAATTATTTTTTTAAAAAAATTAACTTGTTCTAAAAATATATTTTTTATAAATTTCAAACGCATCATCTGTAGTGCATTACATACCATGCGATTGTGTGTTTAATGTGTTGGGTATTATATCCACAATAGCTCTTGTTTGAAGAATTATCCCTTAAACTAACTTGAATTGATGTTGTATTTGATGTTAGTTTTAGTTATGTGTGGTGTAGGTCTTTATTACCAAGTACAAACCATTGTCAGGTTGCAATGGGTCTTCAAATACAGCTCTGTGCAATGTAATCTCTCATTGTATTGAACATAATGTTGACCCATGTGTAATCTCTCTAATGGGGTTTACTTCATCTAGCATCACAAAGGAAGTTGTTGTTCAGAAGTTGCAGATTTTGGCTAAGGCAAATTCGTCGAGTGATTGTTGAAATTTGTGAAGTGGAAGTGGGTGATGGCCAGGCCGGGCGGCCTGTGCGGACTAAGTCCGCAGCCTGGGCGGACTGCTGACTGCGGCCTGGTTAGTGGCTTGCTGGTTGAGCAGCTTGTGGTCTGAGCGGCCTGTGCGGACTAAGTCCGCGGCCTGAGCGGACATAGGTTTGCGGGCTATAGGCTGTGCTCTGTTCAGCGGCCTTGCGTGTTGCAAGCTTGTGCTAACCAGCGGTTATGTGCCTTATCCGCGAGAGGCTTGCGGACTGACGAGTACGCGGTGTCCGCTGTTGCGGACTGACCTTGGTGTTCGGCTATGGCCCTTGCCGAGCTCAGATGGTGCAACGGTGTTCTACTGTGGAGGACTTCGCGGACTGGTGATTGGAGTCCAGCAGGTGGACTTTGTGGAGAGCTGTTCGGGTAGAGCTTGTGGACTCTGCCCTTTTCCGTGCCTTGGCGTCTGCGGAGTCCACATCTATGTGGATGGTGCCTTGCTTCTTGCCGAGATTCCCATGATGGAGTGAATGTTATCCATCCTGGGGCAGACTGTCCTGATGGTTGGCGATCTGGAGCTTGTGTCCGCAGTGGCCGCAGAGTCCGCTGTTGACTGGGTGGAATGTCTGTTGGTCGTGGACTCGGCAGGGTGGCGTTGTTTGCCGAGCTCTGCAGATTGTCTCCTGAGTTCACGTGATATGGTATTGCCGGCTGATTGCAGCTTATGTTGCGGGGGTGTCCGCGTGCTGTATTGGGTGGCGGTCTAGCTCTGTTTGCCTTGAGCGAACTGGCTTTGTGCCAGTGATAGGCAGGTCGGCAGCATGTGAGTCCGCATAGAGACAGACTGACCTTTTCTGTTTGGCTCCTGGAGGTTTGGTCAAGTCCGTGCGGATTGGGCGGACTGGGTTGTTTTAGCGCGCGGGCTGGGGCGGTGATTCTATTCACTAGGGTGGTGACCACACTCCTCACCTCGCCTATAAATAGAACCCCCCTGGCAGGTCTACAGTAACGAAGTGAACAGTAAGTTGGGCTTGGGCAAGTGTTGTGGTCTGCGATTTTCTGTCCGCGCGGCTTGAATAGTGCTGACGGTGTGCTGTGTGCAGGTCGCATGGCTAGCTTTAAGGAGACATGAGTTGGGCATTGAAGTGTGCGGTCTCTACGGTCTCAGCTGGTCGCTTCTATGGCTTGTCAGTTTTATGCTTCAGCTTGATCAAGTTCCAATAACCTGTCTGCCAATCTCAGGAGGGTAGGCGGTCTGTTCCTTTGTTCTTCAGCAGGCAGCGAATAACGGTGTGTCCGCTTGACCTCACAGTCTCGGCGGAATCCGCATGCTATTCGGCTTGTAGCAGTTGCTGCTTGGGCGACCTTGACGGACGAGGCGGTCTCGGTGGTCTCAAGTGCTGTCCGCCCGGCTTGTTTGTTCTTTCTGTTTGCAGCTTGTGTACTAGAGAAATCATGTCTCGCTATGTATACCTCGCCTTGTAAAGAAGTGTGAATGAATATAAGACCTGCTTGTTCTTCCGTTGTAGTTGGTGGTAAACTTGTTCCTTGGGCTTTCGCATGATCAAAGTGTGAACTGGGTAGTTCTGAGAATATTAATTTGGCTTTAGGCTACCTTGCTGACCACTTTGAGAAAATTTTAACATGGTATCAGAGGCATGTTCAGTTGCTTGAGCGGTGTTCAACCAGTGTTGTTGCTCTGTGCTTGAGTGGTGATCAACCTGTGTTGGTGCTCTGTGCTTCTGGAAGTTTGCTTAACCAACAGTTGTTGTAATGGAAGTGAGCTACGCAAGAGGTCTTGGCATTGAAATTTTAACGCCGACTAACTTCAAGAAGTGGAAGTCATGCATGAAGAGTTACCTTCTTGGTGAGGAGCTATGGGAGGTCGTCGGTGGTGACGACAGACATGAAGTGACTGCTGCTTTCGGAACTGCTTAGCAGGTGAGGCTCTAGAGAAAAACAAATGCTAAGGCGGAGTTTGTTCTCAAGAGAGCTGTTTCACCGGAGTTGTTTGATCACATCATTGGATGTGAATCAGCTACTGATATTTGGACAACCATTGATGAGTTGTTCAATAGGAAGAATGTTGCAAGGCTATAATTCTTGGAGAATGAGTTGGCTAGGACAACTCAAGTAGACCTGACTATCTCTAAATACTTCTTGAAGATGAAGAGTCTGTGTGTAGAGATATCATCACTTGATCCTGATGAGACTATCTTTGAGGCCAAGTTGAAAAGAAACATAATCCGTGGCTTGCGGAAGGAGTATGTTGCTTTTGTGACATCAGTTCAAGGCTGGGCTACTCGACCATATTTGCTGGAGCTTGAGAATCTTCTTGCTTCATAGGAAAGCTTGGCAAGGCAGATGGCTGGAGCTTGAGAATCTTCTTACTTTTGTGACATCAGTTCAAGGCTGGGCTACTCGACCATATTTGCTGGAGCTTGAGAATCTTCTTGCTTCATAGGAAAGCTTGGCAAGGCAGATGGCTGGAGTCACTGTCTCTGAGGAGAGCAGTGAAGCACTCTTCACGGGCAAGAAGAAGAAGAGATGGGAAGGGAAGAAGAAGCAAGTCACTGCTAGAATGAGCCTTCAACTTCTTATCAGGCAGAGAGGAGCACTGCTCCTAAGAAGGACTGGAAGAAGAACCTGAAGTGCTATAGGTGTCATCAACGAGGACACTTCAAGCATGACTGCAAGGTCAAACTGCAGCCTGGGCATGTTGCTGGCAAGGAGGAAGCTTGCTCTAATAGTGAGGAAGCTGAATGGGGCGGAGCTTTCATGACGGGCACTTGTGTCCGTGCCCTGTCTGCTGTCGACTTCAACGATGATTGGGTCGTGGACTCCGGGTGTGGTCATCACCTCACCAGAGACAAGTCAAAGTTCTCTTCTCTGCAAGCCTACTCAGGTAATGAAGCTATTATAACTGCTGATAATACTGTTTATGCAGTAGAGAAGGAGGGAGTTGTGTCTTTGGGTAGTGATAAGCGGCCACTCACATTAAGGAGTGTGTATCACGTACCGGGCATGAAGAAGAACCTCTTCTCGGTGACCAATGCAGTAGACACGGGTTATCACATTTTGTTTGGGCCAACAGAAGTGAAGTTCCTTCGCAACGTATCAGCGGTTAACAATGATGTTGCTCATGTTGGGAGGAGAGTGAAGAACTTGTTTGTTCTTGCTACTAACTCTTATGTTGATCAGATGAGAGCTAACGATAGCGCGACTATATGACATGAAAGACTGGGGCATGTAGGAATGGAGAAATTGAAAGCTATGGCAAACAAAAGCCTTGTAAGGAGCTTGCCTAAGCTTTCTTCATTTGGTGATGGTCACGTTTGCACGGGATGTCAGTATGGCAAGGCTCATCGCCTTCCGTTTGATAAATCACAAACGAGGAGCAAGAGAACATTGGAGTGCATCCATGGAGACTTGATGGGACCAACCGTCACTGCAAGCCTTGGCGGGAGCAGATACATGCTTGTGCTGATTGATGACTACTCAAGATACACTTGGGTATATTTCTTGAAGGAGAAGTCAGAAGCCTTCCGTTTGTTTGTGGAGTTCAAGGAGTTGGTGGAGGGCCATCTTGGCTTGCGGATCAAGAAGCTTAGAATAGATAACAGTGGTGAGTTTATCTCCTCCGAGTTTTCTAACTTCTGCAGGAAGCACGAGATCCAATGAGAGCTCACTTGTGCTCACACTCCACAACAAAATGGAGTAGCGGAGCGGAAGATCCGTCAAGCAGGAAGTTAGAGAGATTGCGGACGGTATTGCAAGGTTAAGAAGGAGGCCAAGAGAGCTGCTGATAAGCTGAATTAAAACATCGAGGCGGCTATGGTCACGATCCCAGTGAAGAAGCAGATGTTCAAGCCAATTGCGACTGTTGAGGAGCGGATAGAGGAAACGCTTCGGCAAAAGAAGAGAGCGAACAAAAAATCTTCGGTTTTGAAGGTGGTGACTAGCCAAACTGAAGTAACCAAGAGACCTCAAGAGGTAACTGCACTGACTGAGCTTGAAAGCTTCCTTGAAGCAGAGGAAGCTCTACGATTAATGCAACTCGTCTCACTAACTGCGGTTTCTTGCAGGAGATCGTAGAAATTGTTAACCGCCAGCGAGCCTCCAGGAATGACTCCGACTTGGAAGTCTTTTTAGTAAAACTTGGAGAAGAGGCCCCAACACCATCTGGAGGAGATGCGAAGGTGAAGCTGCGAGAAAAGCTGCTTGCTGAGAAGAAGATGCTGACCGCTGGCGAAGGAACCAACGATCACCTAGTTAAAACTGAAGAATAAGCTGAAGTTAACCGCCAGCTGGCTGCCAAGCTTCTATGGACAGGTATGCTCAATCAGCCACAAAGGTCATAAGAATCCCTCCACCTTACACCGAACCACTAGTATAAAAAGATCTATCCGCACAATCACTAAGAAGGACGATATACTTTTGTCGCGCAAGGAGCTTGAGAGGAACCAGTGGGCCGAGCGGCTTCCGAGGGACCAACACCTGAAGAGGATAGATCCTGAGAGGTTGAAGTGACCAGTATTCCCTAGCCGCCTGATCGCTGTGGCGATTAGAGAAGACAAGAATCTCAGCTCGCGTGCCTTATCTAAAAGCACTGATACTTTGTTCATCTTGTCGCCCAGCATGCTTCGATTTTGACCGCTTGTTCGCTATGTGTTGTAGATTTTGGAGAAGAATCCACGACAGTTCTGGACAAGTCCACGTGGCGTCTTCGGGAGGACGATGGCCAGAGGATTTTCTTCCTGCTATACGTGAATGTTGAGTGGCTAAAGGCACAGCTCGCTGCCAAGGAACAATCGCGGAAATCTTCTGAAGAGGCCTCAAAGAGGTGGCTAATAGAAATGTCTACGGAGCTAGAGGCAAGTCACAGGAAGGAAAGGAGTTATCCGCTGAGCTTGAATCTTGCCGCAAGTAAAAAAAAAATTTCCGGGATGAACTCACGACTCAAGCAAGGCGACTTCAAAGAGATGAGGAGGATGTCAGCCACTATAAGAGAAGATATCAGGACTCGACGGGAAGAGAAAGGAGCCGGATACTTGATTTCGCGAGTTCGGAGAAATTACAGTCATCAAATCACGACTTTGCTAGGGGTAAACCTCTGCCCTGTTGACCAGATAGGCTAACCTACGTGCACGACCTCACATATAGTTAGATTTTGATGAGCCAACCATTCTGATTAGCCGTATAGTTCGGGAAGCTTACCGGATACACCGGGCCCAGAGTATACTTGTTGGGTCCATTGATCCCAATGGACCTGATTTGATGATGTCAAATAGGACAATGAGATACAAACAGTTGTATTTGATGTGTGTGTAATTTCATGTGTACAGGATAGTCCCTGTGACAAAGAATAGGCAGGTGGACTCAATGATGTGGCTGGAAGGGCAGAAGATTTGCATAAGTAAACAGGCATTGAGTGAAGTTTATTCACTCAACGCCAGCTAAGTAAAATCATTGAGTAGGTCAGCCAAATAATTGGCATGCTGGAATGTGCCTATGTCCACATGCATTGAGTGAAGTCCACTCACTTAGTGCCATAACATCAAAATCATTGAGTTCTGCCTAGTGAGTCAAAACCACAAAAATTCTATCTAAAATTTTGACAAAGTCCACATGCGTTGAGTGAAGCTTACTCACTCAACACCATGTGACAAAAAATCTGTCTAAGTGGTTAGGCATTGAGTGTATCTTACTGAAAGAATTAGTTCCTAAACACCTAGAGGGGGGGGGGGGTGAATAGGTGTAATTCCTTTTTCTTCTAAGGCAGAATATCTATTCAATTCATTAATCAGAAATAGTTAATTCTACAGCTAACACAGCACATCATTCACACAATCACACAATCACAGATTGCACACAGATTTTATAGTGGTTCCCCAAGGTCTGGGTACATCCACTTTCCCCCTTCACCTATCTATCAGTGTGCTAGATTCGGCCTAACTTCTTCTCTTCACCTCAGATCCTCAGATCTTACAGCAGCTCACCCAAACAAGGCTCCTACAACTCAGAGTGAGTCCACACTCCTACAGCTCAGGCAATCTGCCCTACCTCAGCCTTCAACAAGGCCTACAACTCAGAGATAACAATCTCCTACAACTTAGGCTCACAACCCTACCTCAGCCTTCAACAAGGCCTACCACTCAGAGAAAATAATTTCCTACAACTCAGCCTTTATAAACACAGGCTTACAACTCAGATCTTATATAGATCCTACAGAAAATAGATTTAACAACGTATTTTACCACCACCCTGGTAGAGAGAGAAATGATGGATGGCTTCTTGATCAGTTCTTGGAAGAATCTGATGGCAGAGAACAACCACTCTTAGCTTTCTTCAAAGCTTCTTGAATCTAAACTCAGTAGGGTTGATCTCCTTTGAAGTTGATTTTCAATCAACTTCTTTCTTGAAATTTAGATCTCAATCTGAATCCTTCTTGGCAGACTGGTTCAGAATCTGCACTTGAGGAACTTGTTGATATAAGTCCCTTTCTTCACTTCAATAGATGAAGCTCTCTCTCTCCACCTTCTTGTTTTTATTCTGTATCAGTGTTTTTACTTCTATCAGTATTAGTTCTTTTCTGTTGATGGAGAATGCCTTTATATAGTCTTCCTCCATGGTAACCGGCTGATCCGGTTTCTAACAAACTTCTGACAGCTCTGACAGTTGCAGTAGACCGGTTGGTAATGGCAGCTGTCAAGTCATCCAGTCACTTCTTGAAACTCTGTCTCTGTTAGCAAAGTGTCAAGACTTAACTTCATCATATGTCGACACAAGTATACTAAGTGTCGACACAAGCCTTGGTGGTGTCGACACAGCTCCTTTGGTTTTGACAATGCTTCTCGACACAGCTTCTGTAGATTGTGTCGACACAAGTTCTGTGGTGTCGACACAGTCACTTCTTTTCTTCACACAAATCGACTTTGTTGAGATTCAGTCATGTGTCGACACAAGTCCTGTGTGTCGACACAGTTGATGTCGACAGGGTCTTCTGTGTGTCGACAATGCCTCTGTGTGTCGACACAATTGATGTCGACTATGCTTCTCTATGTGTCGACACTGCCTCTGTATGTCAACACAGTTTCTTCTGGTGTCAACACAGCCATTCCAAGTGTCGACACAATTAACTCCAAGTGTCGACACAACTTTTCTCCAGTGTCGACACAAGCCTTCATAAGTGTCGACACTACTTCTTCTGGTGTCGACTCATGGACTTAGAAACATTTTCCTGCATTCTTGCATTTGCTTAACCTGCACATATAAACTCAAAACAACATCAAATACACCTTGATGCATATCATTTAGTAAGGTGAGGCTTCTTCAAATCTAGTACACATTTTCCAATGTACCTAACAATCTCCCCCTATTTGGAGAAGTCATAACCCTTAGTCAATAATATACACCATTCATAACAAACACATATGATGATGTACAAAAACATTATATGACAGGGTAACTTATAAAGAAAACATATATCAGAAATCATCACAGAATAATAATGCTAACACAATGAGCATTAAACATTGTTTTGTTTCAACTTCAAAAGTTTCTTTAATAATAGTTTACATAGATTTTAAACACTAAAGTTTATAATATTATAAAATCTAGTGAATCTAATCTAAGGCTGCTCTGGCTCCTTGATGACTATTCCTTTGCCTGATTGGATCTTGGCTTGTACTAGAGCATCTGTATCTTCAGCTGGCTTCTTGCCCTTCAGATCCTTCTTCTTTTGTTCTTCAGCTCTTATTCTTTGTCTTTCAAAATAATGAAAAGGCTTAGGGAAATATTTGCTAGACTCTTGAGCATTAGGAGGTAACTTCCCAGCCTTTTCCTTTTCTTCTATATTGCAGAATAGCTTCTTGTCTAGCTTCATGCTTTTGCCATTCTTGTTCTGTGTACCATTTGACCCTGTCATGGGTCTGGTCCTTTACAGCTTTCCAGGCAGTCAGAATAATATTCCTAGAAGTAGGACTCTACTGCTCAAAATCAGGCTTTAACTCAGCCTGTTCTCTGAATCTCTTCTTTGACAGTTGAGCTTCTTGCTCTTTATTCACAGCTGCTTCTGACATTTCAACTTTCTCAATGATAACATTTTTATTCCCCTCTAGAGGGTTGTACACTGACTGTACTTCTTGATGAATCATTTCAAAATCTGCTGGAGGGTAAATGACCTGAGCAACTTCAGCTTGATCACCTCCAAAATAAGCAGGGTGTATACCTGACTCAGCTACATTGTCATCATCACAGAGGGGTGGATATCCAAGTGTGGCTCTGATGCTATTAGGTATCCATTTAGCATGATCTGAGCCAGCTTTGACTAACACTCTCTCCCCCTTTATGACTTCTCTTGCAATATGATCCTTGAGGTCATCTTTCTGAAATCTGATTTGTTCATCAAGATAATTAACACCATCTTTATAGAATGACCTTAACTTCAATAGCTGTGCAGAAATGGTCTTTTGAGATTGCTCAATAGCTGTTTTTACAGCAGCTAAGCCTTCCTGTAATTACTTGTCAAAATCTGCCTTGACATTAGTCATTGCTTCAGTCTGAGCAGTTGCAACATTCATCAGTTCTATAACAATCACATTATGTGATTTTTTCAAATTATCATTCATTCTAAGTTGATTCTCTAGGACATAGCCTTGCTTAATAGCTATATCATCAACTTGTGTCTTGATTTTTTCTTGATGTATTGCTAGGAAAATCACAGCATTGCCACCTTTGTGAAAACAATCTGTCATTTTCTTCTTGTTTTGATTAACTTCAAATCTTATTGATTTTATATCCTGAGCCAAGGAGAATTGTAGATATTTGTGAGTTTCATCCATATATTTCTCCATGGCAATTCTTTGTTCATCCAACTTTACTTGTAAAGATATCAACAAGGAACTATAATCAGTTACTGGGGCAGATTGTGGAGCAGTTTGTAAAGCCCTTTTATAGTTTTGGCTTCTCCTTTTGAAAATCATCAGCTTCCTCTTTTTCGCTTGAATTTCTGCTTCATCTTCTGAAGCTGAGGTACTGGCTATATCAACTCTATCCTTTGGACTAGGAGGCAATTCCTGTTCAGTCCTAGGTAGCTTGCCCTGAGTCCCTTGCTCCTCCCCCACAGACTTACTTGCTCCTCATCAATGTTAACTTGCTCCCCCTCAAAGTCTGCTTTCTCCCCCTCAAATTCAGGTTGCTCCCCCTCAGTTCTTGCTTGTACTATACCTGGAAACAACTCCTCAAGGGTAAACTCTTGTTGAGTACGGACTTGAGGCACCACCAACTCAGGAGCATTAATAGCAGCAGATGTATCCTCCATGATAACATCTTGTGCTTGACTGTTTAGTTGCGTGTTCTGGTCAGCATCATCAAAAGACACAGTTAGTGTTTCATCTTTATTAATGAAAATTGATTGATTAATTTCTTGAATTACCTCAAGTATAGTATGTGAAGCCATTTCACTTTCCAAGTGGGTTGGCTCTTCCTCAAGATAAGGCTCCCCCTGCACTTGAGCACTACCTCCAATATCTTGTGCAGGAGATTTTTCAGGAATCTCTTGCCTCTCTTCCCATGACATGTCCTTTGTTAGGACTCTATCCCATCTGGAGATAATCCTTAAGTCCATTCCTCTCATATGGTTGATCTTTGAACCAGCAGTCTGTGTCATTACTTCTGGAATTATTCCAGCCAAGTAGAGACTCATAATCCTTCCCAGATTTGGTTTTTAATACTTTTCATAATCTTTTCAAATATTACTACTGACCAATCAGTGTTTAGTCTGTAGATGATCCTGGTCATCAGGCTGAACATATAAGCTGAAATCCTATCATGCCCCCTGGCTTGCAGAGAATGACTTTGCCAACCACTTCTGAAAGAAATTTGCCTTGTAGATTCATCCCTTTTCTATTCATTGCTGATACAATCTTAAAGGTGGGATCCAATCCACAACATTGAAGTGCTTCCCTAGTCTTTGATGAAGGTACTTCTTCTTTTTCTTGAGTTCTTGGAAGTTGAAGAGTTTTCCTCAAGCTCTTCAAGGTAAGTTTAACCTTAGTTCCCTGAACTGTAGACTTGATTTTAAGTCCACTAGAATCCAAAGTAGTTGCGCCATAGAAATCTAGTATTTCTTTCTTCCAAATCTTTGTTGCTTCAGATAACAGAAATTCCAACCCATTTTCAGCAATTAGGGTTACTACTGCTTTAATTTCAGGTTCCGCATTATCAAAGGCGTTGCGTACCAGCTCATAACCTTCATTGACACTATCTTCTAGCTTTGGCGCCATTAGGGTTGAGTGAAAGCTTGGATTGAGAAGAGAGAAGTTTTCGACACAGGGTTTTGGTCTCAAAAATATGGAGAGTGTGTCGACAGAATATGTTGTTGACCTATTTATACCTTTCTAAATCATGAAGGTCAAAAGTCGCGTCAAAATTCTCTAAATATGTCGACACTGTTGAAAAGTGTCGACACAGACTTCTAATGTCTCGACATCAATTCTATTTGTTTTTGTCGAGTTCGACGATCTGAGGTCGATGAAACTGTGCTTGACAATATGTGTCGATTCTTCGCTCGACGAAATCTGCGTGTTTACTCTAAGTGTCGACACCACTTCTGGATGTGTCGACACCACTTCTCTGAAGTGTCGACACCGATTCTCTAGATGTGTCGACACTACTTTCCTGGAATGTCGACACCAACTACTATGTGTCGACACCACTTTTCTGGAATGTCGACACCAACTACTATGTGTCGACACAGACAACTTCTGATGTCGACACAATTTTACTTAGCCAAATTTGTTAAACTAATTTATGTTAAACATACATATTTCAATTTTGAAATTGTTGAATTTAGTTTCATCCAAAGTCTTAGTAAACATGTCAGGTAGTTGTAAATCAGTACTAACAAATTCTAAAGAGATATATTCTTTCTCTACATGATCTCTAAGAAAATGGTATCTTATTTCTATATGCTTTGTTGTACTATGAGAAACAGGATTATGAGCAATAGAAATAGCACTAGTAGAATCACATAATAATGGAGTTCTACTTACCTGAATACCATAATCTTCTAACTGATGTTGTATCCACAATAGTTGTACACAACAACTTCCAGCAGCAACATACTCAGACTTAGTTGTGGAAACTGCCACACTGGTCTGCTTCTTACAGCTCCAAGACACCAATCTTCCTCCTAGAAATTGACAGGTGCCTGTTGTGCTTTTCCTATCTACTTTGCAACCTGCAAAGTCTGCATCTGAATAGCCCATTAGTAAAAAATCTCTATTCCTAGGGTACCAAAGGCCTAGATTAGGTGTGCCCTTAAGATATCTCAAAATACTTTTGACAGCAGTAAGATGAGATTCTTTAGGGCAGGATTGGTACCTAGCAGAGATACATGTAGCATACATGATATCTGGTCTACTAGCAGTCAGATTTAGGAGGGAGCCAACTATTCCTCTATACAATGTTTCATCTACAGTTTTCCCTGCATCATCTTTGCTAAGATATACACTTGTCCCCATTGGAGTTCTCATGGTAGTGGATGACTCTATACCATACTTCTTAATTAACTCCAGGGTGAACTTAGACTGAGATATGGACATGCCATCATCAGTCTATCTTACTTGGAGACCCAAGAAGAACTTAAGTTCTCCTATACTGCTAATTTCAAATTTCCCTTGCATAAGTTTTGCAAACTTTCTACAGAGGTTATTCTCAGTAGAACCAAATATTATGTCATCAACATATATTTGGACTAGGATTATCTTTCCTTTGGATTCCCTAAGGAATAGAGTCTTATCTATTTTAACCCTTGAGAATTTATTCTCAATGAGAAAAGTAGACAGGGTTTCATACCAAGCGGAGCTTGTTTTAACCCATACAAAGCTTTCCTAAGTCTATAAACATAAGCAGGATTGAGTGGATCAACAAAACCTGAGAGCTGCTCTACATAGACCTCCTCTTTTAAGTATCCATTTAAGAATGCAGACTTAACATCCATCTAGAACACTTTGAAGCCTTGATATGTTGTATAGGCTAGAAATAGCCTGATAGCTTCCAGCCTTGCCACTGGGGCAAAAGCCTGATCAAAGTCTATGCCCTCCTGTCTATATCCATCGGCAACTATTCTTGCCTTGTTCTTCACTATAATCCCAATCTCATCAAGCTTGTTTCTATAAATCCACTTTGTCCCTATGACATTATGACCCTTTGGTTTTGGAACCAAATCCCAGACCTTGCACAATCTGAATTGATTTAACTCCTCCTACATAGCTTCAATCCAGTGAGGGTCTTGTATTGCTTCTTCAAATCTCTTGGGTTCCACTTGAGATAAGAAGCTAGAGCAAAGAACTGTGTTCAAGTTCCTGATCCTTGTTTGTACTCCTTGTCTTGGATCACCAATGATCTGGTGTACAGGATGATCCTTCAATTGTCTAACTGCTGGAGGTAATCTATTAGCAGTTTGACGTTCTCCAATCTCTTCATTATGCTGCACCTCATGGTCTTCATCAGCATCTAGAGTGTCTTGTACACCCCCTGGACAGCAACTACCATTTTCCACATCCTGCTTTGCAGTTGGATCTTCTCTGATAGTAAGCTGGTCCATCTTCTGTTGTACACCTGTGGAGCTACAAGAACTACTTGGCAACTCTAGTTTCATCAAAGATGACATGAACTGACTCTTCTACAACTTAAGTAGCCAAATTGTAGACCCTATAAGCCTTACTATTGTTGCTGTACCCAACAAATATCCCATCTTGGGATTTGGCAGCAAAATTAGTTAGGTGAGATTTGCCATTGTTAAGCACATAACATTTGCAATCAAAGATCCTAAAATAGGATAAGTTTGGTTTTCTGGCTTTCACAACCTTATAAGGTGTCTTTTTGTAGCTTTTGGTGATGGAAGCCCTATTGAGCATATGGCATGCAGTGTTTACTGCCTCAGCCCAAAAATATTCTGCGAGAGAAGTATCACTCAATAGTGTACTTCCAGCCTCAATCAATGTCCTATTCTTTCTCTCAGCAATGCCATTTTGCTGAGGTGTTCTAGGTGAGGAGAATTCCTGAAGAATCCCAAATACTTCATACAGTCTTGTCATACTTTCAGATTGGAATTCAGTTCCATGGTCACTTCTTATTTTGACCACTGAACTATCTAATTCATTCTGAATTTGTTTAACAAAATTGTAGAAAACCTTTGGGGTTTCAGATTTCTGTCTTAGAAAGAATACCCATGAGAATCTAGAATAGTCATCTACAACCATAAAAGTGTAGACCTTCCTACCTAGGCTATGAACTGGCATAGGACCAAATAAATCCATATGCAAGAGGTACAAGCACCTCACTGAATCCTTGGTTTCAAGGCTATGAAAGGAGGATCTAGTCTGCTTGCCTTTTTGACAAGCTGAGCATATCCCATCCTTATAACACTTAACTTGAGGATCATTCCTCACTAACTCTTTACTAAAGAGTTGGCCAATTGTCTTGTAGTTTAGATGAGCTAGCTTCTCGTGCTCTTTACTAAAGAGTTGGCCAATTGTCTTGTAGTTAAGATGAGCTATCCTCTTGTGCCATTTGACACAATGAGAGACTTTCTCATCAGCCACAAGACAGATATGATAATTCTTATTCTCACACACAAAATCTAGGCAATACACATTTCTTTTTCTATAGCCAGTCAATATGACTTTCTGATCACTTGACCTCTTGATATGACACCCATTCTTGACAAATGAAATGTCATATCCAAGATCACTCAGCTGGCTTATGCTTATTAGGTTATGTTTCAAACCCTTTACATAGGCCACTTGAGTGATTGTAATTGAGTGGTTAGAAATGTTACCAAAACCTTTGATGACTCCCTTTTCAGAACCACCAAAGATTACTTTAGGCCCATTCAGCATTGGTGAGTAGTCCTTCAGTAATCCCCTAGTTCCAGTCATGTGCCTGGAATATCCACTGTCCAAGTACCATATAGGGGCATGACAACTTGGACTCACCTGCAACAAAGATTACTTAACCTTAGAACCCAAATAACTTTTGGGTCCTTGGTTCAAGTTAGTCTGAAACTTAACAAATCTGTCTACAGCTCTTCTAATAGGCAGACTGCTATTCTCCTTAACACTGGAATTGTGCCAACAGTCTAAGGCATAATGGCCTATCTTGCCACAACACCAGCACTCAAACTTATTATACCTCTGTTTAGGTACAACCTTAGCTAAATTGTTTGCAGCAGGTCTTTTGTTTTGTGCTGGGGCTTTGCCTTTCTTATTGGACTGTGCAACCCATACAATGCTCTTAAAGCCTATTCCTGCCTTACCCTTTTGTGACACAAAGTCATCTATTAAGGGTAGGATAAATTTTGGCTTAGAGAAACTTGCCACAATCTCCTTCTCTTTGTGAAGTATGTTTTCCAGACTTTTAATCTGATCATTTTTGAATGTGATTATTCCCATTTTAATAACAACTATGTTCTTAAATTTGGCAATCTCATTCATCTTTTGATCCAACATCTTCTCTGAATCAGATGCGGCCAACTTGAGAGCTGCAATTTCCTTAGCCTGATTTTTGGCCAGGTTTTTGCTTCTCTTAAGTGTCTACAATAAATCCCCATATTCATCTATCAGCTGATGAATATCTCCTTTAGATTCAGACCCATCTTCATCTCTTGATGGAGATGCATCTGATTCAGACCTAGTGAAGTAATCAGAATCTACAGATACACATTTTACCTTACTAGGGCCAGGCTGATCCTGGCACTTGTCTTCTTTAGACACAGCCATCAATTCTTTCAACTGATGGTCTTCCTGCTCATAGATAGAGTTCAGTAACTGCATGAACTCATCCTCTTCTTCAGCAAACAAACCAATATATGCCTCAGCCTTAGATTCAGAGTCTGAAGTTGATTGATCTGTCAAACTTTTCTCTTTCTCAGAAACTAAGGATTTCTCCTTCTTCCTCTTGTGCTGATACTTCTTTCTATTAGCAGACACTTTCCTTTTGTCTGGACAGTCAGCCACAACATGTCCAGCTTTGTTGCAGTAATAGCATATATTCTTGGATGTAGTTGACTTACTAGGCTTTGTCCCATTCCTGTCCTTCCTGGATGATTTCCTCTTTTGATAATAGTCATCCTTGGACTGAGATGTAGATGGCTTTAATTTCCACTGCTTCTTCTTTAAGAACCTCTGGAACTGCCTTGTAATGCTGCAAAGTCTTCTTCTGAATTGCTGCTATCTGTACTGTGATTATAAGAATTTTCTGAAAACACTACTGCATCTTTCTTAGGAGATGATGGAGACATTCTCCTATTCTTCCTTATGGCTTCTACCTTGAAGGCCACAGACTTTTCTCTATAGTCACCCTTGGTATTTTTCTCTTCCTCCTTTCTGGCTTACAACAGCATCTCATAAGACAACAATTTTCCAAACAATGTTGGAGGTGAAATCTCACCCAGTCTGGCCACTTCCCTTATGACACAGATCTTAGTATCCCAATCCTTAGTCAAAGACCTAAGGAATTTATCATTCAGCTCATAAGTACTGAATATTCTTCCATAAGACATTAGTTCATTTACAATCCTATAGAACTTCTTATAACATTCAGTTATACTTTCAGCCTTGGCTTGTCTGAAACTCTCATATTCTTGATTAAGCATATACTTTCTATCTTGCCTAACCTCTTTAGAACCCTCCATGTAGACAATCAATGTGTCCCACATCTCCTTGGAGGTTTCGCAGTGAATTAGATTCTGGAATGTTGAATCATCAATGACACTTACTATAATATTCTGGGCTCTTCTATCCATTGTAGCCAAGATGATCTCATCCTTAGTCATCTCTGAAAAATCCTTTGGAATTCTTTGATTGGCATCAAGAACAGAAATCTTCATAAGAACATATGGTCCTTCCTTAACTGTTATGTAAATTCTAGGATCAGAAGCCTCCATGAACAATCTAACCCTTTCCTTCCATATTCCAAATATCTCTTTCCTGTAGATGGGCAATTTCATTGAACCAAGTTCTTTATGGTTTTCTCCTGAACCCATCTTCTTGATCTTAATTTTGCCTTATAGATCTCACTCAGACTGTTAAGTCTAACTTTGAGGAACCTCCCTCTGATACCACTTGAAAGAATTAGTTCCTAAACACCTAGAGGGCGGGGGGGGGGTGAATAGGTGTAATTCCTTTTTCTTCTAAGGTAGAATATCTATTCAATTAATTAATCAGAAACAGTTAATTCGATAGCTAACACAACACATAATTCACAGAATCACACAATCACAGATTGCACACAGAGCTAATAGTGGTTCCCCAAGGTCTTGATACATCCACTTTCTCCCTTCGCCTATCTAGCAGTGTGCTAAATTCGGCCTAACTTCTTCTCTTCACCTCAGATCCTCAGATCTTACAGCAGCTCAGAACCCAAATAAGGCTCCTACAACTCAGAGTGAGTCCACACTCTATAGATCAGGCAATCTGCCCTACCTCAGCCTTCAACAAGGCCTACAACTCAGAGATAACAATCTCCTACAACTCAGGCTCACAACCCTACCTCAGCCTTCAACAAGGTCTACCACTCAAAGAAACAAATCTCCTACAACTCAGCGTTTATAAACACAGGCTTACAACTCAGATCTTATATAGATCCTACAGAAAAAAAATTTAACAATGTATTTTACCACAACCCTGGAAGAGAGAGAAAGGATGGATGGCTTCTTGATCAGTTCTGGGAAGAATCTGATGGCAGAGAACAACCACTTTTAGCTTTCTTCAAAGCTTCTTGAATCTGAACTCAGTAGGGTTGATCTCCTTTGAAGTTGATTTTCAATCAGCTTCTTTCTTGAAATTCAGATCTCAATCTGAATCCTTCTTGGCAGACTGGTTCAGAATCTGCACTTGAGGAACTTGTTGATATAAGTCCCTTTCTTCACTTCAATAGATGGAGCTCTCTCTCTCCACCTTCTTCTTTTTATTCTGTATCAGTGTTTTTACTTCTATCAGTATTAGTTCTTTTCTGTTGATGGAGAATGCCTTTATATAGTCTTCCTCCATGGTAACCGGCTGATCCGGTTTCTAACAAACTTCTGACAGCTCTGACAGTTGCAGTAGACCGGTAGGTAATGGAAGCTGTCAGATTATCCAGTCACTTATTGAAACTCTGTCTCTCTCAGCAAAGTGTCGAGACTAAACTTCATCATGTGTCGACACAAGTAGACTAAGTGTCGACACAAGCCTTGGTGGTATCGACACAGCTCCTTTGGTGTTGACACTACTTCTCGACACAGCTTCTGTAGATTGTGTCGATACAAGTTCTGTGGTGTCGACATAGTCACTTCTTTTCTTCAGACAAATTGAATTTGTTGAGATTCAGTCATGTGTCGACACAAGTCCTGTGTGTCGACACATTTGATGTCGACAAGGTCTTCTGTGTGTCGACACTGCCTCTGTGTGTCGACACAATTGATGTCGACTATGCTTCTCTGTGTGTCGACACTGCCTCTGTATGTCGACACCGTTTCTTCTGGTGTCGACACAGCCATTCCAAGTGTTGACACAATTAACTCCAAGTGTCGACACAGCTTTTCTCTAGTATCGACACAAGCCTTCATAAGTGTCGACACTGCTTTTTCTGGTGTCGACTCATGGACTTAGAAACTTTTTCCTGCATTCTTGCATTTTCTTAAACTGCACATATAAACTCAAAACAACATCAAATACACCTTGATGCATATCATTGAGTAAGGTGAGGCTTCTTCAAATCTGGTACACATTTTCCAATGTACCCAACACTTACTCACTCAATGACATAAGACAATCTGTCTAATGGGTAAGCCGTTCAGTGATGCTTACTCACCCAATGCCATGTGACAGAAAATCTGTCCAAGTTATTAGGCGTTGAGTGATGTTTTCTCACTCAACACCTTCAAACAAAATCTGTCCTAAGTGGTAAGTCGTTGAGTGATGCTTACTCACTCAACGCCATGAGACAGAAAATCTGTCTAAGTAGTTAGGCGTTGAGTGATGTTTACTCACTCAATGCCATGAGAAAATATCTAAGTAGTTAGGCATTGAGTGATGCTTACTCACTCAATGCCATAGGGCTATTTCGTCAAGCTGAGGTCTAAGTTCGTCGAACTGAGTTCTGAGTTTGTTGAACTGAGCTTTGACATTTCGTTGAACTGAGCTTTCACTTTTTGTCGAACTAATCTTTCACGTTTCGTCGAACTGAGCTTTTATTTTTCATCGAGCTGAGCTCTAAGTTCGTTGAACTGAGTTCAGAGTTCATCGAACTGAGCTTTCACTTTTTGTCAAGCTGAGCTCTGAGTTCATCGAATTGAGTTCTGAGTTCGTCGAACTGAGGCTGAAAATGTGTCTAAGTCTTTTGGCACTAAGTGATGGTCATTCACTCATTGCCTTTGCTACTGATGCCTGATTTTATCTAAGTCCAGAGAGATGGAGACGTCAGCAAAGTCAACAATTTCAAAGCAGATTCAAATATTATGGGAATGTTGCTAGTAGCACTGGTTGCCATTTATCATGATTTGTTGCACTAGGAAAGAGATTTCTCGCTGCGGCCCACACAAACCAAAGAGTCGTTGAATCAGCCATCAATGGAAAGTAGGTGGTTACATGGCAAAATCACAGCCACCAACTTCTGGTGGGGCCCACTACTCAATGAGACAATTGATCGACTGTCTATAAAAGGAGCAGGCACTACTAAAAAATGAGTATTAACTACACATTGTTTTGCCAGGGTTCAAAAATCATGGCTAATACACTAGTATTAGCCATGATCGCAAAACCATGGCTAATATTTAGGTTTTAGTCATGCCTATAAAAAACATGGCTAATACCTTTGTATTAGCCATGAAAAACAAAAAAAACGTGGCTAATATTTAGTATTAACCGACCTTTAAAATTCCCGTGGCCCCCTAATTCTATCGCTAAAAACAAAAGTTAAACCCGCTGCCCACTCCATGCCCTAATATATCGCTCCCTCGCTCTAGCACCACACACTCATCCATCTTCTCCCCGATAGCTCCCCCGATTTCCCGATCCCGCAACATCCCTGATTTTACGATCCCGTAGCATTCCTTCTCCGGCGATAGGCCACTGCCGAACATTCTTCTCCCGCATCCCTCCTCCTCCGGCAAGACGTGAGACATCCTTATTTTAGGCCCCAATCATCCTCCCGACGGAGAAGAATACCTTTCACAAAGAGCTCGCTGCCACAGCTCTCTTCCTCAAAGGCATCAGAAATGTCGGACTTCCTCGTTTCAGTTTGCATTCCTCATCCCGGCGATGAAGAGGACGGACGGCTTACGTCATGTTAAAGAATGAGGTGCTCAACCTGCATCCCTCCTCCATTTGAGTTAGGGTTCTAGAGGTAAAGCTCTGCCATCTGGTTGATTTGTCATTCAGTTCCCTTCTGATTTTTCTTTGTTTTTCCCCATGCAGTTCTTTGGAGCTGATGTAGAAATTGTTGATTCAAAATCTTCTCGCTATGAACGTGTTGCTCAGATATCGGGAACCTCGGAGCAGAAGCGTGCAGCAGAGAACTTGATTCAGACATTTATCTTGGCAACCTAAACATCAAGATTGAGTTTTTTAGAAGGAGAAATTTATCTTTTGTTCAGTTATACTGTTTTCAAGTTACCCCTCAGTTAGTCTCTTTTTCTTGTTCTGAAGAGGATCCATAAATCACTATTCCTTTGTCATCTATGTTTCCTATCAAGCTGGATCACGAAGAAACTTCCAAGAAACTTGATCAATTATCTATGACAATGTTTTTCTGGACATCGTAGAAGTATTAGGGTTCATTTCTATTTATCTTTGACTTATGGTTAAAACAGTAGTCACACTTCTTGGCATGATTGCTCTTGTTAACAGCTTTTTAGCTGGTTTTCTGGCATCTTCATGCCCATCTTCTGAAATATGCTCGGATGCTGTGCTTGCGCTTATCCATCAGAACGTAATGTATTCTCTTAGATCTTATCTTGTAGTTATACTGTTTCTTTATATCATTATGTTCATCTTATGCTTGAATTCTGATGACATCATATACTGAAATCTTCATTATTGCTAATCTATATAATGTCCTGCTAATGCTCTTTTTTTCTTTTCTAACTGTGTTTAGCTTAAAATGCCCTTTATCCCACATTTTTCTTTGAATAATATTGCTTTGCTGATTTGTGCAGAGGCCATTATTGTTGGGATGATCTCATCTTCCTAATGCCACGATTCCTTTTGAGTGTTCCCACTTGAGTGATGAAATTTCCTCTTTTCAGTCACGTTTCTATAGAGCCCAATTCCTCTCCCCGTAGAAATCCTATTACAGCTAAAGTTTTGATTGACTTTTTGTCAAGTCAATTTTGAGTGTGCTTGGTTTACTCCTAAATGGGGTAACCTAGGCCATATGCACTATCTTATCTTAAATGAAAAATATGGCATGAATTATGTCTTTATTCTAACTTAATAAATTTAGAAAATAAAAAAGAGACAAGCCTGAGTTTCTTACAGGCCAGTGGTCCGACCACTTGTCTTTTCCTCTTTTTCAAGCTTCATGTCTCCTCACTAGCCATCCTTTTGTGCTGTTAGACTACTGAACATTTCTATTTTGATTTGTTTTTTATAGCAGACCGAATCCAGCTGAATGCACACTCTGATGACACACTCTCCCTATTAAAAGCCTTCTCTCCCCATTATCCTGGTTTCCCAGATTATAATATTATATCAGATTTTATTCTTTGTTAAACAACTTTCTAACTTGTTCTAAGGGTTACGTTTGCCTTCTATTTGCTTGCCTTATTCAAATACACACCCACGAAGCCATTGGTCATCCGACGTCGCGTTTTTTTGGTATGAATGCGATCATGAAATATTAGTAGATGAACTCATGTTTTGGTTTCCAATTTGATTCCCGTGATAGTATTGCAAGAATCTATTATTTGTATTTCCACTATTCCTTGTTTCAGGCCCTTGTGGATTTAGTGAACAATTATTTGTTTGGCTTCTGGAGACATACATTTCCAAGAATTTCTTTTAGGACAATGATGAATTTAAGGACTGTTAAAAAGTGTGCTGATATGGAGCATGGATACAAATTGTGGATTAATGAATTATTATTAGACAAAACAGCTTGTACCCAATCACCTCTAGAGATTTATTATTCAAAATTCAGAAGAGGATCAATTAACCAAGCTGTTAGGCCTTAGCTGTTGACCTACCTCTAATACACATTGAAAGTTTCCTGAGTTTAATATAAAAAGTACTATATGGGGATGAATATAGTATATAATGATCTTTTTCAGATCTCACCCCAAATGCACGCATACAAGTGCACACGTCAATAAAGGCTAGATATATGAGTCACAAGAGTAGGTGGTTTGTCAAAACTGGGCATTCAACTCCTCCACAAATGTTGGAATTCCTCTCATGTAGGAGTACCACATCCTACAGAATGAGCTCCTATTACCTCCCTCAGTTAATGATTTATTATTAGACAAAACAGCTTATTTGCAATCACCTCTAGAGATTTATTATTCAAAATTCAGAAGAGGATCAATTATCCAAGATGTTAGGACTTAACTGTTGACCTACATCTAATGAAGATTGATAGATTCCTTAGTTTAATATAAAAAGTACTCTATGGGGATGAATATAATATATAATGATCTTTTGCAGATCTCACCCCAAATGCATGTATACTAGTGCACAAGTCAATAAAGGCTAGAAAAACTCCATTTTCTAATTATGCATGCATTTCTTACTGTTTAAAACTTTTACTGCATTTTCTTATCATTACCATGCATTCATAAAATTTTCAAGCCATTTGGATCTCTTTTGATCTGCAAAAATAACTAACATTTTAATGTATTTGTCTGTATATGAAGTGCAATTTCAATTGTTATTCTATGCAATTTCAATTGTCTGTATATGAAGTTGTTATAGCGAGACCTCAAGAAATAATAGATACAAATGTCCAGTTTGCATAATTCCTTATGAACGCAAAGGTATTATCCTATGCTGAATTCAATTAAGTTCAACTTTATAGCTTATGTAAACGACCGATTCACTGCATATTTGCGACCTGCAAACTATCTCAAAAAAATCTCTTCAATGTACAAGAACATGAGTTCTACTCTTAACTACTTTGCAGCATGGTTCTTCAGCTGCCAATTCTGGTACAAACAGTTGTCCATTTTGGCTGCATAGAATGCATTTATATGAGAGCAAAGTTCTTTTGGGTTTTCTTTTCTGTTTTAGAGAGATGCTTATTCATGTTATTGCTAAGGTGCAGACATGGAAGTATCTTTCACTGGAAGTCCCATCTCATTCTTTTGGGATTCCTATTTTACCATTTTTTTGTCTTTTACATACTTTAGCCAAATTCAACACACTGCGTCAAATTCACACTTTGCAAGATACACAAGGCTGAAACAGGAGAGCAGCTCTGAGAAGCAACCAACAAGGCTAAACTAGAAGTAGTCAATTCTAGTTAAGTTTATTGTTGTTCTCTAATCTGTTTTTTTATGCTTCCACTAAAATTTCACTTGTTATCTTATATCCAGTTTTAAAATGATTTCATTTCTTTTAATTTTATGCTCGCATTATAAGTTATCTACTTGCTTCCTTTGAGGAGAAGTCAAAGTTTCTCAGGTGTTAGTGCATTTGATATCAGTTTAGCTTAAATTTATATAGATAAACAGGATGGCCTGTAAAGTCCATGTATATTGAACAAATGGGTTTGCTAGTAAAGTTTTAAGATTAAAATCTCAAAGATCTGAAAATAGTAGACCCTAGTGTTATTTTGAGCTACAAAAGTAAGCATTTGTTTGAAAATTCCGCCCAATTTTTTCTATCTTGAAGTGATTTCTCAGCACTCTACTTTTCTTTCTATCCTTGTAGCAGGTTCTTAGACTTTCCCTACACTTGTAGCTTGAATGTATGAAGCTTTTTATTAAGATTTTTTTACTGTTTGTATGACTGATCTCTAAATTGGATATATTGTAAGGGTAGTAAAAGGGTACACAGTACAAATTTCTAAAGCATTTTACAATCTGCAGTGCTAACATTTATGGCCTGCTTGGGTTGGCGGATCGAGTGCAAAGCGTATCTAGAAGAACACTGTCGTGGATCCACACCTGTTTGTCGGGGTCGCGGTTGGGCGTTTTCGGCTGCGGGCATGTGTTCGTGGATCTCCATCGTTTGCGAGTCCCACCCCAAACGGGGCCATAATTTGTTATGTATTTCATGAAAGGGACTAAGGGAGCTAGTATCTTTGACTCTTCTGTATCATACTCTGGCTTCTCTCAAAGTGCCTATGAATAGTACATCCAGATTTTAATGCGGGACTTATCCACCGATATGAGTATTATTTTGCGCTACAACGTGATTTCCCAGAGCTACAATTTACCCTAAACAGAGGCATTACTTCCATTAATCAGGTAAAATAGAATTCAAATTTGTTTGCTTAATTATCACTGATGGTGGCCTACTGTAGGGGTTCCAGGCATGCATTTCTCGTCTGTTTGGGTTTTGTTGTAAATTAACAGAGTTTAGCCACTCATCTTAGCATAAAGTTGAGCCTTCACTCTATAAATATTTGCATACTCTTGTAATAATATCTGTGAAGAAGGAAATAATAAATTATTCTATTTTTTTTAAAAAATATAAATTAGTATTTGTCACGGCTTGTAACCGTGACAAATAATTTTTTTTAAAAAATGATGAGTTCACTTTTAGCCAGTGTTTCATACCGTGGCTAATAGTTGGCTTATTTACCACGACATTTTTTTATCATGGCTAATACTATTTGCTACGGCCAATTCGTAGCTTAAAAGTTTTAGCCATGCCGACTTTAGCCACGAAATTCTCCCGTGTCTAGACCGTGGCTAAAACTTTTTAGCCACGGTTTTGGATTTTTTGCCAGGGAAATTTGCCCTGGCCAAAATTCTATTTTCTAGTAGTGAGGATTTGATCGAGGAGAAGAAGAGAATCAATATCAATCAACACCAAGAATAGACGTAATTAGGGTTCTCTTGATTCGCAATCTTGCGGCTGGACGACATCTTTTTCCTCATTTTCTTGTCAAGCCAGGAGAAGAAGTTAAGACCAGAGAACCTGAATGCGAAGGAGTTAGCTGCTGCAATACTCATCTACAACAGCAAGATCAGGATCAACTCCTGAAAAAGAAGAAGATATGGCTGACATCTGCTTAGTCCAATATGATCGGGATTGACTCTTGAAGAAGAAGAGGCAGAGTTTTCTGCAAGTTACTTCCAGAACAAGCCGTGCTTCAATTGAAGATTTCTTTATCAACTTGTTGCGGTGAAGAAGAAGATACGACTGATATCTGCTCAGTCCAGGAAGACAGACACAGAGTACTCTCTCTGGTGTCTGAATATTTAATCTCTTTGACATTCTCTGTAAGATCTAATTTGGGATCTGAGGGTAGGATTCTTTAGGGAATCAGAGTGTAAGCCTGTGTTATAAAGGCCAAGGTAGGATTCTTGTTAGAATCTAAGTGGTAAGGCTTAGTGCCTGAGTGTATACCTGTGTTATAAAGGCCGAGGTAGGATCCCATTTGGGATCTGAGTGGTAGGGCTTAGTGCCCGAGTTGTAGGTCTTGGATAAGACTGAGTGGTCCTGCGGGATCATGCTGTAAGCTCTTGAGGAGCCGAGGAATTAGTGAAGAGCCTTGTTTAACACACTATTAGAAAGGTGGAGAGGGACAGTGGACGTACCCAAGATTGGGGAACTAATATGAAAATATTTGTGTCATTTGTGATTGTTCTTCAAAGCACAAAACAATTAATCACTAAGAACATGAATTTAGATATAGGTCTGATTAATTAAAAAGATGGCCTAAAACCTAATCACCCCCTCTAGGTATTTAGTTGACCATGACAACAAGACTTTCACGTGGTATCAAAGAGAGGTTGCTCGTTAAAGACTCAACAGTCTGAGTAGAACTCCAAGGTCAACAAGGAAAGAAAGTCCTAATGGATTCAGGAGTAAATCACAAGGAGCTAGGGGCCATGAAGCTTCTTATCTGTAGGAAGGAAGGATTTGTCATATGGAAGGAGAGGGTTAGGTTATTTATGGGGGCAGCCGACCCTAGAATTTTCATTACTGTCAAAGAGGGACCATTCATCCCTATGATGATCTCAGCTCTGGATGCTAATATCCAGACACCAAAGACATACTCTGAAATGACTACGGATGAAGTCATCCTTGCCATAATGGATAAGAGGGCACAAAATATCATAGTCAGTGGCATTTATGACTCCACCTTCCAAAACCTATTTCACTGCAAGACATCTAAGGAATATGGGACACACTAGTTGTCTTCATGGAGGGGGTAGTTGAAGTAAGAGACGACAGGAAGTACATGCTCAATCAAGAGTATGAAGCGTTTAGGTAGGGCAATACTGATAGCATAGCTGAGTGCTATGAAAGGTTCTTCAGGATTGTAAATAAACTGAGGATATATGGAAGAGTCTTTAGTACTTATGAGCTGAATGACAAGTTTCTCAGGTCTCTAACTAGAGAGTGGGATACTAAAATCTGTGCCATCAGAGAAGTGGAAAAGCTACCTGACACTCCTCCAGCGACTCTATTTGGAAAGCTGCTATCCTATGAACTACAGCTGATAGCCAGGAAGAAGGAGGAGAAAATCAGCAAGTCTATTTCAAGGACAAGTTTGTGGCCTTCAAAGCTGAAGCCACAAGGAGAAACAAGAGAAAAATACCTTCTCCACCAAGGAGGGATGCTGAATCTGATGTATAAAGTTCAGAAACCAACACAGTAGACTGCCACATGTCTGATGAAGACTTTGCTGCCTTCTTTAGGCAATTCCAGAAGTTCATGAAGAAGGAGCACTGGAGAAGCAGGTCCTACTTCTCTTCTCATTCCAAAGAAGACTACTATAAGGGCAGGAAGAAAACCTCTAAAGAGGACATATATGGATCTAAACCAAAAAAATATGTTTCTTCTAAAATTCTTTGTTATTGTTGCAACCAACTAGAGCATGTTATAGCTAACTACACTTTCAAAAGGAAGGGTGCTGTTGAAAAGAAGGAACAACAACAAAAGGGAAAGAAAGAGAAATCCCTCATTGTTAAGATGCAAAAGAGCTGTACTGACTCCTCATCATTAGAGTCCGAAGAGGAAGATGAAGATGAAGCATACATTGTGCTATTCACTGCTGAAGAAGAGTTTGTAAAGGCAGAATTCTTAGAGATGCTGGCTGCAATTGCTAGAGAAGCTGATGATGCTGCCAGGACTAAAGAAGGAGAAGAAGACAACCATTTCCTTAGGCTGATGGCTCTAGCTGATGAAGAACCCAGCCAGGAATAGCCTGGTCCAAACAAAGTACATTCTCCATCCTCTCTGTCTGATTATAAGATAGGTCCAAATTCAGAGACATCTGTATCATGTGATGAAGATGGCTCTAAATATGATGGATACATCAATCAATTGATTGATGACTATAGTGAACTCCTGCAGGAATGAAGAGAAGCAGGCTCCTAGCCAAAAAGCAGGCTCGGCAGATTGCCTCTCTACAGCTTGCTGCCTCAAAGTCAACAATCTTTCTGGACCAGAAGCTGAATGAAGTCAACAAGCTGAAGAACATCACTGTTATTCAGATGGGCATAATAGCCTTAAAGAATGACCACATCAGTAATATTGAAGGTAAAATCCAAAAGGAGGAGCTAGTGGCTAAGTTTTCAAAGCCATGTTCTGTGTTTCCTTTGATAGATTCCTTCTCCTCCCAAAAGGATAAGAAGGGGTTAGGCTTCAAATGGAACACTAGAGCTGCCAAGTCCAAAAGGAAGGGCAAAGCTCCAGTGCAACCACTAGCCTCCATGCCTCATATTCCCTTCAGTAGAGTGCTGCTACCATCTAACAATGGCCAAGAGAGCATATTTGGTCACTGGGACAATGGAGGATCCACTTATGGGAACAAAGATGTTCATCACCATGGAGCTAGGAATGGAAAGGGTGTTAGTGCCTATAAGGCAGCCCATGAGGAGATCCAAATGACCTATCCTGGATCATTTATGTTTGGAGCACATGCCCCAACACTAAAGAATAATGCTGCAGCCCCTTCACAAAATCTGCCAGTCCACAATCAGACCAAAGGTAAGTATGTTAACAAACCAGACTTGGACATATCAGAAGCCATCAGGAGCATGCTATCTGAAAATAAGGCATCTGTTGGTATGATTCAAGGTACCCCAAGTACCTCTGCTTCCATACATATCCCAAATTAGGCTGTGGCTAGAAGACAAAAGAAAAAGGCTGTTGCTGTACCTACTGGAATGAGAACTACTGACGACACTACTATAAAAACAACCCTTAAAAGAAGGTACAACATCTATGAGTGCTAGTGTTGTGGCAATGTGTGCCACTATGCTATTGATTGCTGGCATAATAATATTGTCCAGAGAACAAATGCTGGCTTACCTGTCAGAAGATCTGCAGGCAGGCATATTCATTTTCAACCTAACATGCACCTAAGACCTAATAATAATTGGGGTCCTAAGGTTAAATGATTTATGTTTTGCAGATGAGTTCAAGTTGCCATACCCCTATATGGTACTTAGACAGTGGGTGTTCCAGGCACATGACTGGAATGAGGAGCATACTGAAGGAGTACACTCCAGTAGAGAATGTACTCAAAGTCATTTTTGGTGGTTCAAAAAAGGGAGTAACCAAAGGGTTTAGTAAGATATCAAATGGCATATTCACTATCACACAAGTAGCTTATGTGAAAGGATTGCAATACAACCTGATAACCATAAGCCAACTATGTGATCTTGGCTATGACATTTCTTTCCTCAAGGATGAGTGCCAAATAAGGAGGTCAAGTGACCAAGGGGTCATCTTGACAGACACTAGGAGATGAAATGTCTATTATCTAAATTTTTTTTATGAGAGTAAGGACACTCCCATATGCCTAGTTGCATATGAGAAAACCTAACACTGTGTCCAATGGCACAAGTGACTAGCTCACCTGAATTAAAAGATAATAGGCAAACTCTTTAGTGAAGAGTTAGTGAGAAATGGACATAAGATAAAGTGCACTAAGGAGGGTATCTGCTCTGCATGCCAAAAGGGCAAGCAGACCAAGAACTCCTTCAAGAGCCTTTGTACCAAAGACTCAGTGAAGTGTTTATACCTCCTGCATATAGATCTATTTGGTCCTATACTAGTTCAAAGTCTAGGTAGGAAAGTCTACACCCTTGTGCTTATTGATGACTTTTCCAGATTTGCTTGGGTGGTCTTCCTAAGGAAGAAATATGAAACCCCTGATGTCTTCAAGATATTTATTAAGCAAATTCTAATTGAATTCAACAGTACTGTGGTCAAAATCATAACATGGGATTCATCAAGAGTCCTCATCTCCTAGAACACCCTGACAAAATGGAATTGGTGAGAGGAAAAATAGAACTCTCATAGAGGCGGGTTGGACCTTGTTAAGTGACACATCTCTCCCAGAATATTTCTAGGCTGAGGAGGTAAGCACTACATGTCATGTCTTTAATAGGGCTTCCATCACCAAAAGGCATAAGAAGACTCCCTATGAGATTCTAAAAGGAAGAAAACCAAACTTATCCTACTTCAGGATTTTTGGTACCAAGTGCTATGTACTGAACAATGATAAGCACTATGTGACTAAGTTTGCTGCCAAGTCCCAAGAAGGGATATTTGTTGGGTACAACAACAATAGTAGGGCATATAGGATCTACAACTTGACTAGTCAAGTTATAGAAGAATTAGTCCATGTTGTCTTTGATGAGTCAAACTTGATTAACTATGAGCTACCTAGCTCCACTTCTAGTGCTACAGATTTAAAGGAGGTAATGGAAAAGCTTACCATCAGGGAAGGTGATCCGACAACACAAAATAAGAAAGAAGATGGGTGCTGTCCAGGGGGAACTCAAGACTCACAATCTGAGGATGAAGAACACCCAGCTGAAGATAATGAAGAACAGTCAGCTGAGGACAATGAAAAATAGCAAGCTGAGGCATGATTGCCTCCAACTGGGAGATATCTGAGGGACCATCCAACACACCAATTCATTGGTGATGCAAGACATGGTGTCCAGACAAGAAGCAAGAGCATCAACACAGCTCTCTCTTCAAGCTTCCTATCTCAATAAGAGCCCAAGAAGCTTGAAGAGGCTATCAAAGACCCATTCTGGATTGGAGCAATATAAGAAGTGCTAAACTAGTTCAAGAGGTGTAGTGTCTGAAAGCTAGTTCCCAGACATAAGGGACATAATATCATAAGAACTAAGTGGATCTACAGGAACAAGTTAGATGAGAATTGTATTATTGTCAAAAACAAGGCCAGATTGGTGGCAGAAGGATACAAGCAAGAAGAAGGAATAGACTTTGACCAGTCTTTTTCCCCAGTAGCCAGGCTGGAAGCAATAAGGCTATTCCTTGCATTTACTGTCTATGAAAGATTCAAAGTCTACCAGATGGATGTGAAGTCTGTATTCCAGAATGAGGACTTAAAAGAGGAAGTATATGTGGATCAGCCACCACGTTTGGTAGACCCTCACTTTCCTGATTATGTTTATAGGCTTAGGAAAGCTCTACATGGGTTAAAGCAATCCCCTAGAGCATGTTATAAAACATTGTCTAGTTTCCTCATTGAGAACAACTTCTCAAGGTGGAAAATAGACAAGACCGATTCCTAAGAGAATCTAAGGGAAAGATCATCCTAGTCTAGATATATGTCGATGACATTATCTTTGGATCTATTCAAGACAACATTTGTAGGAAGTTTGCTAAACTTATGCAAAGGAAGTTTGAGATGAGCAGCATGGTTGAGCTCAAGTTCTTCTTGGGACTCCAAGTATGACAGACTGATGATGGCTTGTCCATATCCCAGTCCAAGTTCACCAGAGAGTTGCTTAAGAAATATGGTATGGAGAATGCCTCCACCATGAGAACTCCCATAGGGTCAAGCATGCCTATAGGCAAAGATGGGGCTGGGAAACCTGTTGATGATGTTGGGTTTTTGGGGATGGCACAACACATGTGCACGCAGCGGAAATAAGAACATGTGAAACCCAAATGAGTTCGGATCTGACAATATTCATGAATCAAGAAGTAAAGCATGCTGTAATAAAAATTACCTTTAAGGGATTGAGTCAGGACTCAACCTAGATGCTCCAGAAGAATTAGGCGGATCACACAACTGCTAGAGTCTTGAGCGCAAAAGGTATTTCCGCGCCTCTATAGTAATCCACACGATCGGGAGAACCTACAACAACTTGTCACACAAGCGCTAGGTCGGGAGATGACACTTAGCGTCTCCATAGAATGTTAGATCTATTGAATTATAGGCGACGACGACATTCAACGGGATCGGGATCGCGCTCGACGATGGGATCGATGGAACGCTTTTGTCGGCTTTTTGGGCTTCCGACTTTTCGCACAGTGACGGCTCGTGTGCTTAGATAGAAATAATAATTGCATATTGTTCAAGCCCTAATGTTTCCTATTTATACCCAAAGGGAATAAAAAAAACAGCACGTCGCTATTTGAAGTCCCAAAGCTTTCATTCCAGAATTCAGCAAGTCAACATTTGACTCAGTACGACCATTCGACGAACTCAGCTCGACGAACTCAGCGCCAAGGGACAGCATTCGTCGAACATCATTCATCAACCTCAGCTCGACGAACTCTACGCCAAAGTCCAGCATTCATCGAACGTCATTCGTCGAACTCAGCTCGACAAACTCTTCGCCAAAGGCCAGAATGTCGAACGTCATTCGTCGAACTCAGCTCGATGAACTCTGCACCCAAGGCTAGATTGTCGAACGTCATTCGTCGAACTCAGCTCGACGAAATCTGCGTCATACTCGATGAATCAACACTTGATTGTCAGATGGCGTTGAGTGCACTCAACGCCTAAGGCCAGATTCGTTGAATTGCGTTGAGTGAATACAATACACTCAATGCATAAGTACCAGATTCGCCAAGTAAACCCTTTACTCAATGAAGGCATTGAGTGCACTCAATGAACTCAATGCCTAAGACCCAGACTCGTTAAGTAAACTTCTTTACTCGACGAATCGCTGAGTGGACTCAACATACTCAACGCTTAAGTGCGATAGTTGACAAATCAAGACTTGATACTCTACGAATCGGTGAGTCAACTCAACACACTCAACTCCATCATATGAGTTGGCAATGAACACTACAAAAGCGTTGGCTGGTCTCAACGCACTCAACACTTTTGACTTAGAATATTTCAGTCCCTTTTGGCATATCATATGAGCTATACCATATAGATCCAAACTCCTAATTTCTCCATAATCTTATGTGTGACCCTGATAGGCTCATACTGAGTTGGCAGTGAGGCTATATGCTTGATCACTTCAAGATCACTATGGTTGCACCAACAGTCTCACACTTGATCTAGAAAGTATCAAATAAAAGCAAAAAAAACAATGAGCAGCATCTAGCAATACATCATTGCTCCCCAAACAGTAAGAGTTTATGAAACTCAAAAGCTATTGTGACCACTATTACAGTCTTATCATGTCCCTTCGTGCCTTACATCCGGATAGAACTAGAGGTATAGACCGTGTCACCCCCATAAATGTTCAATTCCAGTTTCTTGATCTAGGAAGGACTTGCAGAAATTGGTGAGTCCAATATCATATATTCACTCAACTAAGCATGGCCAAGCACTTCTCATTACCATTCCATCAAGTGGCCCCATTGATGCAACTCATGTCATATAGGATGATAAATCCCATCTCTGCTCACACGCAAACACCAAAATGATTCGTAATGTACCCAATAACTACCTTTCACATTCAACTTTCTCAAGACTGGACTTTTGATGGCATCAAAGCATGCTCTTCCTCACTCAGTGAGTGTCGTGACTTCAGGTCAAAGGACCACAAACACCATTGCCACTTGAGCCATACTTGTGACACGTTCATATAACAATCCACAAAGTATTCTCACGGTGGGTCTGTCCAGTAAAACTTGTTCATAACAAGTCCCCATGTGATGACTTGATATCACAATATCATGATCTGTGAGGACTGGTCATTGATGCCCGGGCGTTAAGATTACCGTTCACGGCCAAGTAATAAAAGGGAGGAGTAGCTTCCCCAAGTATCGATCTCACGTGGAGAGCATGTAGGGTGCATGGATTCCACTTCTGAGAAATGAATGAAAGTGCTAAGAAAAAATGAGGGGGTTTGAATTTGTGTTTCCTACACTAAGCAGCATTAATCTAGTGTGGGTCGCTGTCACCGCGTCGCTAGGGTGAACTACTCCAAAGAGTAATAGCGAAGACGAACAAACTAACGAGGGTCACAAACACCTCTTCGCTACACGCGCTTCTAGCAGTCGCTAGAACGACTCAAATACCACTTTATCTAACAAAGACGAAGCTCATCAACACACATCATCATCAAGAAATCACCACACCAAACCAGAGAAAGATCTTGAGCAAAACATGGTTATTAAACCTCTAGCATGTTAACACAAGTTGAAGTTAAAGCGAATACAAGAAAAGAGGGGGTGAAATACAACCAAGCACTTGAAGGCTCTCCAAGATTCTCGGCCGGAAGTGAGGGGTGTCAAGCCTTATCCTAGCTCGGTCTTTAGAAGGTATCCGGGATGCCGAAGTGCTGTCACTTCCTTCTTCACACCCGTCTTCTTCGTGTTGTGGTCGCTGACTCGAATCAGAGTAAAAAGCTTCGCGAGATCTGCAACTAAGAACTCAAACTGTAGCTTGGTGGCTGACAATGGCGATGGCGGTTGGAGACGAAGCTTTAGCAAGCACTTTGGAGGAGAATGGGTGGTCAGATCAACCCTCCAAGGAGGGGAGAGAAAATTGTTGAAGTTAGTGACCGGGCGGTCTGGCGGTCTGGCGGTCTGGCTTGACAGATTGATGACCGCACGGTTTGGCGGTTACCCTTCAGCGGTTTGGTTGCTGTGTGTTGCTGTCTGAGGTCCAAGCGGTCTAGCGGGTTGTCTCTGGTGACTTGGAGACCGGGCGGTCTAGCGGTCTCCCATGGAGATCTCTCTCTCTGGTAGTAGCCGAGCGGTTAGCCCTTCTGCCTAACCACGCGGCTTGTGCGGTTTGTGTCTGTATAGTCCGCTTGTGTCTTGTAAATTTTTAATCCCACATCTCTTATTTGTATTCTCTCTTCTCTCCTCCATTCTATATAAGGGAGGCCATACCTTTGTAATAAATACCTTTTTCGGATAATTAAGTTTTAGCTAAAACCATTTCGGTTTGTTTTTGTTCGGTTCTTTCATGGTATCAGAGGACTCGATCTACTCCTCCTGATTCTGTGCCTTCCCTGTCCGCGCGGCTTGTCTCGCCGGTTTGCACCCTGTCTGCGCGGCCCCTTCCTCTCCTTGTCGTTGCCCTCTGTGTGCACGACTTTTTTGTTTCCTGTTCTAAGTCGCCGCCTCCTGCCGCAGCGACCTATTTTGTCTCTTCTCCTGTTCGCGCAGCCTGTCCTCTAGCCGTTCGACTTCTTCCCCTCTGCTTGGGTCAGCAGCTTGGTCGTGGCTTTTCTGGCCGCTGGTTTCTACCCTCGTGACCGCTGCAACTTTTCTTCTTCCTATCCGTGCGGGTTGTTTCCTAACCGCCCGGCTTCCCTTTTCCCGCTCTTATGGCTCTTTCTGATGCCTCTATTGCCATCACCCCTGTCACCAATCCGGCTACGCCTCTTCCTCCTACTCCTTCCGGGAACCTTGGCACCGTTTCCAAGCTTATTGGCTCCAACTACCCGGATTGGAGCGTCTCTTTCACCTTTCTACTTCACTCACAACACAAATGCCACCACCTCGTTGATGACCCACCTCATATCACTTCACCTCTCTTTGATGACTGGGATGCGAGTGACGCGCTTGTGCGTACTTGGCTCGCCAACAGTCTTTCCGATGAGTGCCTTCCCGTCATACATCATGATGAGATGGTCAAGGCCGCTTGGCTTCATCTTGCCGCTATGTACTCCAAGGGGGCTCAGACGTCCCGCATCTATACGTTGTATGCGGACCTCTTTGCCCGTCCTACCTTGTCTCCTGCTGCTGCCTACCAACATGTTCAGGCTATTGGGGCTGAGATTCTTCAGAATCGCCCCTTTTCTGCGGATTTGGCTCAACAACACGAGCACTTCCAGGAGCTTCTGGTTGTGTATTATCTGCTTCGGCTTCCTGATACTTATGACATAATCCGCCAGCAAATTCTGGGTGAGGCAGAATCTCCTACCTTAGATGCCACCGCTGCTCGCATCGCTGCTGTCACCTCTCTCCTTCAGCCCCCACTTTTGCCCGCTCCTCCTCCACCGGACAACTATTCTCATCACACTCAGCGGAGTGGCTCTGGTAGCCGCAGTCACCAGTCCGGTGGCCGTGCTTCTTCTCGCTACCTTTGCTCTCATTGTGGTCGCACCGGACATACTTTCGAATGCTGCTGGATGAAGCATCCCCATCTTCGCCCCTCCGGTGACTCTTCCAAGCCGTCTGCCTCTGTTGTAACATCTTTAGGTAGTGCCCACATGGTGACTCAAGGTAAATGGCTCATCGACTCTGATGCCACTAATCACATGACGGGCAATCCTCAGTGATTCTCTTTACTCGAACAATATGATCGGTTGCCCCCGGTCCTCATTGCGGATGGTTCTCCCTCCCCGGTTCATGGGACGGGAGTGGTTCATGTTACTCCGTCACTAAGACTAGCGGGCACTCTCTATGTGCCCAAGTTTCCGTGCAATCTATTGTCTGTTACCTCTTTATGCAAGCAGCTTCAGTGTTCTGTGACATTTACTCCGACTTCTTGTTCTTTTCAGGATCCGAGCTCCCACCGGACGATTGCTACTGGGACTGAGAGCGGCGGCCTCTACTTCCTCGACAATGTTTCCGCCTTGTCCGCCTTCTCCTCTTCCTGTACGGATCTTCTCCAGTGGCATCTCCGCCTCGGTCATCCTCCACCACGACTTCTACATCAGCTTCTGCCCCACCTCCCTCCATCTAGTACTCCTCTCCAATGCGACGCCTGTCAACTAGGCAAGCATCACCGTTCCTCCTTCCCGCCGAAGCAAGGTCGGGGCTCTACTCGTCCTTTTGATCTTGTCCACTCCGATGTCTGGGGACCTGCTCCTACCCTCACCATTGGCCGGGGTAGTTCTTATTTTGTAAATTTTATAGATGATTTCTCTCGATGTACTTGGGTGAATCTCCTCCGAGATCGCTCTGAACTTTTAGATGTATGGATCTCCTTTTATCAGTTAATTAAAACTCAGTTTAATGTTTGTATTAAAACCTTTCGCTCCAACAATGCTAAAGAGTATCTGAGTCATGCTTTTACATCTTTTTGTGTGCAACATGGCATTATTCGTCAGACTAGCTATGTTTACACCTCCCAACAAAATGGGGTGGCGGAACGCAAAAACAGTCACCTCCTTGATGTGGCTCGCACTTTGATGACCCAGATGCATGTCCCTCACTCTTATTGGGGCTATGATGTTCTCCTTTCCTGCTACCTCATCAATCGCATTCCATCCACCGTTCTCCACAGGAAAACACCATTCTCCATTATGTATCCGGGCAAGGAGCCTTTTCCTCTCCCTCTCAGAATCTTTAGATGCACTGCATTTGTGCATACCCCATCTACCACCCGTGACAAGCTATCCCCTCGCTCCACCAAATGTGTCTTTCTGGGGTACTCCACCACTCTGAAAGGCTATTATTACTTTAACCATGTTCTTCGTTAGTAGTTCGTCTCTGCTGACGTTACCTTCTTCGAGAATGCCTCCTACTTCTCGGCTGAATCCTCCTCTCTTTCCCCTACTTCCTCTCCTATTTCCCCAGCTTCTGATTCTCCTGCTATTCCCTTCGTTCCCTCATCTCCTACCGCGATATCCACCCCTCCGCCATCTATGCCCCCTCCTCTCGCTCAACCTCTCTCTCCCACTTCTCTACCACCGTCTCCATCCTCTCCGCCACCGTCGCTCTCTTCTCCCGGGCCAGCTCTCTCTGCCACGGATGCTCCGGATACCGAGGGGGCCGCCGACCTGGATCTCCCTGTGGCTATTTGCAAAGGGGTGCAGACATGTACCCTACACCCCCTTGCTACTGTTGTTTCATATGATCGTCTTACCCCTTCTCGTAGGGCCTTTGAGCTGGCTATCTCTGCCACTGCCACGCCTCATTCCTATCAGGAGGCCCTTGCTATTCCCCATTGGAAGCTGGCCATGGATGAGGAAATGGCGACCCTCACGGAGCAGGGTACCTGGACTCTTGTTCCTCCTCCCTTCGGTACTGATGTTGTTGGCTGTCGCTGGGTCTTTGTAGTCAAATTTGGCCCCGACGGCACGGTGGACCGTTATAAAGCTCGCCTTGTTGCTAAGGGCTTTACTCAGACATATGGAGTTGATTACTTTGACACTTTCTCTCCGGTGGCTCGTCTCATCACAATCCGAGTCCTTCTCTCTGTGGCGGTCAATCGAGAGTGGCCGATTTCGCAGCTGGAAGTCAAGAATGCCTTCCTGTATGGTGATCTTCAGGAGGCCGTCTATATGGAGCAACCTCCAGGGTATGTTGCTCAGGGGGAGACCCGAGTATGCCGGTTGAAGAAGGAAATCTATGGCCTCAAGCAGAGCCCTAGAGCTTGGTTTGACAAGTTCAGCGGCATCGTGGCGTCCGTTGGTTTTGTGCGCAGCTCTGCCGATCACTCGCTATTTATTCGCAAAACCTCCTCGGGCCTGGTGGTTCTTGCTGTGTACGTCGATGATATTCTTCTTACTGGCGATGATCAGGAAGAGGTAGCATTGACAAAGCGGCATCTTCGTCAACATCTGGTCATGAAGGATATGGGCTCTCCGAAGTACTTTTTGGGGATTGAAATCTCTCGGAAGCCCAACTCCTTAGTCCTCTCCCAGCATAAGTATGCTCTAGATCTTTTAAAAGAAGCAGGATTGACTGGAGCCAAACCTGCCCGATGCCCCATGGCTATTGAAGAAGACAAAACCTGGACGGATGATTCGCCCCTTCTTTCAGATACTACGCGGTACATGCGTCTAGTGGGTAAGCTCATATATCTCACAGTGACCAGACCCGACTTTTCCTATGCTGTGGGGAAGGTGAGTCAATTCATGCAAGCTCCTAAGGAGTGTCATCTACAGTCCGCCTTGAGGATCTTGGAGTATGTCAAAGCAGCGCCTGGGAAAGGATTACTCTTTCAGAAGAATGGTCACCTGAGGGTTGAAGCATACTCAGATGCGAGTTACGCTGATGACAAAGGGGATCGCAAATCTACCTCCGGTTTCTGCACCTTTATTGGGGGAAATCTGGTAAGCTGGAAGAGCAAGAAGCAGTCTGTTGTTTCCAGGTCCAGTGCTGAAGCAGAGTATCGGAGTATGGCATCGACCACTTGTGAGTTAAAATGGCTACGAGCTCTCATGCTGGATTTAGGAGAGGTCTACCACCATCCTCTACCTATGTTTTGTGACAATAAGGTTGTCATATACATCTCCAAAAATCCAGTCTTTCATGAAAGAACCAAGCACATTGAGGTCAACTGTCATTTCATTCGTGAAGAGATTTTGAAAGATCAAATTTGCACTCCCTTCGTCACTTCTGATAAAGAGCTGACTGACATCTTCACCAAGCCAGTATCTACCTCTTTTCTTCATATTTGTGACAAGCTGGGCATGATCGATATATATGCTCCAGCTTGAGGGGGAGTGTTGAAGTTAGTGACCGGGCGGTCTGGCTTGACGGATTGATGACCGCACGGTTTGGCAGTTACCCTTCAGCGGTTTGGTTGCTGTGTGTTGCTGTCTGAGGTCCAAGCGGTCTAGCGGGTTGTCTCTGGCGACTTGGAGACCGGGCGGTCTAGCGGTCTCCCATGGCGATCTCTCTCTCTCTGGTAGTAGCCGAGCAGTTAGCCCTTCTGCCTAACCGCGCGGCTTGTGCGGTTTGTGTCTGTATAGTCCGCTTGTGTCTTGTAAATTTTTAGTCCCACATCTCTTATTTGTATTCTCTCTTCTCTCCTCCATTCTATATAAGGGAGTCCATACCTTTGTAATAGATACTTTTTTCGAATAATAAAGTTTCAGTTAAAACCATTTCGGTTTGTTTTTGTTCGGTTCTTACAAAAATGACGGCTAGAAGGACGAGTTCCTGCTCGAAGGGGCGGATATGGTGGGGAAAACAGAGATGTCCTGGTTCAGAAGAAATCTGCGACTTAAATAGTAAAAGTAAGAAAAATGGTCACGCACGGTCAGGCGCACGACCGTGCGTGAACCGTGCAATATTAGTATCCAGAAAATGCCTGAGGAAGAAGAAGCGTTGACCCGTGCATTTCCTTCGAACACTGGCGATCCGCCAGTGGGCAAAGTAATTTGCACGAGTAACGACAGAAAGCTAAAATTGCATGCAACCCAGTATAAAACTAGAAGGCTACAAGAAACCTTGCGTTTCCTTCACGCACAGTTCCGAAGAAGCCATGCGTTAAGATCTTCGAGCTCAGTTCGTCGAGCTTAGCTCGACATTTATCCTGCACAAACAAATCGCATGATCACAAATGACTGTGTGCTAAGAAAATGCACAACCGTGCGTTTTACTCAAAACTACATTCCATACTTGGGGAAAATGCACCACCTACACACAAAAAAACTCATAAAGGAGGACCTTCCAGCAATCAACAATATGCAATAAAAACTACTGGAACGAGCCCTGGGGAGCACCAAGTGCATACCCCCAGCGATTGAATGCGCAATTGCGCATTCACGGGCTTGAAAAGTGCACTAATCGTGAAATGCAGTAGGAATGAAATATTTATGAAAACAACTGAAAAGTGAAGTGCAAAGCCATGAAAACTAGCACAGATGAGTCCGCAAAACCCCATATAAATGAGACTCATCACACCCCCAGACTTACCTATTTGCGCGTCCCGAGTAAACAAGATCCTTGCAGACTAGAAAAAAAAGAACTAACTAACATTGTAATTATGATCCGGAGTTCCATGCGAAGTCACACGCTCGCGGGCGTAAAAATATAGTAGAGAAAATTTCTAAGCATACAAAATAATTTATACTTTTCAACCTACGTAACAAAATTCTATGACTACTCAACAACAGAATCGCGGTGATTCCTCCGGTCATGCGTGGGGATAAAATAGACTAACCGCTAAGGCAAGTGTTGCCAAAGATCAGGATTTGGGACAACCTCCAAAGGAATCCACCAATGTCGGTGACCATATGCTTGCCCGTTCGCACTATCTCCATGGCGCTAGTTTGCTTTCAGCGTGAGTCCGTAGGACTTTGGGTAGTAATGGGGCTTGGGTTAAGGAAAGGTAATCAAGGATAAAAACAAAGGCTACGCACAAACCCAACTGAGCTAACATAAAAAGAATCTATCTGCTACCCACAAAACACGCGGGTACACCACAGCCCCAGACTTAATTTTTAAAATACGGGTGTGCGTATAACCAATTCCAAAAAATATATTAACACAAATTAGATTTTGAGTTATACTTTTCCTTTCTCTTTTTCTTTCTTTTTCAAATTTTCTTTTTATAAATCTTCTTCTTAATTCTTCTTTTTCTTTTTACACAATTCTAGCAAATAAATTCATGGGAGCACAACCACATATTTCACAAAGAATAACACCGCAACAACAACCCCGTCCTGAAATTAGAAAACAGTAAAGCTAGACTAGGGTGTGCGACAAGGGTCGGGTACAAGGCTTTGGTGAAATAAAAGTGGAGCTGAATCAAAGGAGGGGTAGGCACAACGGGGCTAGCGAGGATAAGATGTTAGGAATGGGTACAAAGCTCAACCTGGCCAAAATGATGGCCTACATCATGCTCACGCTTAACTAACCGTGCACCAATGCTTTGAGAGTAGCTTGGGGCAAGTTCTTAGCCAATGAGAAAGACTATCCATCCTCCTCACTAGAGCAATACAAATTTAACGGCTGTATACACACAACCCTATGCTACAGTCAGATTCACACTAGATTCAACAATTTTTGAGTAGAATAAAAAGTATTTATGCAATTAGAAAAATATAAAATAAAAGCATGCAGAAAAATTAATTCTACTCTAATTTCTACACAAGACGGGAGCACTCGTCTAGGAGCACAGTAAGGTCAACATTTTACCCAGTCTCATAATCCTATGTTGGCAAGGTAATTTTCCTAAATCTAACGAAAGAAACAAGTTTGACTCGCCGTACGCAAAAAGTTAAGTACGCGCTCATGTGGGTGCAACAATGCGCAATGCAATGAACTAAACAAATAAATTAAAAATAGCTACTAGTATGCAAATGAAGTGCACGTGCAAAGGTAACATCGACAAGCTCTCCCCACAAATTAAGCTAAGTAGCACAGCAAAATATATTGAAGTTAAAATCAAAAAGAGATAAGGGGAGAAGTTACCCAATGCTCAGATGATGAGCATACCAGAAGATTGGCTTTAAACTTGATCAATAAGCCCACGACCCAGTCAAAATCACCTGCAAGAGGCACATCTCCAACCAAACAAATAATAGGCATGCACACTCAAAAAGCTAAACAAACAAATTAAACGTAGCTAAATTGGGTTGTCTCCCAGAAGCCCTTTTCTTTACCGTCCTTAAGGTGGACCAAATACCTTTATTAATAGTTTTATATAATGATCGCGTAACATACGTTTAATACGCAGAGAAAGACAATTCGAAGTCACACACAACATTAAGCAAATAAAATGCTAACAACAACAAGACCAAAGGAGATAGCCCCGGAGATCCCTCACTTTTCAGCTAAACGCCGATTTGTGATAGATCCCCCCAAACACCCGAGATGAGGAAGAGGGGAGAGCTTGAGGGCCCAAGGAAGATAAGTCTCCCTTGCCCCTACACTCCTCCATCCCGCTCCTGCAGGCAAAACTATGTGCTTTGTGTAGAAGCAACACCTTTCATTTTAATTCTACAGAAGAAGAGTTCCAGAGCGGCAAGGTCACACCCAGCTTTTCAGCAGCTAGATTAACATCCAAAATCGGGGGCATCCTTTCTTCACCCGTTGAGGGTGAAAGATCAGCCCATGTTACATGTTTCATAGTTTTACAGACTTTGGTTAAACATTTTGAAGTTTTTAAATCGAAATTCTGCACACCCACATCCGTCGCGCACAACTCATCCATCTTTGCAGCAACATCAAGCTTCATATCAAGGACCGGTGTTACTTCTTTCACTTTAGTTGTCATTGGCATTTCAAAAACTTCCTCAACCTGTTCTTGTCCTGTCGATTGAAAATCTGCCTTAACACCTCTAAGAACATCATTAGATAACACGATAGTTAAGTTCACCGGTTTTACGGGGTCAACAAAAATTAATTGAGGAGGCAAAGGTGGTAAAGGTGCATTAACTTTGGGTGTAACAGTGACGCCACTAGCATCAAAATGCAACGTCACCTCACTGGCTTTAAGGAAGGGGACCCCGAGGATGGGTTTTGACGTGTTACCCCTGGGCCCCAACACCTGAATGTCTGTGAAGATAGGCGCCCCATTCAAAACCACTTCTACACCCTTCACCTCTCCATTGGTCTCAACCACGGATCCATCAGCTAGCATTAAGGATTTTCTTCCATCAGATTTGATATTCATATTCAGCTTCTCAACATCTTGCAAAGCAAGAATGTTGCAAGATGAACTGGAATCACATAGCGCTAGAGTTTATATGGCATTTAATAGTTGTTTCACGAGCATTACATTCTCCCACATCCTCAACACTCTTCCCCTGCTAACGGGGATTCTTCTACGTGTCGCTAGGAAGAGTGCTGTGGGTGCGCTCAGAAAAAATGTGGGCCAATTGTCCCAATTGCATTTCCAAATTCCTCATGGAAGCAGTCCGAGTAGCCATATTCGACTGGGACATTTCAACAAACTTTTCCATCATCTCCTGTAACGCGTTCTTGAGCATCCCTTGCAAATTCTGATTATAACCCGGCTGAGATGGTCGCGGCTGGCTACCAGAAGCTTAAGCATCGAATTGATGCTAGCCCCCCTGCCATCTTTGACCGGGCGCATTTTGGTTTCACGAGAAATTAGGACGGTTTCTCGCGTTAGGGTTATAAGTATTATTGTAAGGCACAACACGATTTTGATTATTTATAAAATTAACATTTTCTTCACAAGCCATACCTGCCTGGTCAGTAAACAGCTCACCTGCGGGGCACTCATAAGCATGGTCGCCAGAGTTACCACAACCCTGTCATGATATGCTCATCATAGGGGCAGGCGATAGGGTCGATCGAGTCAACATCATCTTCCCATCCAAGGTAGGATGGATCGTTTTGGCGTGCAACCCCACCGCATTTACATCGAACAAATTTCTCGCCCCTCTAGGAGCATTCCTGCCTGTTGTCCAGTATGTGCTGTGGGAGGCTGTATCTTTAAGTAGTCTCAACGCCTCCTCAGGAGATAAGTTCATGATCGTGCCACCCGCTGCCGCATCGATCATTGTCCTGAAATTTGGCTCAATGGAAAAATAAAATATCTCCACAAAATTCCAAGGCTCATACCCATGTTGAGGACAACGGCGCTGCAGGTCGGCAAATCTCTCCCATGCCTCAGAAAGAGTTTCTTGATCCAGGTGTCTGAACGTGGATATTTCCCTGCTAGCATTAACAATTTTATCAACAGGATAAAACTTAGCCAAAAACATAAAAGATAAAGCTTCCCAGGTGGCAGTGGTGCCAGATGCGATCGTATACAGCCACGTCTTGGCCCTATCCCTTAGTGAAAAAGGGAAAAACTTTAGTTTCACAACTTCATCCGCAATGCCCGCATAACAGAAAGTACTGCATATCTCAAAAAACTCGGCCAAATGTAGCTGAGGATCCTCGCTCGGCAGACCCGAGTACCGAGTATTGTTCCTAATCATATTCAAAATCGCCGGCTTGATCTCAAAATGATTTTTAGCTATGGCTGGCCCGAACCCTGGATAAACACTCCCCACTATAGGGGTAGTGAAATCCCGCATTGTACTAATGTGAGGCTGGGCCACATACTGGTTCTCAACGATTCGTTCCCCTTGGGCATTCCCCAAATGGCCCAAGTCATCCATCCTTCCCTCAGCTGTAGCAGCACGCAAGCGAGCTCTCCGTGCTCGTGCAGTCTCAGGATCAACACCCAAATCTTCGCCCCTTCCACCAAGGTTCAGATCTGTCATACAACACCCACAAAAAGAAAACACTAAAAGCACCAAAAGACTCACCAACGTTTCCCAAAAGAAACAAAATCCACGCAATAGTTGCATTCCCCGGCAAAGGCGCCAAAAACTTGATGCACGGGCGGTAAGATTACCGTTCACGGCCAAGTAATAGAATGGAGGAGTAGCTTCCCAAAGTATCGATCTCACGTGGAGTGCAAGTAGGGAGCATGGATTCCGCTTTCTGAGAAATGAATGAAAGTGCTAAGCAAAAATGAGAGGGTTTGATTTTGTGTTTCCTACACTAAGCAGCATTAATCTAGTGTGGGTCGCAGTCACCGCGTCACCAGGGTGAATTACTCCAAAGAGTAATAGTGGAGACGAACAAACTAACGAGGGTCGCAAACACCTCTTCGCTACACGTGATTCTAGCAGTCGCTAGAATGGCTCAAATACCACTTTATTTAACAAAGACGAAGCTCATCAATACACATCATCATCAAGAAATCACCACACCAAACCATAGCAAGACCTTGAGCAAAATATGTTTATTAAACCTCAAGCATGCTTGCACAAGTTCAGGTTAAAGCAAATACAAGAAAAGAGGGGGTGAAATACAACCAAGCACTTGAAGGCTCTACAAGAGTCTCGGCCGGAAGCGAGGGTTGCCAAGCCTCGTCCTAGCTCGGTCTTTGGAAGGTATCTGGGATCCCGAAGGTTGTCACTTCCTTATTCACACCCGTCTTCTTCGTGTTGTGGTTGCTAACTCGAATCAGAGCAAAATGCTTCGGGAGAACTGCAACTAAGAACTCAAACAGTAGCTTGGTGGTCGGCAATGGCGATGGCGGTTGGAGACGAAGATTTAGCAAGCTCTTTGGAGGAGAATGGGTGGCCGGATCAATCCTCCAAGGAGGAGAGAGAAAATGATGGCTGGAAGGACCCGTTCCTGCTCCAAGGGGCAGAAATGGCGGGGAAAATGAATATGTCCGGGTCTAGAAGAAATCTGCGGCTTAAATAGTAAAAGTCAGAAAAAATGGTCACACACGGTCAGGAACACGACCGTGCGTGAACTGTGCAATTTTAATATCCAGAAAATGCATGAGTAAGAAGAAGTGTTGACCCATGTATTTCCTTCGCGCACGGGCGATCCGACCGTGGGCGAAGTAATTCGCACGGGTAACGACAGAAAGCTGAAATTGCAGGCAACCCAGAGTAAAACCAGAAGGCTACAGGAAAACCGTGCGTTTCCTTCGCGCACGGTTCCGAAGAAACCGTGCGTTAACCATGCGTTAAGATTGTCGAGCTCAGTTCGTCGAGCTTAGCTCGACGTTTCTCCTGCACAAACAAAACGCACGATCACTAATGATCGTGTGCTAAGAAAACGCACAACCGTGCGTTTTCCTCAAAACTGCATTCCATACTTGGGGAAAATGCACCACCTGCACAAAAAAAACTCATAAAGGAGGACCCTCCAGCAATCAACAAAATATCTAGAGAACTCTCCTTCGCCTTGGAGGAATACCACACACTCACCGCATACTCGCGATAGCGGACTTCCTATGCAAAAAGGAAAGAGGACTTCACATATCTAAGAAGAGAATCGTTACCCTTGGGTTTCTCTTCGGCGCCATGAAGATCTAGATGGATGAAAAGCATCGCAACGGCCTTGCCTCCGTAGATCTGAACTCGGCTTACGTTTGGGGCTCCGAAGCTCCATCGGCGGCCGAAACTCTCCTTCTCCTTATTCCTTGCTCTCCCCTCTCTCTAAGGCCTTTAGAAAGAGAAAACTCAAAAGAAATGGGGGTTTCAAATCCTATTCCCGGACTTAACCCCGCCAGATCGGCCTTGGGCCCTTAGATCCCAGAAGAAGGAAACAGACGACCACGATTCGCACTTAAAATCAATTTCCTGGGCCGAACACGGCTTGTGACACGCCCGTGTCCAAGGTCGTGTGCCTCAATCGACCCCGAAACCGTCGCATCCCGATGAGGACACGGGATCTCGACACGCCCGTGTCAAACTTGACATGTCGATATCAATCAGTACATGCCCGTGTTGCGGTGCGTGTTCCTCAGTCGACATAGGAACAAAAACATAATGAAGAGGACACGGGTTCTCGACATGCCCGTGTCAATTTTGACACGCCTGTGTAAACCCGAACACACCTGAGCTCTAAGCCATGTTCCTTCCCCGACAAAACACGGCTAACAGCCCGAGCAGGACACGGCCCTGGACATGCTCGTGTCTCACGCCGTGTTCGCTATCTCGAGTGCATTTCGTTGACCACTCGAGAAGTTCGTCAAACCCGAGCATGACACGGCCCTGGACACGCTCGTGTCCTAGGCCTTGTGACCCTTACCAAGCAGCAAACTTGGCTCTAAACGCTACCCGTCCCACTTTTTAGTTTCGGGGTATTACACAAAGTGTCTTCTGCCATTTTGCTAATATGTTATTGTCCCCAATTCTTCTTAAGGCAGTCCTACCGGTTTGAGTAATCTTTAATATGGACCGTAAGGACTCCTGAGTTTATATCTTAGGTATACATTCTCGTGTTAAACTCCTCCTTTATTCTCTTTGGGTATCTCCTTACCTTAACAAATTCATACCAAAGGTCTATTTCGGACTAGGGCATACTATAAGTCGTCATGGTTAGTATTGTGTCCTACTAGGTTGAGTCTAACTCATTGACTAGAGAATTATTTGATGTGATCTTTACAGCCGGAGGTGCTCCCTGCTGGGGGCATGGTTTGCCACAGGATACAAAGAAGGATTCCAATTGTTAGCTAATATACAAGTGGAACTAAAGAAAGGTGGACCTTTGCATGTGATTCCCCATATGGGCACCCCATAGCTTCCGCTGTTTAGTTTTTCCCCAAACTAAACTCAAGCGGGGGTGACCCAGGGTTAGTGGACTTCTACTCTTTCGATCAAGGTTCCCTCTGATACCAGTTTGTAAGATCCCTTTTTTTACAAAACTAACGGAGTATTATGCCCAGAACCGTCGCTTTGCAGTGACACCAACACACCTAGGACACAGGCATGTCCAGGGCCGTGTCTTTCTTTGTGTTGGCCGGCTGTGTCTAGAGAAGGACATGATAGGAAACACGGGTTGTGCATAGTTTTGACAGGGGTGTGTCAGGGGTGACACAGGCGTGTTCATACCCGTGTCCCCACACGTGTTCAGCATGGACGTGACGGTTGGCGTGACGGTTATATGTGACACGCCCCCGGTCACGGGCGTGTCGAGGATCCGATACGGGCGTGTCTTACCCCGTGTGGTTTTTCTGTGTTCGACGATCGTGCCTGGATTGAGGCACACGGCCTGGGACACAACCGTGTGCAAGGCCATGTTTGGCCCAGGTTTGAGGATTTTTGTACAGATCTGAGTCGTTCATTTTTTAAGTAAGATCTGATGGCCCAGATGTTTTCCTGCTCTGTTAAGGCTGGGAATGGTGGTTTAACTCCTCATTTCTCCATTAGCTTTCTCTTTCCAAGGAGTTAGAGCAAGGAGGAAGAAGGAGGAGGATTACGGCCGCCGACGGAGCATCGGAGCACCGTTTAGAGAACCGAGAGCGGATCCGTGGAGGACATTCTATTGTGAAGACATCTATCCGGATAGTTTTCCATGGCGTAAAAGCGTACTACAAGGGTAACGATTCTATACTTGAGCATGTGAACCTCTCTTCCTTTTTCCATAGGGAAGCCCGCTCCTGCGAGTGTGCGGCGAGTGTGCGGTGTTCTCTGGGGTTGACGAGAATAGTCCCCCTTGTGTTTCATATAGAGTCCAGAATCGAAGTACGGACATAGGCATTGTGCGTGAAGCCTACCCATACATATTGGTCTGGATCGGTGATGTTGCATTTGTTACGGTTTGCCGGAGAAGACTCCGTGCTTTGGGTTTTCGGGTTTCTACGCGGTAGATTGCAGCAGGGATCATTGGGGATTAACTCCAAGGCGCATCCGGAAAACTTAGCGGAATCGTTGTTCTACTAACTTGGCGGTCAGGGAACCGGCCTTGAACATAACTGGGTTATGTGATTGTTTGGAATATTAGGATCCGAGAGAAGCTTGGCTCGTGTGTATGTCTTAAGGTGAACTACGTATTGTGAGCAACGGGCAAGTGGAATCAGACCTGAGCTATGTGGTTCGGTGCGAGAGACCCAAAAAGGGGACTGGCCGTTGGCATAGTTCGGAGCCTTAGACGGTGGTCAGAAAGGATAAAATGCTCATAAGGTTGCCATCCTCGGGGTTGTGGTGAAGAAGCTAAAGTATCAGAATTCTCCGATAATGTTCCATGATTGCACAGGGTGTTTGGTCGTGCGAGCCTACACCTGTGAAGAAGTATGTTTGTACTATATTGTTTAGCTGGGCTAATGAATTGCAAGGAAGGAGCACCGCCGTCCCGAGTTAAGGGCGAGGTCGTTATAATTTGGTAAGCTTTGGCTGACCGTTGCTTTGTTTGCCACCGTGCGGTGGAATGCTGCTTGCAGGTGCTGCGGAGCCGAGTGCAAAATAGCGGGCTGGAGCCCATGTTGCAGAGCTGTCCCTCGAATGCCCAAGTGAATAGTTGTTCTCTATTTTTTCATGTGTGGCCTGCCTGCGAGCCGATGTATGGAAAACATTAGATTGTTAAGTGAACTCCTATAAGGCCATAAGGCCAAGTCCCTTTCAGTGTATTTGTATTTCATTCCAGTTGTATTGGTTGTGGACATTCATTATTTTTGGATTACAGTTATGGGTTCTTTCAACTGTTTAAAAGCTTCCGCTAGAATGCTCTGTGTTAGGACATGTAGTCTTAATTGGATAGTTTGGTTATTCATATGTAACCCTTCCGTCTATCCATGCTATATGGCGTCGGGTTCCAGCTGGACCTTCTGTTGTATAGCATACGACGGATGAGGGTGTTATAATTTGGTATCAGACTTATGGTTACTGTCAAGCTTAAATGAATTCATGGCCGAATTCTTTTAAGGGGTGGTGAGCACATGTGTGCGTCATCGTTATAACATCAAAAAGAACCTGTTGGATCCCTAGTTGATTTGGGCTAGGTTGACTAACCTAGGATGTGACCCAACATGTATAGCCAGGGTCAAATCTATGTTCTAGACTCTAGGTCAAGTCCTTAGAGTCAACATCAGATGGACCATCTATCAACAAGACCCGCAGAGACTCAAGAATTAGAAGATTTCCAGAATAAGTAAAATGAGTTCGACGTTCGTCGAACTCAGGTCGACGAAAGGCGTTCTGAGCTCGACGATCTTGAGATATTTCTCTGTGCTGAGCTCGACGATCTTCGTTCTCTGTTCGACGAAACCTGGGATACTTCAACAAGCTAAAGTCAGGGTAACTCCAGATTTTTCTAAGTCCAACTTCAGGCTTTGATCGACGAACAAGATTCTGAGCTCGACGAACTTGGACCTTAAGTTCACAACTTCTCAGGTTGATGAAGTCAACTTCTCAGGTCGACGAATTCAGTACTCTACTCGATGATTTCTGATCTATGATTTGAATCCTTCTCAGTCAGAGACTTCTCAGATTCTAAGTCCACAATCATTCTTCGGTCGATGATTTTGGATCTCAGGTCGACGAATGAAGACTGTCAGTTTGACGAATATTGTAGCAGAATTCACAAGTTTCCCTTGAAGACAAATTGCTATTGTCTGGTCGACGAACTCATCAGCTCAGCTCAACGAACTGTGAACTCAGCTCGACGATTCCTGTTCTTCGTTCAACGATTCTAGATTAGGTCTTCTCCAGTTTTCCGTCCCTTTTCTTGGCGATGATTCCTGAGTAATCAATGCTCAATCTTCTCGGAATGTTACCGTTAGAACGAGCATTGATCATGGATTATTACATGCCATTTTTCCATGGGACAGTTAGGGAATTCATTGATTGTCGCTTCCTTCCCAGGCTGACTGCATTTATTGCTCAAGGATTCAAATTTTGAATGTTCTTCAGTCAGTCTTTAGTCGAAAAAAAGGATTAAGCAGTCTGACACACTGACAGACATTGTACTCAAGAACAATCTTACAGAAATCCAAAGTTTTTTTTCTGCAATCAGCATAAGCTAGAGAACATCATCAAGAAGAAGAAGAACATTGAATCCCTATCAAGAGTCTTCTTCCTTCAATCCTACAGGACAACTTCAGAACAACAACAAACTCTATCTGTCAAAGAAGTTCCTGAAGCAATCTCTGGTCAAGGCAATCAAGTCTTTGAATACCTGTCACCCTGAAGCAGTGCTCCAGATTTCCTGATCCATTCAAGATCTCAGGGGGAACAATCTGCTGAAATCAATCCACTAGTCTTCTCAGTTGTTATTGAGAAAGAGAAGACACCATCACCCCTTTTCCATCCTCTATACAGGGTTTTAAGTCCCTTCAAAATTATTCCTAGTTACAAGTCTCCTACCAAAAGACTCGAGGTTTTGGTTTTTGAGCACCTGAACAAAAGCTCGTTGGTGTCAAGCACCTGATCAAAAACCTGAGTGGATTCCTACCAGGGTGGTAGAAGAGTGGATGTACCCAGGTTGGGGAACCACTATAAATTTCTTGTATCGTCTGGTTGCCCTTTTTATTTTGTTTTGGCTGTGTTCTGTGATTTGTTAGGTTATTTTGCTTATACTTTTTTTACTAATCTGTTCACTTAGGATTACAACAAAAGTTGTTAAAAGTTTGTAGAGAGCACAATACTCTATTCACCCCCCCGCTTCTAGAGTATTTCAGATCTAACCTGCACTTTCAGAACCCATGAATGTCCCCTTAGGAATGAAAAATACACTTATTTTGTGCAACCTGAGTGTTCCAATGATTGTTTTAGCAATTTGTTTGTCGTCTAATTGTGGGTCTTTGCTATTGTAGGCAGCTAGGAGCGGTGCTGGTTAGTCGTAGCGTCCGCAATCGGCGGAAAGTAGAGCACCGAGGGACGTGCCTACAACACCTCCTTTAGCGGAAACCATCAGGTTGGTGGCGGAAGCAGTCTTTTCGATGATAAATGCCTAACCTGCGGGGTAAATGCACCACACACCACCTGTTGTTGAGCAAGAACTGGTTAGGGCAGCAGAGCCGAGAGTGGTGGAGCGCGCGGTAGTGTGAAAGTGAAGGTTAGATCTGAAATACTCTAGAGGGGTGGTGAATAAAGTATTGTGGTCTCTTACAAAATCTTTTCAACTTTTGTTGTAATCCTAGGTGAACAGGTTATCAAACAAAGTAATAAGCACAACAACCTAACAAATCACAGAACACAGCCAAAACAAAAGAAAAAGGGCAACCAGATGACACAAGAAATTATAGTGGTTCCCCAACCTGGGTACATCCACTCTTCTACCACCCTGGTAGGAAGCCACTCAGATTTTTTATCAGGTGCCTGACACTAATGAGCTTCTGTTCAGGTGCTCAAAAACCAAAACCTCAAGTCTTTTGGTAGGAGACTTGCAACCAGGAATAATTTTGAAGGGACTTAAAACCCTGTACAGAGGATGAAAAAAAGGTGATGGTGTCTTCTCTTTCTCAATAACAACTGAGAAGACTAGTGGATTGATTTCAGCAGATTGCTCCCCCTGAGATCTTGAATGGATCAGGAAATCTGGAGCTCTTCTTCAGGGTGACAGGTCTTCAAAAACTTGATTTCCTTTACCAGAGATTGCTTCAGGAACTTCTTCGACAGATAGAGTTATTGTTCTCCTTCTGAAGTTGTCCTGTAGGGTTGAAAGAAGAAGACTCTTGATAAAGATTATATGTTCTTCTTCTTCTTGATGACGATGTTCTCTGGCCTAGGCTGATTGCAGTGTGTAAAACTTTTGATTTCTGTAAGAGTTCTTGAATGTAATGCGTGTCAGCAGGACTGCTTAAACTTTTCTTTTCTTTTCTGAAAAAACTTTTTGAAAAACAATACATTCTAAATCCTTTATCCTTGAGCAGTAAATGCAGTCGGCCTGAGAAGGAAGCGATAATGAATGAATTCCCAAACTGTCCCATGGAAAAACGGCATATAATAATCCATGATCAATGCTCGTTCTAACGGTAACATTTCGAGAAGATTGAGCATTAATTACTCAGGAATCATCGCCAAGAAAAGTGACGGAAAAGTGGAGAAGACCAAGTCTGGAATCGTTGAACGAAGAATAGAAATCGTCGAGCTGAGTTCACAGTTCGTCAAGCTGAGCTGATGAGTTCGTCGACCAGACAATATCAATTAGTCTTCAAGGGAAACTTGTCAATTCTGCTATAATCTTCGTCGAACTTACAATCATCATTCGTCGAACAGAGATCCAAATTCGTCGACCGAAGAATGATTGTGGACTTAGACAGAATCTGAGAAGTCTTTGGCTGAGAAGGATTCAAATAGTAGATCAGAAATCGTCGACCAAGGAATATGGTTTGTTGAACTGAGATCGACGAACGTCGAACACATTTCCTTGAGCTGAAGATAACTCTAAGTCTTGAGTTTCTCTAGCAGTCTGTAGGATGGCTGATCCTCAGGATGATGTTCTAAGGATAAACCCTAGACTCTAGGACACAACAAATGACCCTGACTATACAAGGTGGGTCAAAGACATCCTAACTCAGTGAACCTAGCCCAAATCCAAACTAGGGATTCAACAATCTCCCCATATTTGGGTGAGGTCACTAAGTGAAGACACAGACTGAAACAAAATAAATCAATTAAAGCATATATCTAACAGAGAATTTATAACACATGTAGCAGATATATAAAAGCTATGTTTAGAGATATAACCAGAGAGTTATAAAAGCAAAAACAGGAAAAGAAAGAGAAACTTAGATCATATCTTGCTCTTCTTGAATTTGTCTTTGTCCTTCTCTTTACTGCTGCTGCTGCTAGCTCCAGGCTTTGAGAATTGGATCTCTCTGTTTGGATTAGCTGCCTGAGCTACAATCATTGTCATATCAGCTATACCAAGCATATTCTGAGTAGAGGCTCTGGGAACAACAGCCTCTGGATGGAGCTTCATGTAGTCATCAACATTGAAAAGTTTGTTTGCTTTGTCAAACCTTTTAAGTTCTTCTTTTCTATATTTTGACATAGTTGAGCATCCTGAAAAGTCCTTTCCTTCAGCTTTTGCTTTATTAATCAATGAGAGGCCAATCGGTTCCTGGAATCTGGTCATTCTAGCAGAGTTAGCTGTTTCAGGATCCTCAAAAGGAATAGGAGTTGAATATGGTCTTTCAGGACTGTTTGCCTTCTGTTCTACAGATACATTTTGCTGTTGCTGTTGAGGTTGTTGCTGTTGAAGTTGTTGTTGTTGTTGATGTTGTTGTCTCTGCTGGTAACCTCCTGAAGACTTGCTCTGATGGCTTTGGTAGGTTTGTACAGGAACAGGCTTTGAAATTGAGGAACTGGAAGTACCAGCAGCTAGAGGAGGAGGAGGAGGAGGATCTCTCCTGTATCTCTGAACAGGTGGTGGAGAATATTTCCTACTTCTTTTCCTCTCCTTTTGTTGATTTTTAGATAGCCACATCCATGCTGGCATTCCTTTATAAGGAGTGATGTTATGCAAGATGTGGTAGGGAGTGTCAGCTGTTGGATTGGGCTTAGGAGCAGGAGGAGGATCCTTTCTATTCTTTGACCTAACTCTCTTCTGGGCTTCTTCATCCGAATCTTCATATTCCTCTTCCTCATCTGAGCTAGACCCTTGAGGATTGGCATACAGAGCATCAATCGCTCTTAGGGTAACTGCAGAGATCTGGGGCTTGGCAGGTTGAACTAGAACTGGAGAACTGATTAAGACTGAGCGCTCTTCTAGAGCTCTATTATCTTCCTTAATGTCTGCCAGAATCAATGCATCCAGGTCAGACATTGGGGAATCATCCATAACAAAAATAGGGGCAGAAATCTCTTCTGGGGGGGGGGGAAGTGATGGCTTGCTCTGGAATAACAAAACTGTCACTAAGTTGCTTAACAACTATAGGACTTATTGGAGAGGTTACAGGAATAATAGCCAAGGATGGCTTAGTAGAAGGGAACTGTACATTAATTGTATCAAAATTTCTCAACAAAATAGCCAAATCAACTGTGGGATTCAAATGGAAATCACCAACAGTTTTTATCTGCTCTGGAACTGACTCATCTAATTCAATGTCAGTATCCATGAAATGGATCAAGTCAATCAAATCCGAATCAAATTCTGTCAAAATTGCTGCTTCTACAGGAACTGCTGCTGCATCTGAAGCAGCTGCTATATCTGATGCTTCTGTCAAAATTGTTGTTTCTGCATCTGAAACTACTGTAGGAGGAACTGCTGCTGCATCTGAAGCTGCTGCTATATTTGCAGCTTCTGCATCTGAAACTGCTGCTGCTTCATCACAGAGCATCTCCCCCTACCTGGTTTCAGGAGAACCTGGAGCCAGACCCCTGAATGAAGAGGGGCAGCAGAAATAGGAGATACTTGGGCAGATAAAGAAGTGATAGAATTTACAAGAGGGGTAATGGACTCTGTGATTAGGGATTTGAGGAGGGGAGTGAGCAGGTTATGATGGTAGATACATTGGGGGGGGGGGGTCCAAAGATGGAGAAGTAGTTTGTGATGGTAGAGAAGTAGATGAAGTGAGGGGAGCAGTTGGAGGAGATACATGTGGAATGGCATCTGTCATGGTGGTGTATGGTGGAGGTGGAGAAGGGGATGGTTTATCAAAATGTGGAATGTTAGACAGATGAGGTGGAGGAGGTGAGCTGGAGGAGACATATCAGGGGATGCATAAGTTGATGGAGAACCATGAATGGGGGAAGTTAGAGGAATTGGAAGACTGGTTGAAAATGGAAGATGGGTTGCTGGAAGAGGTTGGGGAGATGGGATTACCTCTTCTACAGGGTGGGGAGTGGCCTTCACGGCCCTTGTGCTCTCAGAAGCTGGGATGGAAGTGGAGTAAGCCTTGGATGGCTTAGAGATCGTCCTCTCCAATCTGCCAAACAAAGCGCATGTGAGGCGCTTGCTAGCATTGATGAATATGGTCGGGGAGACCATGAATTCACCAGCTTTTGCTTGAAGGAAAATCCCCAGAATCCTTCCAAAACATACCTCTTTCTGACTGTTTTTCTTCTTTATCAAATCAAAGAAGATCTTGCCCCAATCAACGTGACGCTTGTTGACCACCGCGCACATGACAAGGAATTGGTATCTTGTTATGTAATCGTACGCGGAGTGCTTTCCCATCAACACTTTTCCCACAACATACACCAAGAACTGGTAGGCGACAGAAAGCTGTTTCTTTAACAGCTTGTTAGGGTTACTCCCAGTAAACTCCATTAGATTCAGCATCGAACTATACTCATCAGAATCTATATCCAAATCTTCTTCACCATTGACCAACTCAAAAATTTCAGAAATAATATCGGGGGATAAAGAAACAACATTACCCCCGATAGTCCCTGTCAAGGTGTTGTCCTCAGAAGCAGAAGAAGTATATACCCATTTTTTAATCTCTGTTGTATGCAGTTTGATTCTCCTGGTCATAAAATCCTTGAGACCCAGCTCTCCTAGAAGTTCCAGAATGTAAAGAAATATAGGATCAGAATGCTGAAATGAATCAAAGTCCATATCAAAGCCTGTATCGAATTTCATTGCAGCCAGGGTGCTCGCTGGAATCTCCATTGATTACCTGCAAGAGAAATAAACAGCGATCAAGTGCAATAGGAATTGAAAGCGCAGGACGGAGGTCGAAGAAAACCTAGATATAGGGTTTTCCTGAATATGAATCGACAAACTCCGTTCCACGAAAATGAAAAAAGTTCTCCAAACTGAGGTCGACGAAATAAATTATAGATAAGTAATTCGTCGATCTCATCCAGAAGAAACGAAAACAGTTCGTCGAACTCCGTTCGACGAAATATCTTCTGAAGTAAAGTTCATCGATCTCAGGTCGACGAAAATTGTTTCCACATAGAGAATTCGTCGATCGCCGTTCGACGAGCATCTCTCAAACTTTCCCTAATTCGTCGAACTCCGTTCGACGAACTCGTGAGAATTCATCGAATGCAGATAGAAACTAATTTAACTCTTCTCCATGGATCATTCCCAGTTGATTTATAAAGAACAAATGATTTTTCTCATCCAAGGGTTTGTTGAAAATGTCTGCTCTCTGTAAATCAGTAGGAATATGAATTAGATTAATTTTCTTTTTGTCTACACTATATCTAATAAAATGATGCCTTATATCAATATGTTTAGTCCTACTATGGTGAACTGGATTCTGTGCTATAACAATAGCACTAGTGTTATCACAACATAATGTTGAATTATTTAAGTTCACACCATAGTCTAAGAATTGGTGTTGTATCCATAACATTTGTGAACAACAGCTACCAAAAGCCATATATTCTGCTTCTGCAGTTGATGTAGACACTGATGTTTGCTTTTTACAAAACCAAGAGACAAGTCTCATACCCCGGAACTGGAAAGTTCCAGAGGTACATTTCCTGTCCACTCTACATCCAGCATAGTCAGCATTTGAGTATCCAGTTAACTCAAACTCTGACTCTACAGGATACCAGAGTCCTAGATTTGGGCAACTTTTTATATATCTCAAAATTCTTTTTAAGAAAATAAGGTAAGATTCTTTGGGGTTCACTTGGAACCTAGCACGAAGCATGTGACAAACATGATATCAGGTCTACTAGCTGTTAGGTATAATAGGGATCCAACAATTCCCCTTTAAAGCTTCTGATCTACAGGTTTCCCTACTGCATCAGAGTCCACAACAGCATTGATATCCATAGGTGTTTTCATTCCTGAAGCATCACCCATCCTAAACTTCTTAATAAGCTCTTTAGCATACTTAGCTTGGGAGAGGAAGATACCATCAGGGAGCTGCTTCACTTGGAGACCAAGGAAGTTGGAAAGCTCACCCATGTTACTCATCTCAAATTTGGAATGCATGAGGTCAGTAAAGATCTTGCATAATTTGGGATTAGTAGACCCAAAGATGATGTCATCCACATATATTTGCACTAATAAGATTTGGTACTTATGATTTCTAGTGAAAAGAGATTTATCTATGGTTCCTCTTGTAAATTTATGCTCTAAAAGAAAGCTTGCTAAGGTCTCATACCAAGCCCTTGGAGCTTGCTTTAAACCATAGAGAGCTTTATGCAATTTAAACACAAAAGAGGGTTGAGTTAGAGAGATAAAAACTGGAGGTTGTTCTACATAAACCTCTTCTTGAAGCACTCCATTCAAAAATGCACTCTTGACATCCATTTGGAAAACTTTGAATCTCTTGTGAGCTTCATAGGCACGGAATATTCTTATGGCCTCTAACCTTGCAACAGGGGCAAAGGTTTGGTCATAGTCAATTCCTTCCTCTTTCCTGTAGCCCTGAGCAACAAGCCTAGCCCTGTTTCTCACAATGTTTCCGTGAGCATCCAGCTTGTTTCTGTCGACCCATTTGGTTCCAATAACTGGGTAGTTATGAGGTCTTGGAACCAAATACCAAACTCTACATCTCTCAAACTGATTCAGTTCCTCTTGCATTGCAATGATACAGTGGGGATCTTGCTCAGCTTCATGGATGGAGAGGGGTTCAATCTGAGAGAGAAAACAGACATGCATCAAGTCTTGGTTGAGTTGATGCCTTGTCTGTACACCTGCTGAAATGTCTCCAATCACTTGAGATCTGGGGTGATCTCTAAGTGTGACAAGATCAGTGGGTGGAGTTTGTTCAGCAACAGCTTATGTAGTTAATTCCTCTTTAGGAATGTTATTTGCTGTTGAGGGAAGTTCAGCCACTTCCACTTGATTTTCTTCTTCATTGTCTTCAGCAACCTGTGAAGAAGGATGGGTTGACACCTCTTGGGTAAGGTTTAGTCCATCTATAGACTCACACAATAGTGGAACCTGCAAAGAGCTTTTGGTAGAAATCTCTTTCTCCTTATAAGACATGTTAGCTTCATCAAAAGATACATGGACTGACTCTTCAATTTTAATAGATAATTTATTAAAAACCTTATAGGCCTTGCTTACTTGGGAGTATCCTAGAAAAATCCCTTCTTTAGCCTTAGCCTCAAACTTTCTAATGTATCTTTTGTTGTTTGTGTGAATATAACATATACAACCAAAAACTTTAAAATATGTGATTTTATTTTTCTTTCCTTTAAGCAATTCATAGGGGGGGTCTTATTTTTCAGCTTATGTGTCAGGCTTCTATTCAAGACATAGTTAGCAGTGTTTACAGCTTTTTCCCAAAAGGATAGAGGCATGTAAGCATCTGCCAATAATGTACCTGTAGCTTCAATGAGTGTCCTATTTTTCCTTTCAGCTACCCCATTTTATTGGGGAGTTCTAGGGGCTGAGAAGCACTGCCTGATACCTTCCTTCTCACAGAACTCATGCATAAGAAGTGACTCAAACTCTGTGCCATGATCACTTCTGATCAATGCAACATGAGTAGAGAACTCAATTTGTATGGTCCTGAGAAAATCTGTAAGAACCTTGAATGTATCTGACTTAGTTCTCAGAAAGGCCACCCAACTGAATCTAGAGAAGTCATCAACAATTACTAAAGTGTAAGACTTCCCTCCTAGGCTTTGTACTGCAATGGGTCCAAATAGGTCCACATGAAGCAAATACAAAATCCTAGGTGAATCACTCTTATTAATAGATTTGAAACTAGTTTTAGTTTGCTTGCCTAATTGACAAGCCCTGCATAGGTTTTCCTTCTTATAGGGAGCAGTAGGTAAGCCTCTAACAAGGTTGTCTTTAGATAACCTAGCTATATTTTTAAGGTTTACATGACCTAATCTTTTATGCCACAACTCATTTTGGTTACTAGTGATATTGAGTAAACAAACATCAATTTTGGCAGAAATAAAATCTACTAGATATATGTTACCTTGTCTAGTTCCAATTAAAACAGTTTTGTTTTCATTATTAATAATAGAACAGGAGGTAGAGTTAAAGTGTACCTGATAACCTTCATCACATAATTAGCTTATGGATATTAGGTTATGTTTGAGTCCTCTTACATATGTTACTCTCTTGAAGGTAACTGTTCCAATCTTTACTGCTCCATATCCTTCAGACTGGCCACTATTTGAATCACCAAAGATCACCTTTGGTCCTAGCTTGGACTTGTAATTAAATAGATTGTCCTTGCTGCATGTCATATGCTTGGAGCAACCACTATCCAAGTACCAGGTCTGACTCACCCTTGGACAACTCTTCACCTGTAATGAAAAACAAAACTTAATTGTTCTTGACCCAGGTTACCTTTGGTCCTTTATTTGGTTGAAATGAAAAGCTGGATATAACTGACAAAGTGGTTGAGATTTATAACCTAAGTGGTGATATATCCTAGGTGGAGTAACCCAATCAGCTACTGGAGTGAATGGTTTATTAGCTGGCTTAGAATTTCTGTAAGAGAAATGATTTATGTTTGGTCCTTCTGGGTTCGACGAGTTTCTGTAAGTTCATCGACTAGAGTTCGACGAATAGGGCTGAGATCGTCGATCTCTGCTCAGAGAATGACAATAGTCATTTTCTACGCTCCATGTCCGTCGACCTCTGCTCGACGAACCATACCAAGTTCGTCGATCGCAGTTAGACGAATTGTTATTACTGAAGTTTGCGTTCAGCGTTCGTCGATCTAGGTTCGACGAACGAGCCACATTTCGTCGATCTGAGTTCGACGAATGCTACTGAATCTTGTTTTTATTAGCTATTTTCTGATTTTTATTGCTCTTGTCTATGGGTTTTGGATTGTTTTCAGACATTGGTTTGTCTATTATCTTCTCTTTTCCCTTGGCATAAACAAATTTAATGGGTGTTGCAAGGATATTTTTCTTAATTATGGGGGGCAAACCTGATGATGCACCCAAGCCCAGCTTGCCATTTAATCTGGCATTTACTGTGCTTGTTATGTCCATCAGCTTGAGACTTATTGCATTGTGAGATTGCTCAAGTTGTTTAGCCTCACATAAATCAGATTTTAATTTAATTATCTGCTCATTAGCTGAAGTTAGTTGATCTTTTAGTTTATGATTTTCTGAGTTAACAGATTCAAGGTTTCCTAGTTTTTCTCTAAGGATTTTTATTTCTTTCTCTGAACTAATTAAATCTAAACACATAGTCTTGAATTCAATTTTAAATGAATCAGAATTATAATCAAAACTTGAAAGAACCTGATCTGCCTCTAACTCTGAGGCTGCCTCATCTTCAGATTCACCTTCTGATCCTGAACTGCTCCTGGAGGCATCAATTGCCATAAGACAAACCTCCTTGGATCTTTCTTCTTCCTCTTCTTCACTTGAGCTGGAGGAGGATGATTCTTCTTCAGTATCACTCCATGTTTCAGCAACAATGCCTTTGTCTCTCTTTTTGTACTTGCTGGAGGAGGGTCTGCTGTTGTGTTTTCTCATAGAGTCTTTTTCTTTGCTTTTCTCCTTCTTCTGGCTTTCTGGACATTCAGAGATGTAATGTCCAGGCTTTCTACATCCAAAGCACACAACCTCCTTGGTTGGTGTCTTGTTATATTTGGGTTTATCATCCTGCCTGGATGATTTTCTTCTGAAGTCTTTTCTAGCCATCTTATAAACTCTTTTTGCAAAGAGGCTCATTAGTTCTTCATTGGATGTTGAGGTCTCACTTTCCTCTGATGCCTTGAAGGCTATAATGTGATCTTTTCTCACTGTAGTTATTGCTTTCTGTTCAGCCGCTTCTCTTGATTTAATCAACTGCTCATAAGATTTTAGTTTGGCTAGCAGATATTCAGTTGATATCTCATTTAGGCTTTTGGCTTCTTTGATAGGACAGATTCTTGAGTCCCAAGAGCTAGGGAAGTAGATCATGATTTTGTCATTCAACTCTCTAAGGGTGATACCTTTATGCAAGGTTTTAAGCTCATTGATGATTGAGCTCAACCTATTGTACATTTCAGCAACTGATTCAGCCTCATCCTTCTTAAAATTCTCATATAAGGACATGAGATTGGATCTCCTGTCTTTCCTTTCATCAGCTGAACCAGCTACCATTTGGTTGAGGGATTCCCAAATGGCCCTGGCTGAGGTGCACTCAGCCACCTTCTGAAATATATCATCTAGCATAGTCTGAGCTAAGATGTTCATTGATTTTGCATCTGCAATTTTGGCTTTCCTCTGGGCTTCAGTATTATCTGGAGGAGGTACTGCAGTCATATTTGTAGAAGTACTTGGAGAAGCTGCAGGTGCTGGAGGTACTCCTGTTAAGATGGAAGCAAAGATATCTTCATCAATAGAATTCATATACAATTTGATTCTTGCCTTCCAGATGGCAAATAAGTTAAGATTGCATACTGGAGGTCTGATGCTTGCATAATCTTTGTTTTGAACCATTCTGTGAAGAAATAAATCTAATAAAGGAAACAAAACAATCAGATCTAACAAGAGTGATCTTTATGGTTCAGGTGTTAGCCCGTGCAAACAACAATAATCAACCTGCTAAGATGTGGTAGTTTAACCAACCTTGCTCTGATACCAATTGAAAGTGAAGGTTAGATCTGAAATACTCTAGCGGGGGGGGGGGGGGGGGGGGTGAATAGAGTATTGTGGTCTCTTACAGAATCTTTACAACTTTTGCTATAATCCTAAGTGAATAGCAAACAAAGTAATAAGCACAAAAACCTAACAAATCACAGAACACAGCCAAAACAAAAGAAAAAGGGCAACCAGAGGACACAAGAAATTATAGTGGTTCCCCAACCTGTGTACATCCACTCTTCTACCACCTTGGTAGCAATCCACTGAGATTTTTGATCAGGTGCCTGACACCAATGAGCTTTTGTTCACGTGCTCAAAAACCAAAACCTCAAGTCTTTTGGTAGGAGACTTGCAACTATGAATATTTTTGAAGGGACTTAAAACCTTGTACAGAGGATGAAAAAAGGTGATGGTGTCTTCTCTTTCTCAATAACAACTGAGAAGACTAGTGGATTGATTTCAGCAGATTGCTCCCCCTGAGATCTTGAATGGATCAGGAAATCTGGAGCTCTGCTTCAGGGTGACAGGTCTTCAAAAACTTGATTGCCTTGACCAGAGATTGCTTCAGGAACTTCTTCGACAGATAGAGTTATTGTTGTCCTTCTGAAGTTGTCCTGTAGGGATGAAAGAAGAAGACTCTTGATAGAGATTGTATGTTCTTCTTCTTCTTGATGATGGTGTTCTCTAGCCTAGGCTGATTGCAGTGTGTAAAACTTTTGATTTCTGTAAGACTTCTTGAATGTAATGTGTGTCAGCAGAACTGCTTAAACTTTTCTTTTCTTTTCTGAAAAATCTTTTTGAAAAACAACACATTCGAAATCCTTTATCCTTGAGCAGTAAATGCAGTCGCCCTGAGAAGGAAGCGACAATGAATGAATTCCCTAACTGTCCCATGGAAAAATGACATGTAATAATCCATGATCAATGCTCGTTCTAACGGTAACATTCCGAGAAGATTTAGCATTAATTACTCGGGAATCATCGCCAAGAAAAGGGACGGAAAACTGGAGAAGACCAAGTCTGGAATCGTTGAATGAAGAACAGAAATCGTCGAGCTGAGTTCACAGTTCGTCGAGCTGAGCTGATCAGTTCGTCGACCAGACAATAACAATTAGTATTCACGGGAAACTCGTCAATTCTGCTACAATCTTCGTCGAACTAACAATCATCATTCGTCGAACAGAGATCCAAATTCGTCGACCGAAGAATGATTGTGGACTTAGACAGAATCTGAGAAGTCTCTGGCTGAGAAGGAATCAAATAGTAGATCAGAAATCGTCGACCAAGGAATATGGTTCTTTGAGCTGAGATCGACAAACGTCGAACACATTTCCTTGAGTTGAAGATATCTCTAAGTCTTGAGTTTCTCTGGCAGTCTGGAGGATGGCTGATCCACAGGATGATGTTCTAAGGACAAACCCTAGACTCTAGGACACAACCAATGACCCTGACTATACAAGGTGGGTCAAAGTCATCCTAACTCAGTGAACCTAGCCCAAATACAAACTAGGGATCCAACACAGTGGATCAGGTATAGCCGAGGAGAGCTACAGAGAGACAACTCAAGCATGTAATGAGTTTTAATCCTCCAAGATTCGATGGGATTGGAATGCCAGCTCAAGCCGAGGATTGGCTCTCTATGATAAAGAGGGTCTTGACGACCACGTTAACTGAGGATTGGCAGAAGACCACCATAGTAACCTTCCTTTTGGCTGGTGAGGCGAGGCTGTGGTGGGATGAGTTGGAGTTTCATCTCTTAGTGGGAAGGCAGCTTGCTGATGTGCCTATGGAGGAATTCTCAAGATTGTTCTTGGCTAGATATCTACCCTCTGCTTAGAAGCTTGAGATGGAGAATCAGTATCTTGGGCTGACACAGGGAGCTAGAAGCATGGACGAGTATCTCCACGAGTTTACATGGTTGGGTCGGTATGCTAGTGCTATGTTTACGGAAGAAGATAGGAAGACCAACAGATTTTATGAGGGTCTACGCGATGACCTACAGTTACTCCTTGCTGGGCCTAAGACGCAGGGCTTCCTAGCCTTGGTCAATTCGGCCCGGTCATTGGAAAAGGTTGTGAAGAAAGTGTAAGAGAAGAATGATGTAGCACGTTATGTGGCCAAGTGCCAAACTTGTGCCTTAGTGAAGGCAGAGTGCCAGAAGCCCGGAGGTCTCCTAAAGTCCTTGCCTATCCCGGAATGGAAATTCGACGACATTTCTTTGGATTTTGTGCATGGTTTGCCAAAGTCGCAGAGGGGAAACGACGCCATCTGGGTGGTCATAGATAGGTTGACAAAAGTGTCTCATTTCATCCCGAATAGGAAGGAAGATCCGGTGTAAAAGTTAGCCAAACTCTATGTGGATAATATCGTACGGTTGCATGGTGTGCCCCGCAATATTATTAGTGACTGAGATGGACGCTTCACGTAGAAGGACTGGAGGCTGGTGCATAGTTTGTTGGGAACTAAGCTGAGTTTTAGCACAGCCTTCCACCCACAGACGGATGGTCATACCGAGAGGGTCAACAAGATGATGGAGGACATGCTTCGCATGTGCGTCCTAGATTTCGGAAAGTATTGGGAAGATTGCCTGTACATGGTGGAGTTTGAGTATAACAACAGCTTTCAAGCGAGTATTGGAATGACACCTTTCGAGGACTTGTATGGGAGGAAATGTCGTACGACGTTGTCTTGGTTGGAGACAGGCGAGTTGAAGTTGTATAAATGTCAAGCGATGGAAGACGCCACTTCAATGGGACGTACAATTCAGGAAAGGTTGAAGATCGCTCAAGACAGGCAAGCAAAGTACTATAACGCCAAGAATAGGAATGTGGAGTTCGGTGCTAGCGACTGGGTGTATTTAAAAATCAAGCCGTTCAATGGTGTTTCACGGGTTTGACGCTTGAAGAAGCTGAGTCCGAGATATCTTGGACCATTTGAAATCCTGGAGAGTGTTGGCGAAGCAGCATATAGATTGAAGTTGTTTTTGGAATTGAGTGGGCTACACAATGTGTTCCACGTATCGGTGTTGCGTAAGGCGGTACAAGAGCCTTCGCAGATAGTTGCGGTCGATCAAGTGCCGGTTGATTACGAGTTAACGATAAAGGTCAATCCTATACGTATAGAAGACGTTGAAGTCAAGCGACTCCGCAACAAGTAAATCCGAATGGTAAGGTCCGTTGGGATAACTGCTGATGTGAGGAGCTTTCATGTGCGCGAGAGAAAACTATATTGGAGGAATACCCTGAGTTATTCCACTCAGGTAACATTTATTTTTGTGTACCTTTACTTAATTTCGGGACGAAATTCCTTAAGGAGGGGGGTGAGATTTGTAACGCCCCGAAAATCATTTTTGAGTTGATCGCGTCCAAAAGAAATTTTGGTGCCAGTATAGGGGTACACGGCCTAGGACACAGGCATGTCTAAGGCCGTGTCTTTCTTTGTGTGTAGGCCGGTTGTGTCCAGAGAAGGACACGGTAGGAAACACAGGTTGTGCACAGTTTTGGCACGGGCGTGTCCGGGGTGACACGGGCGTGTTCATACCCGTGTCCCCACCCGTGTTCAGCAGGGACGTGACGGTTAGTGTGACGGTTATATGTGACACGCCCCTGGTCACGGGCATGTCGAGGACCCGACATGGGCGTGTCAGGTTGAGAAACGGTCGTGTCTTAGCCTGTGTTGTTTTTCTGTGTTCGACGATCGTGCCTTGATCGAGGCACACGGCCTGGGACACATCTGTGTGCAAGGCCGCATTCGGCCCAGGTTTGAGGATTTTTGTACAGATCTGAGCCGTTCGTTTCTTTAAGTAAGATCTGGCAACCAAGATGTGTTCCTGCTCTGTTAAGGCCGGGAATGGTGTTTTAACTCCACATTGCTCCCTTAAGCTTTCTCTTTCCAAGGAGTTAGAGCAAGGAGGAAGAAGGAGGAGGATTCCGGCCGCCAGCGGAGCATCAGAGCACTGTTTAGAGAACTGAGAGCTGATCCGTGGAGGAAATTCCGTTGTGAAGACTTCTATCCGGATAGTTTTCCATGGCGCAAAAGCGTACTACAAGGGTAATGATTCTCTACTTGAGCATGTGAAGATCTCTTCCTTTCTGCATATGGAAACCTGCTCCTGCGAGTGTGCGGCGAGTGTGCGGTGTTCTCTGGGGTTGATGTGAATAGTCCCCCTTGTGTTACATATAGAGTCCGGAATCGAAGTACGGACATATGCATTGTGCTTGAAGCCTACCCGGACATGTTGGTCTGGATCGGTGATATTGCATTTGTTATGGTTTGCCGGAGAAGACTCCGTGCTTTGGGTTTTCGGGTTTCTATGCGGTAGATTGCAGCAGGGATCCTTGGGGATTAACTCCAAGGCGCACCTAGAAAACTAAGCGGAATCGTTGTTCTGCAAACTTGGCGGTCAGGGAACCAGCCTTGAACATAACTAGGTTATGTGATTGTTTGAAATATTAGGATCCGAGAGAAGCTTGGCTCGTGCGTACGTCTTAAGGTGAACTACACAGTGTGAGCAACAAGCAAGTGGAATCAGACATGGGATATGTGGTTCGGTGCGAGAGACCCGAAAAGGGGACTGTCCGTTGGCATAGTCGGGAGCCTTAGACGGTGGTCAGAAAGGCTAAAATGCTCGTGAGGTTTCCATCCTGGGGGTGGTGGTGAAGACGCTGAAGTGTCAAGATTCACCGATAATGTGCCCTGAGTGCATGGGGTGTTTGGTCGTGTGAGCCTACACCTGTGGCGAAGTATGTTTGTACTATATTATTTAGCTGGGCTAATGAATTGCAGAGAAGGAGCACCGCCATCCCGAGTAAGGGGCGGGGTCGTTATAATTTGGTCGGCTTTGGATGACCATTGCTTTGGTTGCCACTGTGCAGTGGAATGCTGCTTGTAGGTGCTGCGGAGCCGAGTGCAAAATAGCGGGCTGGAGCCCATGTTGCTGAGCTGGCCCTCAAAGGCCCAAGTGAATAGTTGTTCTCTATTCTGTCATGTGTGTCCGGCCTGCGAGTCGATGTATGGAAAACATTATATTGTTAAGTGAAATCCTGTAAGGCCATAAGGCCAAGTCCCTTTCAGTGTATTTGTATTTCATTCGAGTTGTAGTGGTTGTGGACATTCATGATTTTTTGATTACAGTTATGGGTTCTTTCAACTATTTAAAAGCTTCCGCTAGAATGCTGTGTGTTAGGACATGTTGTCTTAATTGGATAGTTTGGTTATTCATACGTAAGCCTTCCGACTGTCCGTGGTATATGGCGTCGGGTTCCAGCTGGACCTTCTGTTATATGCCGTACCATGGATGGGGGTGTTGCAAATACCCACTTGCACCCTAAGGGCTTATCGCTTCAGGTGGTTCAACCAAAGTCCATACTTGGTTTACATACATGGAGTCCATTTCAGATATCATGGCCTCAAGCCACTTCTCAGAGTTCGGTCCACAGATAGCCTCATAGTAGATTGCATGCTCATCACTATGATCCATAAACAATACATTACCTATTTGAGACACGAGAAATCCATATCTCTTAGGCTCAAATCGTGGTCTACCAGATCTACATGGAACTTGTGTTTCCTGAGAAGATTCTCCAGCTACAACTACTTGAAGTCCCGACTCAGGTTCCAATTCTGGTTCATTCATTATTTGTGGTTCCTGAACTTCTTCAAGTTCTATCCTGGCTATCTTTCTACTTAAGAACTCTTTCTCAAGAAAGACACCAGTCCTTACGACAAACATTTTGCTCTCGGATGGTAGGTAGAAATAGTACCCTTTGGTTTCCCTAGGATAATCAACAAGATAACACATATCTGATTTGGGTTCCATCTTATCGAGCATTTGACGTCTTACGTATGCCTCACAGCTCCAAAAATTAATGAATGATATACTGCGACGCTTCCCAGTCCATATTTCATATGGTGTCATTAGAACCGCCTTCGTTGCAGCACGATTTAATGTTAAAGCATCAATTTCTATAGCAAAGCCCCGAAAGGAAATAAGCAGATCTGCATGACTCATCATCAAAAATACCATGTCTAACAAAGTACGATTCTCCTCTCAGACACACCATTATGCTGTGGTGTCGGAGTGAGCTGTGATACAATACCACACTCTATCATATGATCACGGAACTCAAGACTTAGGTATTCGCCAACTCGATTAGATCGGAGTGTTTTAACCTTCTTACCCAGCTGGTTTTGTACTTCATTTTTAAACACTTTGAACTTTTCAAAGGTTTCAGATTTGCACTTCATAAGATACACATATCTGTATGTACTTAAATCATCAGTAATTGTAACAAAGTAGAAGAACCCACCTCTTGCCTTGAACTCATGGGTGCACATACATCACTATGTACTATACCTAAGAGATCATCAACCCTCTCATTGAAGCCAGTGAAAGGGATTTTAGTCATCTTGCCTAATAAACAAGATTCGCATCTCTCAAATGATTCATAATCAAATGAGTCCAACAATCCATCTATTTGGAGCTTGGATATACGTTTCTCATTTATATGGCCCAAAACGACAATGCCAAAGATACGTATGTTTGGAGTCATTTGTTCTTAGTCTTTTAGTATTTTCAATATTTTAGATCAGATGGTCGAAGTTCAAAATAAACAGACCATTAAACCTTTGGGCTATACCATAACAATCATCATTCTTAAATATTAAACAACAAATGTTATTAATAATAAAAGAAAAACATACCATGTCAAAACCTGAAATGGATATAATGTTTCTAGTTATAGAAGGAACAAAATATCAAATATCTAGTTCTATTACAAGCCCACTGGGCAAAGCAAGATGATAAACCCCCACGACAACGACAACAACTCTTGCTCCATTACCAATGTGTAGGTCCACCTCTCCTTTACTCGACATTCTTCTCCTTACCAGTTCCTGCACATTTATACAAATTTGAGAACCACATCTAGTATCCAATACCCAGGATGAAAGAGCAGAAAGGTTTATCTCTATAATATTTATACCTGAGGTGGAGGTCATACCTGCTCTTATCTTTTGTAGACCCTCAATGTACGAAGGACAATTCCTCCTCTAATGACCAGCCTTGCCACAGCGGTGACACTTTCCTTCTTACCATGAGCCTTTCCTTTTCAGTGTAGAAGACTTGGGTTCCAGTCCAGACTCAGGACTCACCTTCGTCTTCTTGAATCCCTTGGCCTTCCCCTTCTCTTTATGCACCATCAATATAGGGCTAGAAGGCTTGGCCTTCTTCATGTTTATCTCGGCAGTTCGCAACATGCTGAGGAGCTCATGTAGTGTCTTGTCTATTTCATTCATGTTATAGTTCAAGATGAACAGCTCATAACTGTCCGGCAATGATTGCAGGATAAGGTCTGTAGCCAACTCATTGCCCAGAGGGAAACCTAATCTTTCAAGGTTCTCGATATACCCAATCATCTTGAATACGTGAGTCCCTAGTAGGTCCCGAGCTCCCATCTTACACTGGAACAATACCTTAGTGACGTCGAATCTCTCTTGACGAGCTTGCACTTGAAACATTTTCTTGATATGCACATCAATGTCCTTGCAACCCATGTTCTCATGTTGCTTTTAAACCTCAGAGTTCATGGTCGCTAACATGAGACATTTGACGTGTAAGGATTCATCGAGATACTTCTTATAAGCATCTTTATCAAAACGGGGTGCATTCCCGACAGGCTCATTAGGGGATAACTCTTCTAGAACATAGAGCTTGCTCTCTAGCATGAGAACAATTCTCAGGTTCCTGTACTAGTCCAAATAATTTGTACCACTCAGCTTCTCCATCTCAAGAATCGCTCTGAGGGTCACGATGGAGTGTGAACCACTTGCCATGGAAATTCTACAAGAATACAAGCAAAACAAATTTGTACGACATTTCAAAATACAATTTATCTTTCAATTAGGACTTTAATCAAAAGCTCCCACTATTTTTATCAAACTGATAACCCTCGATATCAATTTGAAGAGTTTGGCGAGTAACCCTCTTAGTGGATAAGATCCATATTTCACTAACACTATGAGTAAGATTTGTATTTTCTCTTATAATACAGCTATTTAGGTAGGCAACGCTTGACAATTGCATCACTATGCAATTCTTGTATGGCTGGTGAATAACTCTTTATTTGCATCCATCATATGGTGCATGCCAACCCCATGCCTTTGGGCACTCAACCTTTGAGGTCACCCAGTTAAGCTAGACCCGATGTCGATAGTGGGATATCATAATTATCCGATCGCACCCTCACCAAGATAGATTAATGCACCTTGCTTTGGTAATCCCACACTTCATCGATCGAGGCAGGAAGAGTGCCATCCATCAGAAGTCATCCGAATACTTAATATTGCTTAAGGGATTTTAGATAGCTGATTAACTCTTTAATCATGGTTAACACTTAACCAGCGTGCACATCAAGCATAATAAAATTTAATAAGAATAATCCAAATGAATCCTAGATGTGTGTAAGAATCATCAAAACTTGATGAACTGGGCTAAGTCTGAACATCTAGAACATGTCCAAATCTTCAGACCTACATGCACTGGACATGAGCAACACCAAGTCCACATACACAATAGACAAGCTCGTCACTTTATGTGAGATTCAAAATCTAACACATGCTTAGTTTCACAAACCAACAAAATGTCGGTTACTGTTAAGAAGTAAACTTCAAAGAAATCACATGCATTCTTGGAAAGATCCAAGACTAGATTTGGGAATTTGGAACACTTCAAAATCTCCAAATCTACATGCCATGGATTTTGCAACTTCTGAAATAATGAATATTCCGGAAACCTCTCTCTGATACTACTGTTGGGTTTTTGGGGATTGTACGACACTTGTGCATGCAGCGAAAATAAGAATAAGTAAAACCCAAACGAGTTCGGATCTGACAATATTCATGAATCAAGAAGTAAGGCATGCTGTAACAAAAATTACCATTGAGGGATTGAGTCAAGACTTAACCTAGATACTCCAGAAGAATCGGGCCGGCCACATAGCGGCTAGAGTTTTGAGCGCAGAAAGTATATCCGCGCCTCTACAGTAATCCACACGATTGGGAGGACCTGCAATAACTTCGTGAGGGTGCGATCTCAACGAATCAACACTTGATAGTCGAATCAACACTTGATAGTCGAATCAACACTTAGCCATCATTTACTCTACAAAGGCGAATCAACACTTGATAGTCGAATGGTGTTGAGTGCACTCAACACACTCAACGCCTAATGCCAAATTCATCGAATTGCGTTGAGTGAATACAATACACTCAATGCCTAAGTGACAGATTCACCAAGTAAACCATTTACTCTACAAAGGCGTTGAGTGCACTCAATGCACTCAATGCCTAAGACCCAGACTCATCAATTAAACTCCTTTACTCGACAAATCGCTGAGTGTACTTAACACACTTAACACACTTAACGCTTAAGTGCGATAGTCGACAAATCAACACTTGATACTTGATGAATCAGTGAGTCAACTCAACACACTCAATGCCATCATTCGATGACTTAGCACTTAACTCGATGAAAGTGTTGACTGGACTCAATGCACTCAATTCTTTTGCCTTAGAATATTTCAGTCCCTTTTGGCTCATCATATGAGCTATACCATACAGATCCAAACTCCCAATTTCTCCATAATCTTATTTGCTACCCTGATAGGCTCATACTGAGTTGGCAGTGGGGCTATATGCTTGATCACTTACAGATCACTATGGTTGCACCAACTGATGAGTCTTTGTATAGAGGGATAATTGGCTCTCTCCTATATATGACTGCTAGTAGGCTTTACATCATGTATGCTACATGTGTCTGTGCTAGGTATCAGGCCTACCCTAAAGAATCTCATTACTCTGCTGCAAAGAACATTTTAAGGTATCTTAAGGGCACACTGAATCTTGGCCTATAGTACCCTAGGAATAGAGATTTTGATCTAATATGATTTTCAGATGAAGATTTTGCAGGCTGCAAGGATGATAGGAAAAGTACTGCTGGTATATGTCCATTCTTGGGTGGAAGACTGGTGTCATAGAGCAGCAAGAAGCAGATCTGTGTGGCTATCTCAACTGCAGAGTCAGAGTACATTTCAGCAGACAGCTGTTGTGCTCAATTACTGTGGTTTCAACATCAGCTTGAAGATTACAACATTAAGATATGTAGAACTCCTCTTTATTGTGATTCTACTAGTGCCATTTCTATTGCTAGGAATCCTGTCTCACACAGTAGGACTAAACACATATAAATTAAATATCATTTTATTAGGGAGAATGTGGAGAAGGAAGACATTAGCCAAGAGTTTATCTCCACTGACAAGCAAGTGGCTTATATCGTCACTAAGCCAATAGAGCAAGATAACATCTGCACTGTAAAACCACAAAACCCAAGTTTGGGTTAAGGTTGGGCAACACGGCCTAGGACACGGGCGTGTCCCAAGCCATGTCCTGCTCTGTATGGTTGAGCAGCCTGTCGAGTGCTCGACGAAATACACTCGACGAGTTCTCGTGAGGGAACATGCCCTACAACACGGGCGTGTCTGAGGGCATGTCCTCCTCTGGTTCGTCAAACTCCACTCGAGTAAATTTGTTCAACGATCCTCGAGTGGGGAACATGGCCTGTGACACGGGCGTGTCACATGGGACACGGGTGTGTCACATGGCCGTGTCCTTCTCTGGATTTGGCCATGGTATTGAGGCCTTGTGAACACGGGAAGGACATGGGTGTGTCTCTGGGCACACGTCCTGTGACACGGGCATACCACATGGCCGTGTCCTGTTCGGGTTGATTTGGTTGTGTGTCGCCTAAGGCACATGGCCGCAGACACGAGCATGTCTGAAGGCATGTCATGGCACACGGCCTATGACACGGGCGTGTCATAAGGCCATGTACTGCTCTAGGTATGTCGGTTGTGTGCGTCTTAAGGTACACGACCTGTGATATGGGTGTGTCACAGGCCGTTTCAGCCCAAAATTAAACATGTGTTTGCGATTTGTGGCCGTTCATTTCCTTCAGCTGTGATCTAATGTCCCAGGCTTGTCCCTGCTGGTTTAAAGCCCGAAATGAGAAAGAGATTCTCACTGAGTTTGGGTTATTCTCTTTCTACAAGAGCTAGAGAGAAGGGAGATGAAGGAGGAGGAGGAGGAGATATGGATCCGACCATTGGTGGAGCTTCCGAGTTTCAAATCGAAATTCGGGCCAGATTTGTGGTGGCAAGGCCACTGCGGCACTTTCCAACTGGCTAGAAATCCATGGCTCCAAAGAGGTCGTCAAGGGTAACGATCTTCCTTCCTAGACATGTGAAGTCCTTCTTTTGGCATGTATATGGATTGCCCCCACCAGAGGGTGGACTACGAAGGGATTTCCTTGGGTTGATTCTTGGAATCCCCAATAGTCTTGCATATAGATCCGAAAATGTGTAGTACGAAATAGGCATGCTGTGTGAAGCCCATCTGGAAAGGTTGGTCTGGATTGGTGATGTTTCATTTGCACACTGAAGAAGACTCCGTGGTTAAACGTGTAGTTTTTGGAGTCGATGGGTTGGACCTGTGAAGGGCAGTAGCAGGAAGTACTGAAGTGGTACTCCAGGAAAATACACTTGTGATGCTTGTGCTGTGTGCTATGGCAAGACCAGTTTTCTTGCACTATAGGACGCTGCAGAGTTTGGGCGGATTTGGGTGCATAAATTGAGTTTTGCGCAACCCGCTAAGCGATCGTGAAGGACGCTAGCATAAACTCCCGTTGTTGATTGTGAAGCCAGTACGTTGTGGACAGTGTGGCTATTGTGAAGCCAGTACATTATGTCTATTGTGAAGCCAGTCCGTAGTGGACATTATGGCTATTGTGAAGCCAGTCCTTGGTGGACAGTTGTGCTATTATGAAGCCAGTCTTTGGTGGACAGTATTGTTATTGTGAGCGTGATGAGCTCTTGAAAAGGACTCGTGCCGAACAGGAAAGGTGAAACTGAACCGCGCCTTATATTTGGCCTCGAGTACGTTAATATTCGGTGATGGCAAGGGGACTTGAGCAACGGGGGGTGGCTGATCCATACCTGCGTTATGTCTGTCCGACTTGAAGACCTGAAAGTGCGGATAGTTGGAGCGCATAATGAGAGTCTTAGGCCTGCGTACCGGAAAGACTAAATGCTCAATTGTAACATCGGGTTTCGGCCCTAGAATGGTGGTGGGACCCTGGTTCGTCGGTATACCAAGAATGTGCCCTCAGTGCACGGATCATTGGGCCGCTGGCTGACGGTTGTGATGGATTGTTTGTGCATGAGAGCACAATGTGTGATATATGTATATTTCTGCCTATGAATTGTTATGCATGCAGGGAAGGAATATGACTGCCCCGTGAAAGGGGTAGGGTCATTATAAATTGGTCAGCTGAATGCTAACCGTTGCCTTATTTGCCACAGTTTGGTGGGCTGTCCCTGTGCAGGTGCTAGAGAGCCGAGCGGAACACATAAGGGCTGAAGTCCCTTCTGCTACTGCTAGCCCTTGAAGGATAAGCAAAGAATGTTATGTTTTGCTCATATGTGGCGGGCCTCCGCGCCGATGTTTGGAATCCACATTTGTAAAGAGAAACTGTAAGGCCATAAGTCCAAACGCTAATTTGTTTGCGGTAAATTCCTTTGAGAGTTGATATATAAATGTGACTGTTTATATATATAGTGGACATTCATGGTTGGGGTTCAACACTATTGTTAAAATCTTCGGCTAGCATGCTCTGAGTTAGGATGCGATTGTGTTGTGCTATTAACTTGTAACACCCCCGCCTGTTTGGTGGCATATGGTGTGGGGCCCCAGCCGGACCTTCTATTATATGCTATATGAACGGATGGAGTCGTTACATGTTGGTATCGGCATGTCTCGATCTTTCCCTTCCAAATTCGTGGTCGAATTCTTTTGTGGGGTGGCGAGCACGTGTACGTGCGAACCGCGTTAACACTAATGAACTCTTGAATGTCCACTTAGGAATGAAAATACACCTGTTTGAGGAACCAGCGAGTTCCTATATTGTTGTTATTGGTTGTGCGAGGTCCCTAATGTGTGTCTTGTTCACCTATAGGTGACGCGTAGTGGTGATGGGCAGTCAGAGCCCCAACATTCTGATGAGAGTACGACAACATTTGAGGTGGCTACACCTCCCTCTTATGCGGAAACTGTCCGCTTAGTTGCTGAGGCGCTGTTTGTAATGTTTCAACCATGGCCTGGTGGGCAACCACCGCCGGCAATGGTGTTATAACAGGTTGGTGGAAGGCCAGAACCTATTGCGGCTGTTGATGCGCGAGTAGTTGAACGATTGTTGAAGCAGTTCATGAGCTTCAATCCCCTTACGTTTATGGTTGTGGGATCCCCTACGCAGGAGGAGGATTGGTTGTCGCTCATCAAGCATATATTGGTGGCGATCAGGATGGAGGAAGATTAGAAGGTAACCTTGGCCACCTTCTTATTGGAAGGAGAGGCACGACTATGGTGGGACGAGATCGAGTTACACCACTTAGCGGGCAGACAGTTAACACAAGTTTCGATCGAGGAGTTCTCGCGACTATTCCAGGCAAAGCACCTACCAGCGACACAACACATTGCCATGGAAAATGAGTTCCAACGGCTAATGCAAGGAGAAAGTAGTGTTGAGACTTACCTGCATGAGTTCAAAAGGTTGGGACGTTATACGGGTTCTATCATCGCCGATGAGAAGCGGAAAACCAATAGGTTTTACAAAGGATTGCGGGATGAGTTGCGATTCCTGCTCTCTAGTTCGGTGAACCAAGGGTTCCAGGCATTGGTGGATACTCCATGTGCGCTGGAGAAGGATATGAAGCAGGTGCAAGGGAAAAGTGCCTTGGCTGTGATAAAGCTAGAGTTCAAAGCGCCCCGACCTGGAAAATCATACTATCAAAAGAAATGGGGCAAGAGGTCCAAACCTTCTGGGCAAGCTCCTTCAACAGTTCTGTCGGGGGCCATTTCGAGGCCGGAGACTCGTACCTGCTTTACATGTGGAAGAGTGGGCCATATAGCCCGCGAGTGTCGGGTTAGTCCACGAAAGGGTGACAAGAAGATGAGAGTGTTTTATGCTGAGAAGGGAAAGGTAGTGGTGGAGTCCTCTGCGTCCTAGGTGCAGCATCGAGTCTACAACCATGGCCAGCAGGAGTCCATAAAGCATAGTGACGTCATCACAGGTACTAGTTAAATTATTGATTGCTTTTTTATTGTATGTTTTGTATGTAGCTTGTGTGTGATGTGGTTGCCACAGGCTTTGTTATGATTCGGAACACGCTGGCGAGAGCACTATTTGATACGTGTGCTTCACATTCAATTTTGTCTAAGGATTTTGTAGATCGAATTGGAGTACCTAGTCATGTGAAGATAGAGAGAGTAAAAGCGTTATTACTGAATGGTTATTTGATGCTTGCGGATAGGGCTTGTGATGTGGCGGTTCAAATTGGAAGTCGGGATTTATGTTTGAATGCATCTATGCTACCGATATTGGAATTTGATGTGATCTTTGGTATGGATTGGCTTTCGGAGCAGTGTGCCCTTATTGATTGCAAGTCAAAAGATATCACACTGTGCCAAAATACTGAGCTTGAGTCTAAGTTCGCGGGTATGTGAGGAGTGAGCGGGACCTTAATGTCTGCACTCCAAGTCGTCAATGCTGTTCGGAAGGGCGCAGAGTTATCCATCACGCTGATTTAGGCTATTGAGCCAAAGGCCAATGTGACTGATGTTCCGATTGTATCGGAGTTTGCGGATGTGTTTCCTAACGATCTTCCCGGGCTACCACCCCAATGAGAGATCGACTTCAATATTGAGTTAATGTCAGGTGCGAAACCTGTGGCCCGCTCGGCATATCGTGTCGCGCCAAAGGAAATGGCTGAATTAAAAGTCCAATTGCAAGAGTTGCTAGAGCAGAGATATATACGCTCAAGTATGTCACCTTGGAGCGCACCTGTTATGTTTGTGAAAAAGAAGAACGGTGGTTTGCGATTATGTATTGATTATTATTAATTGAATAAGCTGACAGAGAAGAACAAGTATCCGATTCCACAGATAGATGAATTGTTCGATTAGCTAGTGGAATCAACCGTCTATTCCAAATTAGATTTCAAATCTGGATATTACCAGTTGAGGATTCGGGAAGTTGATATTCCCAAGACTCTATTTGGAACACGCTACGGTCATTATGAGTTCACAGTAATGTTGTTTGGGCTATGTAATGTGCCATCAGTGTTCATGTACCTAATGCACCAAACGTTCCGAGAGTACTTGGACTTGTTCGTGATTGTATTCATTGATGATATTGATCATGCAAATCACTTGCGGTTGGTGTTGCATACCTTGCAGAGGAATAAGCTCTATGCCAAGTTCTCAAAGTGTGAGTTTTGGCTGTCATCGGTGGCTTTTCTTGGCTATGTGGTAAGTGGAGAGGGCATAGCAGTGGATCCATCAAAAATAAAAGCTATACAGGAGTGGCCACTGTTTTCTTCAGTGGCCGAGGTCCGGAGTTTCCTTGGAATGGCAGGCTACTATAGACGTTTTGTAGAAAACTTCTCACGGATCGCTTTGCCTCTGACCACACTAACGAGGAAGGAGCAGAAGTTTGTTTGGATGCCAGAGTGCGCACGAGCTTTTGAAGAGCTAAAGAGTCGTTTGACTACGATGCCTGTGTTGACATCGCCATTTGGTACAGATGGCTATGAGATCTATAGTGATGCATCCGGGAGCGGCTTAGGCTGCGTTCTTCTGCAATTTAGAACAGTGATTGTTTATGGCTCACGCCAGTTGAAAGTACATGAGCGAAACTATCCCGTCCACGACTTGGATTTGGCGGCAGTGATCTTTGCACTTAAGTTATGGCGGCATTATTTTTATGGCATATAATTGGATATCTTTACATACCATAAGAGCCTAAAGTACTTGTTGGAACAGAAGGATCTAAATATGCGACAGCGAAGGTGGATGGAGTTCCTTAGGGACTACACCTTTGATATTCATTATACTCCCGGGAAGAGAAATGTGGTCGCTGATGCCTTGAGTCGTAGGCTCCATCAAGGGCAAATTGGTTGCAGATGCATGGTGAGCACATGATCCAGGAGTTAGAAGCGTTAGAGATTTCTTTTGTTGGCAAGGATTCCACAGTCGATGCATGCTTAAACTGGATGGAGGTACAATGTGACCTCGCGGACAGGATTCGACGAGCAACGGAGCTGGATGAAAGTCTCCAACGCTATGCAAAAGAGGGGTTAGATGGCTACTTCTCCTCGGATGATGGCCTTTTGCGGAAAGAGGGTCGTTTGTGCGTCCCGAGTACGGGTAAGTTGAGAGAAGAGTTGATGTATGAAGCTCACTTTACAAAATACTCAATTCACCCTAGGAGCATAAAGATGTTCAAGGATATGAAAAAGTTGTTCTGGTGTCTAGGACTAAAGAAAGACATAGCTCATTATGTGGCTAAGTGTCAAAATTGTGCTTTGGTGAAAGCGGAATGCAAGAAGCCCGGAGGTTTCTTAAAGTCATTACCGATTCCGAAATGGAAGTTTGATGATATTTTAATTGCTGTCGTGCACGGTTTGCCGAGATCTCAACGCGGTAATGATTCAATCTGGGTGATTGTAGATCGGTTGACGAAAGTGGCTCACTTCCTTCCGAACATTCGGGACGATTCAGTGGAAAGTTTGGCAAAACTCTATGTTGAGCAGATCGTACGGCTGCACGGTGTTCCTCGTAGCATCGTGAGTGACCGTGATGGGTGGTTCATATCGATAAAATTGGAGGCTAATCCATAAACTGTTGGGAACAAAGTTGATATTCAGTATGGTCTTTCATCCTCAAACTGATGGCCATACTGAGAGCACCAACAGAAAATGCTAGATATGCTCTGAATGTGCGCCCTAGATTTTGGTAAGAGATGGGAAGATCATCTCTATTTGGTGGTGTTGGGTATTGTATCCACACTAACCCAGATTTGATGAAGTCACCCTTGAACTAAGATGAATTAAGTTGTATTTGATGCTTGGTTTGAGTTATGTGTTTGCAGGATTCTTATGGGAAGTGTAGACCAATGTCAATCTATAGTGGGTCACCAAACACAGGACCATACAATGTAATCCCTCATTGTGTGTTCCAAATTGTTGACTCATGTGTAGCATCTCTATTGGGATATACTTCATATTCAAGCTATAGGACTAAGAGAAGAGACTTGATGTTGATTTCCCTTGGAAGAAGAAAAATTTCTGTCAGAAAATTTTCCTAAGTAAAGTACTCGAGTAGTTCTTTACTTACTCGAGTAAGTTACTGAATTCATACTCGAGTAATAATACTCTTACTCGAGTAGATAAGATGTATCTCGAGTAGTTACATCAACTACTCGAGTAGTTCCCTTTTTTCTCTCGAGTTTATAGAAATTCTCTTCTCTCATTTTTCTAAGTTAAATACTCGAGTAGTACTATATAATACTCTAGTAGTTCTATCTTCTGTCTCGAGTAATTGGACTCTGACTCTCATGTAATTCTCACTTACTCGAGTAGTCTAAGAAATGTACTCGAGTAGTTCATCTACTACTCGAGTAGTCTAGTGTTTATAGTCGTGTAATCCAGATTTCCTTTCCAGAAAATTTCTCTAAGTGAATTACTCGAGTAGTTCATGTTACATACTCGAGTAGTTCTATTTTTCTCAAGTACTTCATCCAATATACTCGAGTAGTTCTTTGTGTCTCGAGTAGTTCAACTTCTATACTTGAGTAGTCAGTTTTCCCCATTCCAGAAATTTTCTAAATCTATGAATCGAGTAGTTTCTTATATAATCGAGTAGTTCATTCTTATATACTCGTGTAGTACTTCTTTTACTCGAGTAATATACTCCACCTCTCGTGTAAGAACTTAAGTACTCGAGTAAGTCACTCTTGTTACTCGAGTAGCTGATTCCTCTTCATTCTTATTTACTCGAGTAGTTGACTCCATGTACTCGAGTAATGATTTATCTTTCTCCCGAGTAGTTTTTCTCATGTACTCGAGTAGTCATCTTCTACCTACTCGAGTAGTGCTGCATATACTCGAGTAGTCCTCTACATCTCGAGTAATTTATTTTGACTTTTCAGAAAATTCTTTAAGTACAGACTTAACAGTCTTATTCTTAAACTGTGACATGATTGGTACGCGTGTCTTTCTCATAATGAATCATTTAAGTATAATCTTATCCTCTCCTATAAATGGTCTTGTCTAAACCGACAAACCCTAATCTAATTATTCAAAGATTATTCTAATATTTTGCAGCCGTACTCTCAAAAGAATTCTGTCTCCTCTTTCTCTCTCCAAGAACAAAACTCGTCGCCGCCTCCATCACAGATTTCCGACCGGCTAGGGTTTCACCTTTTTGAGGATTCAGATCAAGAAGACTCTACAAATAGAGATCTCCGCTCAACGCTTCATCTTCTAGTTCGATCGTGTAAAGTCAAGAAGTCCAGATCTGATATTGCCAAGGTTTTCATCACCATTCTGATAAAGCCAAAAAGTCTAGACGAAGCAGATCCAGGCCGATTTATTGCAGATCTGACAAGGATTTACTGTTTGTATTTCTTTACAAGTTTATTTCATTATTGTAGGAGAAGTTTTCTCCGAGTGTAGGAGTTTTTCAACTCCGAGATTGTAGAAAGTTTTTTCCTTCCGAGTGTTGATCCGGTTTGTGGATCGAGTTTGTAGGAACATTGTTCCGAGGGTAGGATTGTTTTCCAATCCGAGATAATGGAGTAGTCGAGTCTAGTGTATTGCTAGATCGATGAGGGAAAGTGGATGTACCCAAGGTTCGAGAACCACTATAAATCTTGCCTCATATGTGTTTGTTTGTTTGGTAGATAGATCTTTGCTTTCGTTTGAAATTTTTTATTCCGCAAAAAGACGCAGAACTCACCTATTCACCCCCCCTCTATGTGATTTAGGTTGGCGACTATTAACTTTCAATTGGTATCAGAGGGAGGTTGATCGTTAAAAGGTTAACACCTTGATCAGATCCTTCAATAGTTGTCATTTGATATCTACCAAAATGGACAAGGCTAAAGATTTTGCCAAGCTTCCTTTGTGTAACAAAAATAATTTCCCCATGTGGAAAGAGAGAATCAAGTTCTTCATGAAAGCTGTGGTTCCAAGGATCTTCATGATAGTTAAAGAAGGTCCTTATATTCTCATGACCATCTCCACTATAGATCCAACCAAGCAAGTCCCTAAGAAACTTATGAATCCAGATAAGGATGAGATTGCACTTGTCTCATTGGACAAAAATGCAAAAAATATCATAGTAAGTGTAGTCGATGATTCAATGCTGCAAAACATGATTCAATGTCAGTCTGCAAAGGAGATGTGGCAGTCATTAGTTACCTTGATGAAAGGTACAGAAGAAGTAAGGGGTGATAGGAGATCGTTTCTTAATCAGAAGTATGAAGCCTTCTGACAGGGAAACAAAGATACCATTGCTGACACCTTTGAGAATTTCTTCAAGATAGTGAATGGGCTAAGGGTCTATGGCAGAGTCTTCACTAATGGAGAGCTAAATGATAAATTCTTGAGATCTCTGACTAAGGAATGGGATAACAAGGTCTGTTCTATAAGGGAGTTTGGAAAACCGGCCGAGACAGATCCTCAGAATCTCTTCGGGAAGCTGATGTCCTATGAGCTCCAACTCAACACCAGGAAGGCTGAAGAAGAGAAAAACAGGTCTGCATTCAAAGAGAAGTCTATTGCTTTAAAGGCAGACACCTCTAAGAAGTCCAAGGTTGTTCCTCCTACTCCAGCACCAGAAGTTAGTGAAAAAGAAACCTCGGAGCTAAGCACCTCAGGCTCTGAACTATCAGAAGGAGAGTTCTCACTACTCTCTCGGCAGTTCAAGAAATTCTTGAACAAGAAGAAGCAATGGAAAGGCAAGGATGCCTCCTATAGAAGATCACAACACGATGGTGATCGGCAAAGAAAAGGCTCAATTGCCATGACAGGTATAACTCTAAACAGAACAAACATATTTCTACTGATATTATCTGTTATTGTTGTAATAAGCCTGGACACGTCATCGCTGACTACCCTCACAAGAAGAAGGAGGGTGTGGAAGAGAGTAAAAGAATTCCTCGTATAACAAGAAGAGGATGGAGAAGAGCTTGATGGCCAAAAAGGGCAAGACTCTTAGTGACTCTGACTCATCTGAGTCGAGTGAAGAAGAAGCCTATTTTGGACTCATGACTCAAACTGATGATGAACAAGAGCCCCAGTTCACTAGGAATGTAAACTCTCACACTCCTCTCTCTGATTCTGAAGTTTCTGAACATGATTGTGAGGATAGCTCTTCTGACGATGAGTCAGAACTCATGGCCCAGTACAAGGAGTTAATCATGGCTTACGACAAATGTCGCCGAGTCGTGAAAACTCAGGCTAAAGAGATAAATCTCTCAAAGATGAAGAGTGCATCTTGAGAGAGAAAGTCGCAAAGACTGACTCGCTCGAAGAGAACTTCAATAATGCTATTGAAGAATATAAGAAGGCTCTTGAGCATATTGACCTCAAAGAGAAAATCATCAAGGAACTGGAAGCCCAACTTGCCGCCGAAAAGAAACTAGTTGAAAGTTTCTCGAAGCCCAAGACAGTTCTTCCATTCATTGCTGAATTCTCAGCCAAGGCCAAGTGTAACACCCCCTATCCGCCGCATGGCATATAGCAGTAGGTCCGGCCGGGGCCCGACGCCATATACCACAGACAGACCGGGTGGTTACGTATGGAAACCATCCATCCAATCTCAACGTCCTACACAGAGCATTCTAGCAGAAGCAGTTTATAAAAGAGGTTGTAAACAAGAACCCAATATTAGAGCACGAATGTCCACTAGTACGAAAATAGGAATGTTATTACAAAATACTCAAAACAAGCCTTAAGGCCATACAAAATGTTTCACTTGAATATTACATGTTTTACAAACCACGGCACGCAGGCCGGTCATACATGAATAAAGCAGTAAACACTTCTACTTGGGCCTTCGAGGGCCAGCTTCGCAAAAAGGGCTTTAGCCCGCTATTGACCGCTTGGTCCAGCTGCACCTGCAAGCAACAAACTACCGCACGGTGGCAAAACAAGGCAACGGTCAGCAATGCTGACCAAATTATAACGATCCCGCCCCCAACTCGGGGCGGCGATGCTCCTTCCCTGCATTTCATTAGCATAAGCGAGCCATACATATAACCATAGCCATTTCAACACAGACGTTGGCTCGTACGGCCACACGTCCCGTGCACTCAGGGCACATTCTCGGTGAACCGGTCGATGTCACGTCAATTAAAGCCATTAACATTCCGGACTCACCACCGCCACTTAGACGGCCAAACCTATGAGCAATTTGTCTTCCTGGCCTGGGTCACGACAATTCAAGCCATTGACCGCCGAAGACTCACATCTATGCCAACGGTAAGTGCCACGTAACCTTAGGTCTCTTTAACCGAACGACATAAAGCGGGTACGGTTCCATCTAACCCGTGCTCACATCGCAACGACACTTTAAGCCATTTGCGCGGGTCAAACTTCCTCCGAGTCCCATTCTACCGCAAGACACATAACCCCGTTATGTTCAAGTTGGCTCTCAGGCCACCAAGTTGGCAAGATCTCGTATCCGCCCAGTTTTCCGGGTGCACCTTTGGGTTAGTCCCCAAGGCTCCCTGCTGCAATCTTCCGCGTAGAAAACCCAAAAAACAAACCATAGCACGGAGTCTTCTCCGGCCTTATGCAATGCAACATCACCGATCCAGACTAACATGTCCGGGTAGGCTTCACACATCATGCCTACGTCCGTTCTCGCATACGGACTCTAAACAACGAGGACTTTACATATCTACCCGAAGGAACGCCTCCAACTCTCCGCGAACTCGCGAGAGCGGGCTTCCTATGCTAAGAAAGAGAGCGACTCATGCTCAAGATGAGGATCGTTACCCTTGAGTTCCTCTTTGGCGCCATCGAAAAGTAATCTGATAGAAATCACCGCACTTGCGTTGCCTCCGTGGATCCGGAGTCGGCTTGCGATTCGGAGCTCCGAAGCTCCTCCAATGGCGGATCTAGCTCTTCTTCTTCCCTTAGCTCTCCTCTCTCTCCAAGAACTTAGAAAGAGAACAAGTGAAGAAAAGTGAATGTTTTCCAAGTCAACTCACGGGTATATCCCTTCAGGAACATCCCCCAGCCGTTGGATCTCAACCTAAGGAAACGAACGGCTTTGATTCGGGGCTGAAATGCCCAATCTGGGCCGAACACGGCCTGGCACACGCCCGTGTCCAGGGCCGTGTGCCGCATTCGCCGTCAAAATCGAATCTCCTGGACCCTCACACGGGTATCGAACACGCCCGTGTTCTAGCTGACACGCCCGTGTTCCAGCTGACACGGCCGTGAGACCGGCCGTGTACCCCATGATTTTTCCCCCATTTTCAACCCGAGCACTGCACGGGTTCGAGGACACGCCCGTGTCCTTGCCCGTGTCACATTGACACGCCTGGACCCCAGGCCGTGTACACGGGACATTTCGTCGAGGGAAGATCGACGACTTGATGACACGGCCTTGGACACGCCCGTGTCCTAGGCCGTGTTCCTTGTCTCGACGATCGTCGAGTGAATCTCGATGACTCCCCGGGACGATCGTCGACACGGGTCGACACGCCGTGCGACACGCCCGTGTCGCAGGCCGTGTGCCCATTCTCGACGAATCGTCGAGTACAACTCGACGACCTCACGGCTAAGTGTCGACACGGGTCGACACGCCCTGCGACACGCCCGTGTCGCAGGCCGTGTGCCCACTCTCGACGAATCGTCGAGTAAAACACGACGACTTCGCGGCTAAGTGTCGACACACGCTTGACACGCCCTGGGACACGCCCGTGTCCCAGGCCGTGTGCCTGCTGCCAGAACCCAAACTGGCCCAAAACGTCCCCCTCTGCTCCTTTGAGTTTCGGGGCGTTACAACTCTCCCCCTCTTAAAAGAATTTCGCCCACGAAATTACATAAAGGAAAGACATACAAAACCAAAATTTGTACCTGAGCGGAACAACTCCGGATACTCGTCAAGCATAGTCTGCTCTCGCTCCCAAGAGAGCTCCTCACGACCGCAATTGTCCCACCGGACCTTGACCATCCTGATCTCTTTATTGCGTAGCCGCTTGACCTCCGAGTCCTCAATCCGCACGGGCTTGACCTTTGTCGTTAGCCCACTATCCACCGGCACTTGATCAACCGCGATCACTTGCGTAGGCTCTTGCACCGCCTTCCGAAGCACCGAAATGTGGAATACATCGTGTAAACCACTAAGCTCCACTGAGAGCTTCAACCGATAGGCCGCTTCACCAACTCGCTCCAGAACCTCGAACGGTCCAAGGTATCTTGGGCTTAGCTTTTTCAACCGCCGCACCCGCGAGACACCCTTGAACGACTTGATCTTTAAGTATACATAATCGCCCACAGCGAACTCCACGTTCCTGTGCTTGGCATTATAGTACTTTGCTTGCCGGTCCTGAGCGATAAGCAACCTCTCCCGAATGGTTCTCACCAAAGAAGTAGCATCCTCCACTTCCGATCGCTTATACAACTTTGACTTACCCGTTTCTAACCAAGACAACGGCGTGCGACATCTTCTACCATATAGGGCCTCGAAGGGCGCCATCTGAATACTCGCTTGGTAGCTGTTGTTGTATGCGAACTCCACCAAATAGAGGTGGTCTTCCCATTGCTTTCCGAAATCCAAGACACACATGCGAAGCATGTCTTCCATGGTTCTATTCACCCTCTCGGTCTGCCCATCCGTTTGTGGGTGGAAGGCTGTGCTAATCTTCAGCTTTGTTCCCAACATTTGCTGCACCAGCCTCCAATCATTGGACGTGAACCGCCCATCTCGGTCACTCACGATGCTGCGGGGCACACCATGAAGCCGTACTATATTATCCACATAAAGCTTTGCCAGCTTCTCCACCGGATCGTCCTTCCTATGCGGAATAAAATGCGACACCTTCGTTAATCGATCAACAACCACCCAAATTGCGTCGTTCCCCTTTTGCGACCTTGGCAAACCGTGCACAAAGTCCATAGAGATGTCGTCAAATTTCCACTCCGGAATAGGCAAGGACTTAAGAAATCCTCCCGGCTTTTGGCACTCCGCCTTTACCAAGGCGCAGGTTTGGCACTTCGCTACGTATAGCGCCACATCCTTTTTCAAACCCGGCCACCAAAATAGTTTCTTTACATCACGGTACATCTTCGTGCTCCCCGGGTGAATCGAGTACTTGGTATGGTGTGCCTCGTACAACAACTCCACCCGTAAATTGCCCACACTTGGGACGCACAAACGACCGTCTCTCCAAAGCAATCCGTCCTCCACGACGAATTTGGAATTTGACCCATCCAGAGCCTCTATCATGAACTGCTTCATATGAGCATCCATATCCAAAGCCTGCCGAATCCGATCAGCCAGGTCATATTGGACTTCAGTCCAATTCAGCACTGCTTTAGCACTTGATTGTCTGTCCACACAAACAATCTCCAACGCCTCCAACTCCTGCACCAACCGCTCATGATGCACCGATAGCCAATTGGCTTGAGCTGGGGCTCGGCGACTCAACGCGTCCGCAACCGCATTCCCTTTGCCAGGCACGTAGTGGATCTTGAATGTATAGTCCCCCAGGAACTCCATCCATCTACGCTGCCGCATATTCAGATCCTTCTGATCTATCAGGTACTTTAGGCTCTTGTGATCGGTGTAGATATCAATCTTCACACCGTACAAATAGTGTCTCCACAACTTCAAGGCAAAAATCACGGCCGCCAACTCCAAGTCATGGACCGGATAATTCCTCTCGTGCACTTTTAGCTGTCTCGAGCCATAAGCTATCACGCTTCCGTGCTGCAGTAGCACGCAACCCAAACCGCTGCCTGAAGCATCGCTATATATCTCATAGCCTTCGGTTCCACATGGCGAACTCAGCACAGGCGCCGTGGTCAGCCGACACTTCAATTCCTCAAAAGCTCGCGCGCACTCCGGCATCCAAACGAACTTATGATCCTTCCTCGTCAAAGTAGTGAGAGGTAACGCTAACCGCGAGAAGTTCTCTACGAAGTGCCTATAATAGCCGGCAAGCCCCAAAAAGCTCCGGACTTCTGCTACCGTAGCAAGCTCAGGCCACTCCCGTATCGCAACAATCTTCGCCGGATCCACAGCAATACCCTCTCCACTCACTATATGCCCGAGGAACGCTACTGAGGATAGCCAAAACTCGCATTTCGAGAACTTGGCATACAACTGATTTCTCCTTAGCGTCTCCAACACCAAATGAAGATGCTTGAAGTGATCTTCCTCACTTTGCGAGTACACCAAAATATCGTCGATGAAGACGATCACGAAATGGTCCAAGTACTCCCTGAACGTCCTGTTCATCAAATCCATGAACACTGACGGCGCATTAGTCAGCCCAAACGGCATGACCGTAAACTCATAATGCCCGTACCTCGTACTAAACGCTGTCTTCGGGATATCACTCTCCCTTATCCGCAGCTGATAGTACCCAGACTTGAGATCTAACTTCGAGTACACCGTCGACCCGACTAACTGATCAAAGAGATCATCAATCCTAGGGATCGGGTACTTGTTCTTCTCCGTCAGCTTGTTTAGCTCCCGATAAACAATACATAGCCTCAAGCTTCCGTCCTTCTTCTTAACAAAGAGGACCGGTGCGCTCCAAGGCGAAGAACTCGGGCGCACATACCCTTGCTCCAACAACTCTTGCAGTTGAACTTTCAGCTCCGCCATTTCCTTAGGCGCTAGCCGATACGGAGATCGTGACACAGGCTTTGCACCTGGCACTAGCTCGATCGTAAAATCTATCTCCCGCTGAGGCGGGGCTCCAGGAAGATCTGCGGGGAACACATCAGGGTATTCCGATACCACTGAAATACAATCCAAAGCGGGCTTCGGCTTTGCAACCTCCACTAGTGTAAAGAACAGTTCTGCTCCGGCACGAACCGCCTTCACCACCTGAAGAGCAGACATCAACGTCTTGCTCGACCCCTTTAAGCCCGTAAAAGTCGTCTCACGACTTGCTCCCAGCTTGACTTCCTTGCTACCGCAATCTATATGGGCCTGCTGCTCCGAGAGCCAGTCCATGCCAAATATGACGTCGAACTCCACTAACGGAAGTAAAGACGCTCGCAGGTCGAACTCCTGCTCCCCAATACGAATCTTAACATCGCAGATCCTATCCGCTCGCATCGAACACCCATTGGGCAACAACACATCCAACTTATCCTTCGCCATCGAGGAAGGGACCCCGATGCGTAATATAAATCCTTCGGACAAGAAGGAGTGTGAGGCTCCCGTATCGAAGAGTGCTCGTGCCGGATTTTCACAAATCAATACAAATCCTAACAAGCAGTGGTAAGGTAACATGTGCATAACAAGTATTTAAATAAATTAACTTGCTATAAATTAAACCGTACCTGTCACCACATCAGCTTGTTTAATGGCCTCCTGTTGGCCAAGATTGTAGACCCTTGGTTGGGCCGGAGCATAATGGGATGCGGTCGACTCCACCGCCTTTCCATTCTCTTCATTAGTGGCTCCCGGCCTCCTCTCGGACTTAGGACGTCCGCTCCAACAATCACGGGCAAAGTGCCCCGTCTTTCCGCATGTAAAACACGAGCCCGGGGTCCGACTCGTAGTCGCCCCAGAAGCACCAGAAGGAGCTGGACCCGAAGTCCTATGCTTCTTGAAAGACCTCCGATAGCCGGACTTTGAAGTAGTCGGCACTCTGAACTCAGATTTCTTTTCACCCAAGCTTTTCTTCGCTTGTACATTTTTCATGTCCTTCTCCAAGGACCGGGCAGTATTGACCAAGGTTAAGAAACCCTGCGTCATCGGCCCCGAGAGTAGCAGTCTCAACTCATCCCTCAAGCCTTCGTAGAATCGATTAGTCTTGCGCTCCTCATCCATGATGGTGGAGCTAGCATAACGACTCAACCGCGTAAACTCGTGGAGATATTCATCCACGCTCCTCTCACCCTGCACCAACTTCAGGAACTCATTCTCCATTGAAATCCTCTGAGTAGAAGGGAGGTATCTTGCTAAGAACAATCCCGAGAACTCTTCCATCGGAATGTCTATCAGTTGTCTACCTCTCAAATGATGCAGCTCCAATCCTTCCCACCACATCCTCGCTTCACCGTCCAGCAGGAACGTAGCGATGGTGGTCATTTGCCACTCCTCCGTCTCCGTCGCCGTCATGACTCTCTTCACCCTAGAGAGCCAGTCTTCAGCCTGAGATGGGGTTCCCAACCCCGAGAATAACGGAGGGTTAAAGCTCATTACATGCTTTAGCTGCCTCTCAGTTGCCCTCCTTGGCACTACCGGTTCCAAAACCACTTGCTCCACCCTCCTCGGCTCAGCCTCTCGCAGAGGTTCTTGCTCCATCACGGGAGCGGGCTGCTGCGCTTGCCTTCCAGGCTATGCATTAATCACGGCCAACACCGCTTCAGCCACCAATCGTATATTTTCAGCCGACAGAGGTGTTGCAGGAGCAACATCCGGTGCACTACTAGCCTCAGAAACTCGGTGTTCTGACGGCCCAACACCACTTCTGGTCACCTATAGTGGTACAAAACACCGTTAAGCGACCAAATTGTATTGCAAACAGTAATTATAGGAACACGCAGGTTCCTCAAACACGAGTATTTTCATTCCTAAGTGGACATTCATGGGTTCTTTTACCATTATAACGATGACGCACGTAATGTGCTCACCACCCCTTAAAAAGAATTCGTCCACGAATTCAGTTTAAGCCCGACCAAAACCAGTAGTCTGATACCAAATTGTAACACCCCCTATCCGCCGCATGACATATAACAGTAGGTCCGGCCGGGGCCCGACGCCATATACCACAGACAGACCGGGTGGTTACGTATGGAAACCATCCAACCAATCTCAACGTCCTACACAGAGCATTCTAGCGGAAGCAGTTTATAAAAGAGGTTGTAAACAAGAACCCAGCATTAGAGCACGAATGTCCACTAGTACGAAAATAGGAATGTTATTACAAAATACTCAAAATAAGCCTTAAGGCCATACAAAATGTTTCACTTGAATATTACATGTTTTACAAACCACGGCACGCAGGCCGGTCATACATGAATAAAGCAGTAAACACTTCTACTTGGGCCTTCGAGGGCCAGCTTCGCAAAAAGGGCTTTAGCCCGCTATTGACCGCTTGGTCCAGCTGCACCTGCAAGCAACAAACCACCGCACGGTGGCAAAACAAGGCAACGGTCAGCAATGCTGACCAAATTATAACGATCCCGCCCCCAACTCGGGGCGGCGATGCTCCTTCCCTGCATTTCATTAGCATAAGCGAGCCATACATATAACCATAGCCATTTCAACACAGACGTTGGCTCGTACGGCCACACGTCCCGTGCACTCAGGGCACATTCTCGGTGAACCGGTCGATGTCACGTCAATTAAAGCCATTAACATTCCAGACTCACCACCGCCACTTAGACGGCCAAACCTATGAGCAATTTGTCTTCCTGGCCTGGGTCACGACAATTCAAGCCATTGACCGCCGAAGACTCACATCTATGCCAACGGTAAGTGCCACGTAACCTTAGGTCTCTTTAACCGAACGACATAAAGCGGGTACGGTTCCATCTAACTCGTGCTCACATCGCAACGACACTTTAAGCCATTTGCGCGGGTCAAACTTCCTCCGAGTCCCATTCTACCGCAAGACACATAACCCCGTTATGTTCAAGTTGGCTCTCAGGCCACCAAGTTGGCAAGATCTCATATCTGCCCAGTTTTCCGGGTGCACCTTTGGGTTAGTCCTTAAGGCTCCCTGCTGCAATCTACCGCGTAGAAAACCCGAAAAACAAACCATAGCACGGAGTCTTCTCCGGCCTTATGCAATGCAACATCACCGATCCAGACTAACATGTCCGGGTAGGCTTCACACATCATGCCTATGTCCATTCTCGCATACGGACTCTAAACAACGGGGACTTTACATATCTACCCGAAGGAACGCCTCCAACTCTCCGCGAACTCGCGAGAGCGGTCTTCCTATGCTAAGAAAGAGAGCGACTCATGCTCAAGATGAGGATCGTTACCCTTGAGTTCCTCTTTGGCGCCATCGAAAAGTAATCGGATAGAAATCACCGCACTTGCGTTGCCTCCGTGGATCCGGAGTCGGCTTGCGATTCGGAGCTCCGAAGCTCCTCCAATGGCGGATCTAGCTCTTCTTCTTCCCTTAGCTCTCCTCTCTCTCCAAGAACTTAGAAAGAGAACAAGTGAAGAAAAGTGAAGGTTTTCCAAGTCAACTCATGGGTATATCCCTTCAGGAACATCCCCCAACCATTGGATCTCAACCTAAGGAAACGAACGGCTTTGATTCGGGGCTGAAATGCCCAATCTGGGCCGAACACGGCCTGGCACATGCCCGTGTCCAGGGCCGTGTGCCGCATTTGCCGTCAAAATCGAATCTCCTGGACCCTCACACGGGTATCGAACACGCCCGTGTTCTAGCTGACACGCCCGTGTTACAGCTGACACGGTCGTGAGGCCGGCCGTGTACCCCATGATTTTTCCCCCATTTTCAACCCGAGCACTGCACGGGTTCTAGGACACGCCCGTGTCCTTGCCCGTGTAACATTGACACGCCTGGACCCCAGGCCGTGTACACGGGACATTTCGTCGAGGGAAGATCGACGACTTGATGACACGGCCTTGGACACGCCCGTGTCCTAGGCCGTGTTCCTTGTCTCGACGATCGTCGAGTGAATCTCGACGACTCCCCGGGACGATCGTCAACACGGGTCGACACGCCCTGCGACACGCCCGTGTCGCAGGCCGTGTGCCCATTCTCGACGAATCATCGAGTACAACTCGACGACTTCACGGCTAAGTGTCGACGCGGGTCGACACGCCCTACGACACGCCCGTGTCGCAGGCCGTGTGCCCACTCTCGACGAATCGTTGAGTAAAACACGACGACTTCGCGGCTAAGTGTCGACACACGCTTGACACGCCCTGGGACACGCCCGTGTCCCAGGCCGTGTGCCTGCTGCCAGAACCCAAACTGGCCCAAAATGTCCCCCTCTGCTCCTTTGAGTTTCAGGGCGTTACACCAAGGGTGCTGGATTAAGCCATGAAGAAGCTCCTAGTAAATCCTCTAGGAGAAATAAGGCTCAACGAAAGAATAAGGCCGCCCAAAAGGCCTTAGCCAAAGAGAAGGGGAAAGCCCCTAAAGATCAGACCACGTTCAAAAAGGTTAGATTTCCGTCAAATGAGTTTGATCTTGACTCATCTTACGGACACTTTGCTAGGCCTACTTATGTAGAGCCAAAGTCCCGTTATCAAGGATGGACCCGACCCAAAAACTTTGGCGAAAGTGTCTTTAAGGCACCTTATGAAGAAGTGATTCTTCAGAGCTATGGCCTTTTTAATCATGGCCATAACTTCAAGAAGGCACCAAAGGAAAAGCCTGTTGTAGAAAAGCCTATAAAGGAGAAGAAGCCATGTGATTGCCATCATCATGAGGCATCTTCCTCCAAGAATGCTGCCCCTGCTAGACCACAATTCCAAAAGGTCAAGCAGGAGAACATAAGGCAAATATACAACATATTTGACTGTTGGTGTTGTGGCATAATTGGTCACTTTGCCATTGATTGCTGGTTTAATCCTAGAAATGCTGCAACCCCACATGTTGGCAATATGAGGAAGACCAATCCTAATGCTAATATTTGTAGGGGGAGTGTTCTAACCCGAGACCAAGGACCCAAACATATTTGGGTTCCTAAGGCTAACTGATTGTGATTGCAGGAATGTCTAAAGGCCAACAAAACGCCAATCTAGTATTTGGACAGTGGATGCTCTCGGCATATGACCGGGACAAGAAGCCTTATTCAGAATTTTACTCCAATTGTGAATGAACCAAAGGTCATCTTTGGAGGTTCAGACCGTGGAATTACTAGAGGCTACGGTATGATTACTAACGTTAATGTATCTTTCTCATATGTGGCTTACGTTGAAGGTTTGGAACATAACCTAATAAGCATAAGCCAACTCTGCGATAAAGGATACATAGTTGAGTTTCACGCTGATAAGTGCTTGATAAAATCTGTTGACAATATGGAAACGATTCTATCCGGCACTCGAAGCAGAAACATTTTCTGTTTAAATTTCATTTGTATAGATTCTTCGACACCAGTGTGCTTTTTAGAAAAAGATAGTGCGTCTCTTGGTGACCAATGACACAAGAGACTAGCACATATTAATTCCAAAACTATTAATAAATTATTTTCATTGAACTTAGTACGTGATGCCCCAAATGTCAAGTACATCAAAGATAGACCTTGTCATGCATGTGTAAAAGGCAAGCAAAAAAGGGCTACCTTTAAAAGTGTTATTGGCAAGGATTCAAATAGATGTCTTCATCTACTGCATATGGACTTGTTTGGTCCACTGCAAATTAGAAGTTTGGGAGTTAAGGATTATACGTTGGTAATTGTTGATGATTACTCGTGCTTTGCGTGGATGTTCTTTCTGAAACACAAGTCAGTACCTTCAACATCTTTACTAATTTTGTCCGGCAAGTTCAGAATGGGTACAACTGCTCCATAGTCAAAATCAGAAGTGACAATGGAACAGAGTTTAAGTCTGGGGCCATGACAGAATTTTGTGAAAGCTTAGGTATCTTTCATGAGTTTTCCTCTCCTCGTACTCCACAACAGAACGGAGTGGCCGAGAGAAGGAATAGAACGCTCATAGAGGCCTGCAAGACCATGTTGAGTGATGCTTCACTTCCAGAGTACTTTTGGGCTGAAGTCATCAACACTGCATGCCACGTGCAAAATCGAGCCCTCATAAACAAAAACCACGATAAGACACCTTACGAACTTCTGAAGTGCAGGAAACCGATAGTCTCATATTTTAGAATTTTTGCCTGTAAATGCTTCGTGCTTAACAATAGCAAGTATCATACTACTAAGTTTAGCGAAAAGAGTTTTGAATGTATTTTTGTAGGCTATAGTGCCATAGTAAGGCATATAGAATATTTAATAAAAAAACCCTGGTGGTAGAAGAATCGATACATGTTGTATTTGATGAGACGAGTTTGCTGCAAAGCAACTCTTCTAGTGTGCTTATTGAAGATGCAAGTGCAAAGCTGAAAGAAATTAGCTTGGATAAACCGTCCGAAGACAAAGGTGAAAATTTCCTCAAGATCGCCACTCCAACCACTATTGGAGAGGCTGATGATCAAGATGAAGAAGTCATCCAAGATGAATAAGTCACTCTGGTAATAGAAGACAATCCAGATGCATTGACTCTAGAGCTCAAACATCTAAAGGATCATCCCATGGACCAGATCATAGGAGATCCCCGGGATGGTGTCAGAACTCATAGAGGTATAACTAATGAGAATCTATATTTAAGTTTTCTCTCGCAGGTTGAAACAAAGAAGTTTGAGGAAGCAAACTCAGATGCATTGTGGATAATGGCGATGGAAGAAGAACTGGACCAGTTCAAGCGCTAAAAAGTATGGAAGCTTGTTCCAAGACCCAAAGGTAAGAATGTCATTGGGACAAAATGGGTCTACAGGAACAATATGGACGAGGATGGAACGATAGTAAAGAACAAGGCCAGACTTGTCGACAAAGGCTATCATTAAGAAGAAGGAATTGACTTCGACTAGACATACGCTTCAGTGGCAAGGCTGGAGGCTATAAGGTTATTCCTAGTATATGCTGCACTCAAAGGCTTCACTGTCTACCAGATGGACGTGAAGTCTGCCTTCCTTAATGGTGACATAAAGGAAGAGGTGTATGTGGAACAACCTCCAGGTTTCGTTGATTCTAATTTTCCTGATTACATTTATTTACTACACAAAGCATTATATGGTCTGAAACAAGCTCCTCGAGCTTGGTATGAGACACTGTCTAGCTTTCTACTTGAGAACAAGTTCACAAGGGGAAAGATAGACAAGACATTATTCTTAGGGAAATTAAAGGCAAGATTGTGCTAGTGCAAATCTATGTCGACGACATTATTTTTGGCTCTGCTGATGACAACCTCTGCAAGAAGTTTTCAAAACTTATACAAGGGAAGTTTGAAATGAGCAGTATGGGTGAGCTGAAGTATTTCTTAGGGCTTCAAGTGAAACAGTCTGAAGATGGAATTTTCATCTCATAGACAAAGTTCACCAAAGAGATAATTAAGAAATTCGGAATGGAGAACGCAACCTCAATGAGGACTCCAATGGGTTAAACAATGTCTCTAGACAAGGATCAAAAAGGGAAACCTTTTGATGAAACCAAGTACAGAAGCATTATTGGATCCTTGCTCTACCTTACTGCAAGTAGACCTGACATAATGTTCTCAATATGTGTCTGTGCTAGATTTCAGGTGAACTCTAAGGAATCTCACTACGCTATTGCGAAGCGGATTTTGAGATAACATAAAGGTACACCAAATCTTGGCTTATGGTACCCAAGAAGTAATGATAGTGAACTAATAGGTTTTTTAGATGCAGATTTTGCAAGTAGCAAAGACGACAGAAAAAGCACTTCAGGGACTTGCCAATTCTTTGGAAGAAGGCTTATCTCCTGGAGTAGCAAAAAGTAAAACTGTATTGCAATTTCAACTGCTGAGTCAGAGTACATCTCTGCAGGCAGTTGCCGTGCATAGTTACTTTTGATAAAGAATCAGTTTGAAGACTACAACATGAAGTTTTAAAAGATTCCATTGTTTTGCGACTCTTCCAGCACAATAGCAATAGCCAAACCACCAATCTCGCACAACCGGACAAAGCATATAGAGCTAAGATATCACTTCATCTGGGAGCATGTGGAGTATGGGGACATAGACGTTCAATATGTCCCTACAGATAGGAAAATTGCAGACATTTTCACAAAGCTGCTGGACGAGACCAAGTTCTCGTTCTTCAAAACAGAACTTGGGATGCTCAACAAAGAAGACTAGAAGAAGCTGGACTTTCAAGAAGGCTCAAGGCTCAAAGGTTAGTCAAATATTGGAATTTTCAAAAGCTTAAGTTTTTGACTCGAGTAAGTAATAGACTACTCGAGTAAGTATATGACCTACTCGAGTATTAGAATGACATACTCGAGTAGTCTACTTGACCTACTCGAGTAGCAGACTGACATACTCGAGTAGTCTACTTGACCTACTCGAGTAACAGACTGACATACTCGAGTAATCAACTTCACATACTCGAGTACCTCACTCATCTACTCGAGTACCTCTCTCACCTACTCGAGTACTTCTATTTACCTACTCGAGTAACTCCTGATTCATCTACTCGTGTATGTGCTGAGTCGTGTTTTTCAAATTTTCTTATGCGCAAACCAAGGCTTATGACGCCTCTTCTATGATTTCCTTCACTCATTTCCGATAATTAGACCTAAAACTAGGGTATTATAAATAAGAACATCCAGAAAATAACCTACACGAAATCATTTCCGCCCTCTCAAGTTTCGGACTGGCTCTTCACATTCCTCAGTCAGTTGCAGAGCTGCGCGCCTTTCCATCTCCCGTCAACATTTTCTAGGGTTTCTGCATCTCCAAGACTTCTGACTCATGGCCGACGTCTCTAAGATCGGTGTGGGATCGGAGTTAGTTGCCGCCGGGATTACAGAGCTCTCTGATGACTTTCATCATCTCATGATTCTCCTCGACACTGCCAGATTAACTTTCATCCTTCAAGAACCGTGTCGCATTCTCTTCCCAGATGTAGCAGAATTCTTCAGGAATGTAAAGGTCAAGCGCCATGACACAGTTTCAAAGTCTTCAGTTAAAGGTATCAAGATCAAATTAACCCAGAATTCTGTTTCTCAACTCCTTCGACTGCTAGTTCCAGATGCTGGTGATGTTCTGGGTGATGAAGAGTATTCCAGAACTTTCTTATTCTGTGGCATTTCTGCTGATGCTAAGTACATCAATAGGTCTGATATGACTGCTGAAGGAAAATTCTTGGTTGATGTCATTGGCAAGATTTTTCTAGGCAAAACCAACTCCATCAGATCCATACCCCTTTATTTCTTTGAATTGATGCAAGCTATTGTCTCTAGAAAAGCCTTTCAGTTTGGCTTGATGATTCTGACCAAAATAAAGGAGAGTATAAAATCTCCCAACTATGCCAGAATCATTTCCCTGCATCTCCATGAGATAAATCCAGAGGTATTCAGTTTCTCCAAGGGGATCATTATTCACCACATGAAGAAGGTCTCCATCTCCCCCATACAGAGATGGGAGTTAAAGTTGCAGAATCCCTCTCAAGCTGCCAAAGTTACTGAAGCTATAGACTCAGAGGATAGGACTTCATCTCCCTCTCCATCTCAGGTCCCCAGCTCCTCTGGTGCACCTATTGAGGGGGAGCCTGCTCCTACTGTTCAAGCCAGGATGCCTACTCCTCCTCCACCTACTCCTCCATCGGTCACTCCAAAAGATATCCTCACAGATCAACACATTAAAGAAGCACTATTATCTACTGATGCTGCCATCAATGAAATGATAGAAGAATTAACTGCAGATGAACCACCTCCACCTCTCTCTATAAATGCTTAGTCACTAACATTCCCATGGAAACAAATCCTGTACAGTCTCCTATACAATCTCCAGTGCAGTCTCCAGCAAGTTATCCAGACACTTCTCCAGCAAAGTCTCCAGCAAAATCTCCTGATGGCCCCAAAGAACAGCCAGAAACAATTCTCATTTCTGATGAGCTCTCACCTGAGCCAGTTGATGCTCCTGTCAGGAATTTGGATTTACCTATCCCTCAGATAATGGATGAAGGGGATGCCATGCTACCCACTATTAGAGCTCAGAGCTCAGTCACCCTCTCAGAAATATCTCCATGGGTAGCTCCTCCTATTCCTTCTGCTCCATCAACTTCTGCTCCTCCTACTGCTACAGCTCCTGCCTCCTTAGACTTGATGACTCAGATTGTACTTCTTCTTCAAGACCAAAAAACATACTTTGATACTTGTATCAAAACTGTAACTGATAAGGTAACTGCTCTAGAACATGAGATGAGCAGAGAATTTGCTGAAATATAGCATAATACTGATCGGCACAGACATCTGTTCCAAATGAGTGGCAAAGCCTTAGACCACACCATAACCAGTGTTGGACAAGTTATGGAGCAAGGTATTACTCTTGGTAATAATCAAATGGAATTGGACAAACGAGCTGAAGCAACTAAGATGAAAAAATGTGAAGAAGTTGGCACTTTCAAAGATGATGCCATCTCCCAGCTATCTGTTGAAGTCAGAAAGGGGGATAAGTTAGTAAAAGAATATTTGGAAAAATCTGATGCCCTCAAGAAAGAAGTATGGGAAACTAAGATGAAAGAGATCCATGATGATGTACTAGATTAGATACAGAGTGTCAAATTCCACACATATGACACTACTGTATGGATGCACAACTAGATTCTTCCAGAATTTGCTGCTGATCATACCATTATTCCTCATCACCTGAACCCTCTAGCTGCTGCTGATGCTCCTGCTCCTCCTCTGCAACCTACCTTTTCTCCAAGACCTGGAGACTCAGTTTCTCCTCCAGAGTCATATGCTCAGGATTGGGAAGATGATCCTGCAGATATCTTTCTCAAAGCCCCTCCTGAGATACTGACTTATAAGAAGAAAAGAAAATATGGTGAAGGTCCTTCTGCCAGCAAGTCCATTCCTACTAAAGCTCCTGAACATGCTGAGGTTTGGTTTCCCACTTCTAAGTCCCTCATCCTGGAAACACTCAAATTAGTTTTGGATTTCCATGAGAGCAGAAATATTCACTACAGTTCCCAGGAATGGGTGTTATATGAGAAGTCCATGACCAAGAGAAGGATATATGACAGATAATATGGAAGAAACAATCCTGGTGCTACTCCAAGGCCACCCAAGTATGATCCCAAGCCTTACAACTATCAAAGGAGACAATAGGAGATACAAGACAGACAACATCATCAAAACTAGCCAAAAGGACTCAGGAGTTGTGGAAATGGATTTTTGTTGTTAATGACATTTCTGGATAATCATACTTATATAATTCAAAGTTTTTGATCTCATTATCTCTTTCTTAGTCTTATCCTTGCTTGCACTGCTTTATTACTTAACATTCTTTTTATGTCCATAATTCACCTTAGTGTAAAGTGTTCTGACTTCTACAAATAGGAGGAGATTATTGGGTATTGTATCCACACTTACCCAGATTTGATGAAGTAACCCTTGAACTAAGATGAATTAAGTTGTATTTGATGCTTGGTTTGAGTTATGTGTTTGCATGATTCTTATGGGAAGTGTACATCAATGTCAGTCTATAACGGATCACTAAACATAGGACCATACAATGTAATCCCACATTGTGTGTTCCAAAATGTTGACTCATGTGTAGCCTCTCTATTAGGATACACTTCATATTCAAGCTATAGGACTAATAGAAGAGACTTGATGCTGATTTCCCTTGGAAGAAGAAAAATTTCTGTCAGAAAATTTTCCTAAGTAAATTACTCGAGTAGTTATTTACTTATTCGAGTAAGTTACTGAATTCATACTCGAGTAATAATACTCTTACTCGAGTGGATAAGATGTATCTCTAGTAGTTACATCAACTACTCGAGTAGTTCCCTTTCTTCTCTCGAGTTTACAAAAATTCTCTTCTCTCATTTTTCTAAGTTAAATACTCGAGTAGTACTATATAATACTCGTGTAGTTCTATCTTCTGTCTCGAGTAATTAGACTGTGACTCTCGTGTAGTTCTCACTTACTTGAGTAGTCTAAGTCATGTACTCGAGTAGTCTAAGTCATGTACTCGAGTAGTTCATCTACTACTCGGGTTGTCTAGTGTTTAAACTCGTGTAATCCAGATTTCCTTTCCAAAAAATTTCTCTAAGTGAATTACTCGAGTTGTTCATGTTACATACTCGAGTAGTTCTATTTATCTCAAGTACTTCATCCCGTATACTCGAGTAGTTCTTTGTGTCTCGAGTAGTTCAACTTCTATACTCGAGTAGTCAGTTTTCCCCGTTCCAAAAATTTTCTAAGTCTATGACTCGAGTAGTTTCTTATATACTCGAGTAGTTCATTCTTATATACTCGAGTAGTATTTCTTTTACTCGAGTTATATACTCCACCTCTCGTATAAGTACTTAATTACTCGAGTAAGTCGCTCTTGTTACTCAAGTAGCTGATTCCTCTTCATTCTTATTTACTCGAGTAGTTGACTCCATGTACTCGAGTAATGATTTCTCTTTCTCCCGAGTAGTTTTTCTCATGTACTCGAGTATTCATCTTCTACCTACACGAGTAGTGCTGCATATGCTCGAGTAGTCCTCTACATCTCGAGTAATTTACTTTGACTTTTCAGAAAATTCTTTAAGTCCAGGCTTAACGGTCTTATTCTTAAACTGTGACGTGATTGATCCACATGTCTTTCTCATAATGAATCATTTAAGTCTAATCTTCTCCTCTCCTATAAAAGGTCTTGTCTAAAACGACAAACCCTAATCTAATTATGCAAAAATTATTCTAAGATTTTGCAGCCGTACTCTCAAAAGAATTCTGTCTCCTCTTTCTCTCTACAAGAACGAAACTCGCCACCGGCGCAATCGCAGATTTCCGACCGGCTAGGGTTTCACCTTTTTGAGGATTCAGATCAAGAAGACTCTACAGATCAAGATCTCCGCTCAACGCTTCATCTTCTAATTCGATCGTGTAAAGTTAAGAAGTCCAGATCTGATATTGCCAAGGTTTTCTTCACCATTCTGATAAAGCCGAAAAGTCTAGAAGAAGAAGATCCAGGCCGATTTCTTGCAGATCTGACAAGGATTTTCTGTTTGTATTTCTTTACAAGTTTATTTCATTATTATAGGAGAAGTTTTCTCCAAGTGTTGGTGTTTTTCAACTCCGAGATTGTAGGAAGGTTGTCCTTCAGAATGTAGATCCAGTTTGTGGATCGAGTTTGTAGGAACATTATTCCGAGGGTAGGATTGTTTTCCAATCCGAGATAGTGGAGTTGCCGAGTCTAGTGTATTGCTAGATCGGTGAGGGAAAATGGCTGTACCCAAGGTTGGTGAACCACTATAAATCTTGCCTTGTCTATGTTTGTTTGTTTGGTAGATAGATCTGTGCTTTCGTTTGAATTTTTTATTCCTCAAAAAAACGCACAACTCACCTATTCACCCCCCTCTAGGTGATTTAGGTTGGCAACTATTAACTTTCAGGTGGAGTTTGCCTACAACAATAGCTACCAAGCGAGCATCAGTATGACACCGTTTGAGGCCTTGTATGGCCGTAAATGTTGTACACCGTTGTCTTGGGCAGAAGCAGGTGAATCCAAACTATATAAGCGTAAAGAAGTCGATGAAGCTAACTCAACGATACGCTCTATTCAGGACAGGCTACTGATAGCCCAGGATCGACAAGAAAAGTACTACAACGCCAAGCACCGGAACATGAAGTTCACGGTGGGTGATTGGGTATATTTGAAGATTAAACCCTTCAAAGGCGTCTCCAGGATTCGGTATTTGAAAAAGTTGAGTCCGAGATATCTTGGTCCGTTTGAAGTGGTGGAGCGAATTGGGGAACCTGCCTATCGACTAGCTCTTTCTGCAGAACTGAGTGGATTGCATGATGTGTTTCTCATATCTGTGCTTCGGAAAGGCATCAAAGATCCAACACAACTTATCGAGAATGATCGTGTGCCATTTGAGTATGGGATAATGATGAAGGTTAGGCCCATTCGAATCGAGGATCGAGCCGATAAACAGTTGTGGAACAAAACAATCGGGATGGTCAAGGTCCGGTGGGACAACTATGGCCGTGAGGAGCTAACATGGGAACTAGAGCAGACCATGCGAGCTGAATTTCCCGAGCTATTTATGTAACACTATTGTGCAGTGCGTGTCAAGGTGTGTCAAACTTTTGTGGAGTTATAACATCTTGTTTTTGTTTCCTTACCGTATGCAAATTTCGGGACGAAATTTGTTGTAAGGAGGGGAGGGTTGTAACACCCCAAAACCCAAGTTTGGGTTAAGGTTGGGCAACATGGCCTGGGATACGGGCGTGTCCCAAGCCGTGTCCTGCTCTGTATGGCTGAGTAGCCCGTCGAGTGCTCGACGAAATTCAATCGACGAGTTCTCGAGAGGGAACATGCCTTGCGACACGGGCATGTCCGAGGGCGGGTCCTCCTCTGGTTCATCGACCTCCACCCGAGTAAATGTGTTCGACGATCCTCGAGTGGGGAACACGACCTGTGACATGGGCGTGTCATATGGGACACGAGAGTGTCATATGGCCGTATCCTTCTCTGGATTTGGTCAAGGCATTAAGGCCTTATGAACACGGGCAGGACACGGGTGTGTCTCTTGGCACATGGCCTATGACACGGGCATGTCACATGGCCGTGTCTTATTCGCGTTGAATCTGTTGTGTGCCACCTGAGGCACACGGCCGCAGACACGGGCGTGTCTTAAGGCATGTCAGGGCACACGGCCTGTAACACGGGCATGTCACATGGCCGTGTCCTGCTCTGGGTAAGTCGGTTGTATGTCACTTAAGGTACACGGCCTGTGACATGGGTGTGTCACATGCCATGTCAGCCCAAAATTAAACATGTGTGGGTGATTTGTGGTCTTTTATTTGCTTCAGCTGGGATATAATGGCCCAGGCTTCTCCCTGATGGTTTAAAGCCAGAAATGAGAAAGAGATTCTCATTGAGTTTGGGTTATTCTCTTTCTACAAGAGCTAGAGAGAAGGGAGAGGAAGGAGGAGGAGGAGATAGGGATCCGACCATTGGTCGAGCTTCCATGTTCCAAATCAAGATCCGAGGACAGATTTGTGGAGGCAAGGCCACTGCAGCACTTTCCAACTGGCTATAATTTCATGGCTCTAAAGAGGTCCTCAAGGGTAACGATCTTCCTTCTTGGACATGTGAAGTACTTCTTTTGGCATGTTCATAGATTCCCCCACCAGAGGGTGGACTGCGAAGGGATTTCCTTGAGTTGATTCTTGGAATCCCCAATAGTCTTGCATATAGATTCAGAAATGTGTAGTACTGAATAGGCATGCTTTGTGAAGCCCATCTGGACAGGTTGGTCTGGATTGATTATGTTTCATTTGCACACCGGTGAAGACTCCGTGGTTAAACATGTAGTTTGTGGTGTCGATGGGTAGGACCTGTGAAGGGCAGTAGCAGGAAGTACTGTAGTGGTAGTCCAGGAAAATACCCTTGTGATGCTTGTGCTGTGTGCTATGGCAAGACCAGTTTTCTGGCACTGCAGGACGCTGCAGGGTTTGGGCGGAACTGGGTGTAGAAAGTGAGTTCTGCGGAACCCGCTAAGCGATCGTGAAGGATGCTAGCATGAACTCCCCTTGTGGATTGTGAAGCCAGTCCGTGGTGGACATTGTGGCTATTGTGAAGCCAGTATATTGTGGCTATTGTGAATCCAGTCCGTGGTGGACATTGTGGCTATTGTTAAGCCAATCCTTGGTGGACATTGTGGCTATTATGAAGCCAGTACTTGGTGTACAATATGGCTATTGTGAGCGTGATGAGCTCTTGAAAAGGCCTCGTGCCGAACAGGAAAGGTGAAACAGACCCATGCCTTATATTTGGCCTCGAGTACGTTGGTATTCAGTGACAGCAAGGCGACTTGAGAAACAGGGGGTGGCTGATCCGTACCTGCGTTATGTCCGTCCGACTTGAAGACCTAAAAGTGCGGTTAGTTGGAGCGCATAATAAGAGTCTTAGGCCTACGCGCTGGAAAGACTAAATGCTCAATTTTACCATCTAGTTTCGGCCCTAGAACGGTGGTGGGACCCTGGTTCACCAGTACACCAAGAATGTGCCCTAAGTGTACGGATCATCGGGCCGCGTGGGTGATAGTTGTGATGGATTGTTTGTGCGTTAGAGCACAATTTGTGATATATGTATATATCTGCCTATGAATTGCTATGGCTGCAGGGATGGAATGCCACTACCCCGGAAAAGGGGTAGGGTCGTTATAAATTGGTCAGCTGAATCCTGACCGTTGCCTTATTTGCCATCGTTTGGTGGGCTGTCCTTGTGCAGGTGCTGGAGAGCTAAGCTGAATACATAAGGGCTGGAGTCCCTGCTGCTGCTGCCACTGCTAGCCCTTGAAGGCTAAGTAAAGAATGCTGTGTTTTGCTCATATGTGGCCGTCCTGCACGCCGATGTTTGGAATCCACATTTGTAAAGAAAACTGTAAGGCCATAAGACCAAACGCTAATGTATTTGCTGTACATTCCTTCGAGAGTTGATATATAAATGTGGTTGTTTTTATATATAGTGGACATTCATGGTTGGTGCTCAACACTATTGTTAAAATCTTTGCTTGCATGCTCTGAGTTAGGTTGCGATTGTGTTGTGGTATTAACCTATAACTCCCCCACCTGTTTTGTGGCATATGGTGTGGGGCCCCAGACCTTCTATTATATGCTATATGAACGGATGGAGTAATTACATGCACTACTGGCTTCATCTACATCAGCTAGGGGGAGAACATAAGGGGAGAGAAAGAACTGATGCACCTACCTGACTATCTTAAGAAATCAAAAAGGGGGAGAAAAGGGATTGGTCAAGTTCAAGTAATATCCACGGGGGATATACAAGCCAGAGGCCCTCTTCTAGTGGCCCACTGCCGGGCTGTAGCCCAAGCACCCCACCCATGACCGCACCTATTCTCAGCGCGGTAAGATGTTGAGGCAAGGTCTCGAACCCGGCCCCCTTGATAAATCCCTTTGCTAACAGGGACTATCACCACTGAGCTGCAGCCCGACAGTGGGCCGCTAGACGAGGGCCTCTAGCCAGGCCGTGAGGGTCGCCAGAGCGGGTCAACTATGGGCTTGCTACATCACAGAATACATGGGGAGTAGGAAAAAATCATCTCATTAATTTAATAAATTTTTACTGCCCATGTGATTGTGTATTTCATTGATTAAGGGAACTGATGAATGGTTTTTGACATATTAAAATAGGGGGAGATTGTTGAGTCCATTGATCCCAATGTCCCTGATTTGATGACGTAAAATAGGTCAATGAGATACATATAGCTGTATATGATGTTTGTGTAAGTTCATGTCTGCAGGATAGTCCCTGTGACAAATAATAGGTAGGTGGACTCAAAGAAGTGGCTGGAATGGCAGAAGATTTGACTAAGTCCACAGGCATTGAGTGAAGTCTATTCACCCAACGCCAGGTAAATAAAATCGTTGAGTAGGTTAGCCAAACAATTGGCATGCTAAAAATGTGTCTAAGTTCACAGGCATTGAGTGAAGTCCACTCACTCAATGCCATAACATCAAAATCATTATGTTCTGCCCAGTGAGTCAAAGCCACAGAAATTCTATGTAAAATTTTGAACATGTCCACAGGCATTGAGTGAAGCTTACTCACTAAACGCCATGTGACAAAAAAATTGTCTAAGTGGTTAGGCGTTGAGTGTAGCTTACTCACTCAACGCCATAAGACAGTCTGTATAATGGGTAAGGCGTTGAGTGATGCTTACTCACCCAACGCCATGTGATAGAAAATCTATCCAAGTCATTAGTTGTTGAGTGATGTTTACTCACTCAACGCCATGAGACAAAATATCTCCTAAGTGGTAAGACATTGAGTGATACATACTCACTCAATGCCATGAGACAGAAAATCTATCTAAGTAGTTAGACATTAAGTGATGTTTACTCCCTCAATGTCATGAGACAAAATCTAAGTTGTTAGGCGTTGAGTGATGCTTACTCACTCAACACCATAGGGCTATTTTGTCGAGTTGAGCTCTAAGTTTGTCGAACTGAGTTTTGAGTTCGTCAAATTGAGCTTTCACTTTTTCTCGAACTGAGCTTTCACTTTTCATCGAACTAAGCTTTCACTTTTCGTCAAACTGAGCTTTCATTTTTCGTCGAGCTGAGCTCTAAGTTCGTCAAACTGAGTTCAGAGTTCATCGAACTGAGCTTTCACTTTTCCTCGAGTAGTGCTCTGAGTTCGTCGAACTAAGTTCTGAGTTCATTGAATTGAGGCTAAAAATGTGTCTAAGTCTTTTGGCACTGAGTGATGGTCATTTACTCATTGACTTTGCTACAGATGCCTGATTTTGTCCAAGTTCAGAGAGATGGTGACGTCAGAAAAGTCAACAATTTCAAAGCAGATTCAAATGTTGTGGGAATGCTGCTAGTGGCGTTGGGTGCCAGTTGGCATGATTTGTTGCACTAGGAAAGTGATTTCTCGCTGGGGCCCACACAAAGCCAAGTGTCATTGAAACAGTTGTCAATGGAAAGTAGGTGGTTGCATGGCAAAATCACATCCACGAACTTCTGGTGTTACCCAGTGCTCAATGAGATAATTGATCGGTTGTCTATAAAAGGAGCAGGACCAGATCGAGGAGAAGAAGGGAATCAATATCAATCAACATCAAGAAGAGACGTAATTATTGTTCTCTGGATTCACAATCTTGCGGCTGGACGACATCTTCTTCCTCATTTTCTTGTCGAGCCAGGAGAAGAAGTTCAGACCAGAGAACCTGAATGCAAAAATAGTTAGCTGCTACAATACTCATCTGCGACAGCAGGATCAGGATCAACTCCTTAAAAAGAAGAAGATAGGGCTGACATCTATTCAGTCCAGTAAGATCAGGATTGACTCCTGAAGAAGGAGAAGCAGAGTTTTCTGCAAGTTGCTTCCAGAACAAGCCGTGCTTCAATTGAAGATTTCTTTGTCAACTTATTGCTGTGAAGAAGAAGATAGGGCTGATATCTGCTCAGTCTAGGAAGACAAACACAGAGTACTCTCTCTGGTGTCTAAATATTTCATCTCTTTGACATTCTCTGTAAAATCTAATTTGAGATCCGAGGGTAGGATTCTTTAGGGAATCTGAGTGTAGGCATGTGTTATAAAGGCCGAGGTAGGATTCTTTTTAAAGTTTGAGTGGTAAGGCTTAGTGCCTGAGTGTATGCCCGTGTTATAAAGGCCGAGGTAGTATCCAATTTGGAATCTGAACGGTAGGGCTTAGTGCCCGAGTTGTAGGTCTTGGATAAGACTGAGTGGTCCTGCAGGATCATGCTGTAAGCTCTTGAGGAGTCAAGGAATTGGTGAAGAGCCTTGTCTAACATACTGTTAGAAAGGCGGAGAGGGACAATAGACGTACCCAAGATTGGGGAACCACTGTAAAAATATCTATGTCGTTTGTGATTGTTCTTGAATGCACAAATCAATTAATCACTAAGCACAGGAATTCAGAGATAGGTCTGATTAATTAAAAAGAAGGCCAAAAACCTACTCACCCCCTCTAGGTATTTAGTTTACCTTAAAAACAAGACTTTCAATACTAAACCACCACTTGGTAGCCACACTGTCAGTTTTATTGCAGGTCAGCGACCAAGTGGCCCACCTTGGCAAGGGCCCCGTTAATAGAAGTGAGGAGCGGCGAGAAGAGCGAGACCTCGAGTTGTAAATGTGTTTGAATAGACTGACCTGGTTGTCACTTTGACATGTTATTTTTTAATATTCTGATCTATTACAGTTTAATTTAATTTATCCGCACGATATGTGATTGAATTACCTGGATTGATGTCTTATCGCTACGGCTATTGCGGTTAATACCTTTATCTGTAGGAAAACTATTTTGCAGGTACAAAGTTCTTGACAAAGCCACTTCACTGTCTAGTTGCGCGACTAGATGTTGGCTTGTTGGAGTTCTATAAATAGAGATTGGCTCCGCATTCTACGGATGAATTCCAGAATATCAATTCCTGCGGCTAGATTTTATGGCACCCACACGAGCTTCTGCTGGTGTAGCTTTTCTCGATGCCGAGCACAAACATTCTGATATTATTGAAGCGGAGCTAGACCGCTTTGTCGCCATGCCTATGACAAAACCCGATGTAGTCGTGCGGCTGCCTTGGGAGGATGAGTGAATAAACTCTTCTGCAGGAACTTGGTGGCGATCCCAATCGACCACTTCGATTATGGTTTTACCTTGCCGCCACTAATCGAATTCGTCGAACTTCTCGACTTTATCCGTGTAGTTCACGACCAACTCCCAATGAACACAGTGGTGTCGGTGATGAGCTTCATAATTTACCTGCAGACAGAGCGGGTAAAGTTTACAATGGATCACTTCAGCCATACTTCGTCGTCCGCTCGATTACCGTTGACAAAAAAGATAACCGGGTCTTCAAGTTTGTAGTCTACTTCGGCTGCACCAGAATGAAAGCGGTGAACTTGCCGAATAAGTTCTCGAGATGGTCTACCCAATTTCTAATGTTTGAGGGAAATCTAGGCCTTCTACCTGTTCACCCCCAGGCTCGGTCAGCCAACCTATTCGAGTGGTTTGATGTCGAAGGTGTCAAGAAGCAGATTGCTGGATTCCTTACGGGATCGTGGCTAGACATTCGAAATTACATCCCCTTGCTCCCAGCAGTGGTTGAATGTCCTACTAAAGAGAGTAAGCATTTTAAGCGGTTAGTATATATTTGACCGACTTACCTGGCGACTAACAATTTTTCCTTTACATAAAGTTTGAAAGTTCCGGAGAATAAGCCAGGGAGACCAGAAGGCCCCGTCCTCACCCAGAGTGATGCGGAAAAAGATAGAAGTTAGCCGCTGAGATGAGAAAGATGTCGCTGCGGGCTTTGACTTCGACGAATCCTTCACACCCAGTGGGATCAGCGAGAAGTTGAAGGACCTGCGTGACAAACTCATCATGAAGTGGCACAACCGCCGTAAGCATGTCTAGGTATCCACCGCTCTTCCCATGTGGAAGAGTGTGAAGATAATGAAACATGCTCGCGTGGTTGGTTGGGCCCTAGTTGGCAAGAAGAATCTAGCCGACTTGCGGTCAATTCCGACCGAAAAGCATCCAACCCTAGACGCACAAGTTCGCGCGAGGAGCTACGTCACTGACCTCTATGTGGCTGAGGCCCTATGCAATGTACTCAACGAAAATGAGTGGCTAGAGGATGAAGTCGAGAGGTTCACGAATGAGAATAAGAAGTTAAAGGAGAAAACTACGGTAAGCATTTTACCTGATGACTTTAGCGGTTAGGTTAAATTAACCGCCAATTTACCTTAGCTTATTTACTTTGCAGAAAGCCTATGAAATCGAAAATCCAGCGTTCCAAAAAGAGATCACTATACATCTACGGGAAGGTGGGGAGGATATGTTGTACATCCTCAGGGAGCGGCAAGCTTTTAAAGCTGAGCATTAGAAAATCTCCTTTGACGAGCTGTTCCCTGCATTCCATGTGGTGGAAGCCGCAAGGGATGAAGCTGCAGGGGCAGATATAGAAGAAATCCTTGAGGAAGATATCGAAGCCGTGGGCAAATATGAAAATCTTCCCGCAGTGGCTTTTGTGGTTAGAAGCTCGGAAAATAATAACAACTCAAGCAAAGAAGAATCTTTGGCTACGGAATCGACAAAATCAAGCAGTACTCTGAGTTCATCGTCATTGGACAACTCAGAGCCAAAATAGAAGAAATCAAAAGTTGTATAAATTTTTCCTGCTTTATAGGACTCGATGGTAAGAGTTTTTTGTAAACTGCACGGGTACAGTACTTTGTAATGTTTTGACAATATAAATGATATTTTAAATTCTGCCTTTATTTTGTGATGGCCGACAAAATTTTATATCCGAGCGGTTAGATTTGCTTTGTTGTTGCTGCTGCGCAATTAGATTGCTTTAATGGAATGCATCTTGATAACCAGTTTAACAATCTTAATTTGAAAGAATTAGAGACCAGCAAGGCGAATAGAATAAGAACAATCATAGGCAGATAACATTGGTAGTGATTGTGAATGTTGAATGCAAATAACAATTTATAGCTGTTCTGTCCTCCTGAATATGATTGAATCATCTGAGATAATAATGTTGAAAGATAAATCTGGAAAGAAAACCATACCCGCTGCAGTTTGAATACCCTCAAACAGCAGATTACATAACATATAATGAGATAAGAACTCCATCCTTAGCGACTAGTAAGTAATTGCAGTATGATGGAATAGGCGATGTAAAATCCAACTTAGCCATTGTGAAATGAGATATATTAGCGATTAAGATACAACAATAATCTGCCCGCGTGGTTAGAAATGAGTACCGCTATATGAAATCCAGCAATAATTCCAAAGATTGGTCGGCTAGAATAAATCCTTGAGGAGATTAATTGAGATTGCCGCCTAACAGATCCTTGCTGCTAGAATAGATAAAGAATGACCTTAAAGCTGTAAGGAACTGATCATTTTGTTCCAAAAGACAACTAGTATAAGATGCATAGAGAACTGAAAACCAAATAATTCATATGTTGAGCTGCGGCTAGCTAGCTGATAGCAGAGTAATTAAGTCCACGAAATCCGGCGAATAGGATAGTTTAACCGATAATATCTAGCCGTTGGAGCTAACCGCATGCCATCGGATAATCTTGAGGTAACCGGCCAACATGAGAGTAAAAGGTGGTCCAAAAGAGAGGTGTACACCCAGAGATGATCAATTAGGCCAGGCGCGCCAAAACGTTTTATAGCATTACTCTCCCTAAAGGATCATCAAAGGTGTAGTCCTAGTAATGGAGGATTAACCGCGATTCCCCTAGAATGGAAGAAAAAGAGAAGATCGATCCTAAGAAGGAATGACAAACACACTGCTCTCATGTCTTCGACTATAAACTATGCTGATCAGTTAGGCCAGGTGCTCCAAATGGTCTATAGAATTGCTTGACCTAAAATATCTGCAACGTTGAGGATCCCCGGATGGTATGGCTTGAGAGTACCTTGGAGTATTCGACAATCACAGCGTGAGATGATCACAGAGACAAGGCTACACCCGACGGCCATTGCTTGCCAAGCAACAATCATCTTAGCTGTAATGTATCCCTAGCAAAGTATAGTAGAGCTAACACACTGGGACCTCCCTTGATGTGCGCTGTGTGTTAGATGCCGGCTAGGATCCGAAGCCCTGAAGTTCGCCTGTATAGATTGGATGGCTCCCACTATACATATGCGAACACTCTCCGCTATATGTGGTCTTCATGGTGTTACGTAAGAAACCAACATATGGGGGGGGGGGGGGGTCAAACAAGACTCGGCGATATCTCCTTGGTTTAGCAATCCCTTTGGCAAAGAGAAAATAGAGAGGAGAAGCACCACAATAAGGAAAAGTGCCAGTATTGGTTCTCTGAAATAAGCATTGAAAAGAATGGACGAATGTTCAGAAATGTGTTAAAAAAATTTTCAACAAATAAAAAACCAAACTAGTAAGACAATAGAAGAACTCTTTGGATTTTGCCTTATCCTTTTTCAGCTCAGCATTGTAATTCCCCAAGGATGCCTTCATCATCGACATCGATGCATTTGCTATTAATATTGAAGTTGATGTCTTTGATAATTTGATTCACCCCTTTCGAGCTAAGTGGAATATCAACTATTTCCTTGCCTTTAGAAGTAGAGGGACTGAGGAGGAGTCTTCTTTCTGGACCAAGTCACGAAATTTCCCTTGCTTCAACATCTTTTCAACTAGTTGGCGAAGAGCCCACCAGTTTTCACTTGGATGCCCTCTCTCCTTGTGGAATTTGTAGAACAGATTGTCTTTGGATCTTTGGTTTGCTGGCTGGTAAGGTCATTTATAGCTGGGCTTGCATTTCATGACTTGAATTACTTCTTGCATAGCCCTATCAATGTCAGATTCTTGCAAGTTACCATCTTCTTATTGATAAATGGAAGCTGCTTGCGGAGCTGGAGCTGGAGCTGGATATGCAGGAGGAGTAGGTAGTTGAAATATTTGGTTTTTGAATTGATATTGGCTTGGGAAAATATGCCGAAGGAGATGAAAATTTCTTTCTTTCGAAGCTTGAGGTTGGAAATCTTTCTGAGGAGACCTTGGAGGTTCAGATGTAAGAGAAGAACTTTTCTCTACGACGTGCCTTGAGACATAACCAGGATTGCTCTTTTCTCCCTGAATGTACATGTTAGCTAGACTGATCATGTCTTGATACATCCTTGGAATCCAGATGTTAGCTTCAAACTTGGGCGGTCCTTCCCTCAATCCATTAATCAGGGCAACCATGTATAACTCTGCATCAACATTCTGGATTTCCAAAATTTCCTTTTGGAAGCAATCCACGAAATGAGCCCAGGTCTCGTTCTCTTGTTGTATGATCTCAAACAACGCTTCTGGGCCACTTTTCCTCTTTGTGGAGGTGGAAAATCTAAGGAGAAGCTCTCTTCTCAGATCAATAAAAGATGCAATAGATTGAGGACATAGTCCATAGAATAACTCCCTTGCTTGTCCATCAAAGGATGTTATAAGGAGTTTGCACTTGGTAGCGTCTGTAAGTGTCTTCAAGGCAACAACTGGCTCAAAAGCTTACAGATGTACTATCAGATCAGGCTCTCCAGTATAAATTGGTAATCGAGGTTCTCTAAAGTGAACCAGAGTTTGCTCTTGTTGAACATTTTCAGTGAATGGAGACATATCTACCTGTTCCCCTAGAGCATAAGGAAATGGAAAATATGGAGCGTAAGCAGTAGATGCAAAAGAAGGTGGATAGAAAGGAAAAGTTGCTATTGGAGGAGCGAAGACAGGAGCTGAAGGAAAATGATAACTTCCCTAAAAGTTCAATGCTCTTGCTGGACTTCCCCGGGAGGATTCCTGGAAAAAGTTAGTCGGTTACTAACGGTTAGGACAAGCAGATATGTCCAAGAAGGAAAAGTGAAGAAAGAGGCCACTTGCAGCGATAACACTAGAGTTCACCCGCAGTGGCTAAATGACACTCCTGCGATGGGCTTTCCTTTCTTTAGAAGAAAATGGGTTACATCGGATAAAATGGAGAAGCCGGGCGAACTGGTATCCGTTAGGAGAAGAGTTCGAGTCTGCTGCCACAGGCGGCTAGCTTTGGGATCCGAACTTGCCCTCCTAGGTCATACTATTCATGCCTATTTATAGGCTCGAGGGCCTTCCCAAACGGGCAGGGCTAAAAATACCAGCTGCCTAGGGACAGGAGAAACGGGCAGCGGTGACCAGATACACCAAGAGGAGAAAGACCATTTAACCACTTGGCAAGGCGATTAGACCTGCAACTGGTCGACACCTCCTCGATGGCTGCTGTGGAAAAGGCCCACGAGAAGGATGAAGGAAGGCGGACATATGAATAGATAATGCATTGCCGCATAGACTTGAGAAAATCCAGGGGAGTGGTCAATCCGGGTTAACGAGCACCCTGCAAATGCTCACATCTCCTCGATCGATAATTTCTCGAATAATATGGAACTGTCGAAGTATGTACTTGGATTGCTGATGAGATCTAGGTTCCGCTGCATGTGCAATTGCACTATTGTTATCAGAGTAGAGAACTACCAGACCAATAATGCTAGGAACTACATCTAACTCGCCAATGAATTTCCTAATCCATAAAGCCTCATTCGCCGCATTCGTAGCGGCGATATACTCGGCCTCATATGTTCAATCAACAACTATCTCCTACTTGGAAATCTTCCAGCTAATAGCCCCTCCATTTAGGCAAAATATGAACCCTAAATGAGACTTTGAGTCGTCCCTATCAGTTTAGAAGGTAGCATCTGTATAACCCTTTCCAATGAGATATTACTCTCCACAAAACACCAAGAACGAATCCTCAGTCCTTCACAAGTACTTTAGGATATTCTTGATGGTAATCCAGTGACCTTCACTTGGATCAGACTGATACCTGCTAGTCATTCTCAAAGCATAAGAGACATCTGGTCAAGTACATATCATTGCATACATGATTGACCCAATTGCCGAAGCATATAGAATCAAATTCATGCGGTCCTTATATTTACAAGACTTAGGACACTGTTCCTTAGAGAGACTCACACCATGAGATAGGTGTAAGAATCCTTTATTGGACTCAAGAAAGTTGAACCGTTTCAAAACCTTACCAATATATGTACTTTAGGTCAAACCCAGAAACTTCCTCGATCTATCTTCATAGATCTTAATACCAAGTATATAAGTCGCTTGACTCAAGTTTTTCATAGAAAAGCAGTTTCCTAGGTTATTCTTTAGAACTTGTAGGGTCAGTTTGTCATTTCTGATCAACAATATGTCATCTACATACAATATTAGGAAGAAAACAATGCTCCCACAAATCCTCTTATAAATACACGGTTCATCTTCGTTCTTAATAAAACCAAACTCTTTGATCTTGTCATCAAAATGAAGATTCCAACTTCGAGAAGCTTGTTTTAATCCATAAATAGATTTCTTTAGCTCGCATATTTTAGTGGCTTCACCTGGAGATACAAAACCCTCGGGTTGTGTCATATATACTTCTTAAAGGAGGTTTTCATTTAGGAAAACCATCTTGATATCCATCTGCCAGATCTCGTAGTCATAATATGCAGCAATAACATGCATAATTTTGATGGACTTACCCATAGCAACAGGGGAAAAGGTTTCATCATAATCAACACCATGAATTTATCTGAAACAATTCGCCAACAGTTGCCCTTTGAATGTCTATATATTCCCATCCATGTCAGTCTTCGTGTTTAAAAATCACTTGCACCCTATGGGTCATAACACTTTAGGTGGTTCCACTAAGGTCCAAACTTGGTTTGCATACATGAAGTTCATTGCAGATATCATGGCCTCAAGCCATTCTGAGAATCCGGTCCACTCATAGCATCTTAGTAGGTTACGGGCTCATCATCATGATCCATAAGTTGTTGGAGCATGCATTCCACATCTCTTGCTTTGATAATAATAAATACTGCGATGTATTTGATCTACTCTTTTAAGTGTTTATAGTGAGCAGGTTGTATAGGTTGAATGAGGAGACAAGTCCTCAGTCATGGGCATGATCCAAGAGTGCGTATACTTTAGAAAAAAAGTGAAAAGAAAAATTTTGTGTGCTAAACTTCAAACAACCATAACTTCTAATTTGGGAGGAGTTATGGAATGTGCCACCACATTCTGGAATGAGATCGAAGTCATCTACACTCTGAAAATGGTTTAGATGGAAAAGTATAAAGGAGATAACGGCAGGCGATAGCCACTGTTGCCCAGCGATAGCTCCATGATCGAATTATCCCGCGAAAACCTCAGAATCAAGGACACGTGACAGCTAGATACGATATCACTGATCGGGGACAGCCAGTGTCGCCAGGCAATATCGCTAAAATATAAAAGTGATTCATTTTTCTGTGGAGATTAAGGATTACAGAATTTGGAATGTTCCTTCACGTTCAACTAGTCCAGAGAGCTCCAACATCCAAAAAACTCCATCCTCCCAAGAAGGTTCAAGAGTGAAGAAGCGACGACACTTACATGATATTTGAAGCAATCTTGGCCAGGATTCATCGTCATCTTCAGCCCTACATTTAGAGAGAGTTTTTGTTTTTGAAGTTTATACTTTATTATTATTCTCATTATAATTGTTAGGAGAGAAAATTACACCTTGTACGTGGCGTCTAAGTCCTTGCATGTCTTAGGAGAGAAAATTGCCGCTGTGTGCGTGACGTCTAAGTCCTTGCGTGGCTTAGGACAAAATCACCGCCTTGTCAGTGGCGTCTAGGTCCTTGTGTGGCATAGGGAGTTATCACCACCTTGTGTGCAATGACTAGATTTTGATGAGATCTAGGGGAGGCTAGTAGTAAGATCTAGGGATAAATACGCTCTAGCCTGCCGGTTCTTGTAGAAGCACCGGCGAAATCAAAAGTAGACTATATTTTTTATAGCCTTAATCTCTATCTTCATAGAGATATATTATATTCTGTTTTATCACATTTGAAATAAAAGATTATCATTTACGTTCTTATATATTTATAAGTGTTTAATTTTGTCTATTTAAAATTAGTTTTGATTTCTTTCATTATTACATCAAGTAAATTTAGATAAAGTGAAAAATTTTGTCAACGGTTATTCACCCCCCCTCTAAGGGCGTCATAAGATCCAACAATTGGTATCAGAGGTAGGTTATTCCAAAACGGCACCACAATCCAGAATAATGACGCTTCATGATCTCGCAACCACTAGAGAGGATGGAATTTTATTAAATGAAAATCTTTAGCACCACCATTATTTTTAGATCTAACGGAAACTTTTCTTAAATCATTGATGAAAAAGTTTGGAATATTACTATAAAAAAGCCCCCAAGTATATTAAATAAAAATGAAATGGTTTTTAATGCTAAATCTATAAATAGTTTATTTTGTGCACTAAATCAATATATATTTGAACTTATATATTTGTTTCCTACTGCTTATGAAATTTGGAAATTTCTTGAAGAAACTTATAATTCTGCATCCATAGGATATAAGCAAGTGCAAGACATGGAGAATATGAATGCTAGCTTAAGTATTCAAGAAATTTTCTCCATTGAAGGATTTCTTGAATGCACATCAAATGTAATTGAAGAAGAGAACACATCAGGCGAAAGAGAATATTAAATCTCATCTATAGAAGCAGAATGCCAAGAAGATGCTAAAGAAACTTTATGTTCAAATCTTGCCTCGCCCTATAACACTGTAAGTAAAACAAATTCTTTTCTTTTCATAACTAATTCCATTTCTATATTTCGTATGCTTGAAATTGGTAAACATAGAATTAAGAAATTGAAAAATGATAATTTAAATTTACGTTCAGAAAATATAAGTTTAAAAGAAAATATTAAAGTAGAATCTCGTATTGATGCATGTTGAAGTTGGTGACCGGGCTGTCTGGCGGTCTGTCTTGGCGGGTTGAAGACCGCGCGGTCTGGCGGTTTGTCTCAGCTGGCTTGGAGACCGGGCGGTCTGGCGGTCTACCCTGGCAATCTCTCTTTCTCTCTGATGGTAGCCATGCGGTTAGCCCTTCTGTCTAACCGCGTGGCTTGTGCGGTTTGTTTTGTATAGTCCGCTTAGTCCTGTAAATTTTTAGTCCCACATCTCCTATTTGTATTCTCTCATCTCTCCTCCATTCTATATAAGGGAGGGCATACCTTTGTAATAGATACCTTTTTTAGATAATAAAGTTTCTGTTAAAACCTCTTCCAGTTTGTTTTAGCTCCACTTCCGGCTTATTTTTTGTTCATTTCTAACATGGTATCAGAGGAAACGATCTTTTCCTCCTGATTCAGCTTCTTCTTCTATTAGCGCGGGCTACCCTCTAGCCGCTCGACTTCTTTCCCTCCGCTTGATTCTCCTCTTCCCGCGACCTGTCTTCACGGCTTGCCTTCTCTTTTGACCGCTGCCCTGTTCGTGCGGCTTGTTTCTCCTTGCTTCTCTTCTCGCTGCTCCTCTTAGTCGCTGCGGCCTGTTTACTAGTCGCCTCGACCTGTTTCCTTCTACCCGCTCCAGCTTGCTTGTCGCCCCGGCCTCATATTTAGCCGTGCGACTTGTTCTCCTCTGTTCGCCCGACTTTTTCAAGCCGTGCGACTTCTTTCCCTTTGCTTTGCTTCTTGGTAGCGGCCTTCCTAGCCGCACGACCTGTTTTTTGTTTGCCCGGCTTGGTGCTCTTTTCTCTTCTTCGCTTCACCGTTCGGCTTCTTCATCTTCTCGCGGCTTGTTCTTATCGTCGCGGTTTGATCCTCTCTTGCTTCCATGGCTTTCCCCTCCTCCAGTCTGTCCGCCTCGGTGGTCACCTCTTCTGGTAGTGCTCACGTTGTTACCCGCGGAAGATGGCTAATCGACTCTGGTGCAACAAATCATATGACATGCAATCCTCAATGTTTCTCTCTTCTTGAAACACATGCTCAATTGCCCCCGGTCATTATTGCGGATGGATCTCCCTCACCGGTCCATGGGACGGGCATGGTTCAAGTCACTCCATCTCTGTGCCTGGCTGATACCCTCTATGTGCCCCAGTTTCCGTGCAATTTATTATCGGTTACTTCTTTATGCAAGCAACTACGGTGTTTTGTCTTATTCACCCCTACCTCTTGTGCTTTTCAGGATCCGGACTCCCAACGGACGATTGCTACCGGGACTGAGAGTGGTGGCCTCTACTTCCTCGACAATGTCTCTGCTCTATCCGCCTTCTCCTCCTCCTCTACAGATCTTCTCCAATGGCATCTTCGTCTTGGACATGCTCCTCCCAGAATTCTACGCCAGCTCCTGCCGTACCTCCCTCCTCATCATCCTCCTCTAAACTGTGATGCATGTCAACTTGGCAAACATCACCGCTCATCCTTCCCACCAACGCAAAGTCGGGGCTCTTCCCATCCGTTCGACCTCGTTCACTCTGACATCTGGGGTCCCGCTCCTAACCTCACCATCGGTCGGGGTAGTTCCTATTTTGTCACCTTCATTGATGATTTCTCTCGGTGTACGTGGGTGTATCTTCTCAAAGATCGCTCCGAGCTGTTCTCTGTTTGGACCTCATTTTATTCTATGGTTAAGACTCAGTTTGATACGTCTATTAAGATCCTTCGTTCTGACAATGCTAAGGAATATCTTAGCCAAGACTTCTCCTCTTTTTGTATTCACCATGGTGTTATTCGTCAAACAAGCTGTGTCTACACCTCACAACAAAATGGGGTGGCGGAACGCAAAAACCGTCACCTCCTTGATGTCGCTCGCACTATGATGACTCAAATGCATGTTCCTCGCTCCTATTGGGGCTATGCTGTCCTCCTCTCCTGCTATCTCATCAATCGTCTTCCCTCCACAGTTCTCCATGGTGCTACCCCCTTCTCCATTCTTTATCCGGACAAGGATCCCTTTCCTCTTCCTCTGCACATCTTTGGGTGCACTGCCTTTGTGCACTCTCCCGCTGCCACCCGTGATAAACTCTCACCATGTACCACTAAATGTGTCTTTATGGGGTACTCTCCCACTCAGAAAGGTTATTGTTGCTTTGACCCCGTTACCCGCAAGCAATTTGTCTCTGCGGATGTTACTTTCTTTGCCAATGCATCTTACTTCTCTCCCGCTTCCTCCTCTCCTCCTCCTGATCCTACTTTTCCTACCCACCCATCCATTCCCTCTGTTCCCACTGATGTTCCGCCATCTCCACCCTCTCCACCCTCTTCCACATCACCATCATCTCCACCCTCTACTCCGCTTTCTCCCTCCACTCCGCTGCCATCTCTCTCTACTCCCGGGCCAGCTCTCTCCACCACGGATACTCCGGATACTGAGGCACCAGCTAACCTGGATCTCCCGATTGCTCTTCGCAAAGGGGTTCAGGCATGTACCCAACACCCGCTTGCTGCAGTTGTTTCCTACGATCGTCTTACCCCTTCTCGCCGAGCTTTTGCACTAGCTATCTCGGCCACTGCCACCCCCCGTTCCTACCAGGAGGCCCTTACTATTCCTCATTGGAAAGTTGCCATGGATGAGGAGATTGCTACTCTAACTGAACGGGGTACCTGGACTCTTGTTCCTCCTCCTTTCGGCACGGATGTTGTTGGTTGTCGATGGGTCTTCGTGGTGAAGTTTCTCCCGGATGGCAATGTGGATCGTTATAAGGCTCGCCTGGTTGCCAAGGGTTTTACCCAAACTTATGGCATTGATTACTTTGACAATTTCTCTCCAGTGGCTCGTCTCAGCACTATTAGGGTTCTTCTCTCTGTGGCTGTCAACAGGGATTGGCCCATCTCGCAGCTAGATGTTAAGAATGCCTTCCTCTATGGTAATCTGCAGGAAGATGTTTACATGGAGCAACCTCCTGGGTATGTTGCTCAGGGGGAGACACGGGTATGCCGGCTAAAGAAGGCTATCTATGGCCTCAAGCAGAGTCCTCGTGCATGGTTTGACAAGTTCAGTGGCATTGTTGCGGCCATTGGTTTTACAAGAAGCTCAGCAGATCACTCCTTGTTTGTTCGGAAAACCACCTCTGGTCTTGTTGTTCTTGCGGTTTATGTTGATGACATTCTTCTTACTGGCGATGACCAGGATGGGGTATTGATGACCAAGAAACACCTTCGTCAACATCTGGTCACAAAGGATATGGGCTCCCCGAAATACTTTCTGGGGATTGAAATCTCTAGAAAGCCCAACTCCATGGTCCTTTCCCAACGGAAGTATGCTCTTGATCTTTTAAAGGAGGCAGGACTCACTGGTGCTAAACCTGCACGTTGTCCTATGGCTGCTGGAGAAGATAAAACTTGGACAGATGACTCGCCTCTTCTCTCCGATCTTACGAGATACCAACATCTGGTGGGCAAGCTCATATATCTCACGGTAACCAGACCCGACATCTCTTATGTTGTTGGCAAGGTGAGCCAGTTCATGCAAGCTCCGAGGGAGTGTCACCTACAATCTGCTCTGAGGATATTAGAGTATATTAAAGCTGCTCCAGGGAAAGGACTCCTATTTCAGAAGAATGATCACCTAAGGGTTGAATCTTACTCTGATTCAAGCTATGCGGATGACAAAGGGGACCGCAAATCGACATCAGGTTTCTGCACATTTGTTGGAGGCAATCTTGTGAGTTGGAAGAGCAAGAAACAGTCTGTAGTTTCCAGGTCTAGTGCAGAGGCAGAATATCACAGCATGGCATCGACTACATGTGAGTTGAAGTGGTTGCGGGCTCTCATGCTTGACTTAGGAGAGGTTTACAACTATCCTCTTCCTATGTTCTGTGACAATAAGGCCGCGATATACATTTCCAAAAATCCGGTCTTTCATGAGAGAACAAAACACATAGAAGTCGATTGTCATTTTATTCGGGAAGAAATATTGAAGAAATAGATTTGCACTCCATTTGTCACTTCCGACAACGAGTTGGCAGATGTCTTCACCAAGCCGGTGTCCGCTTCCTTTTTCCACATCTGCGACAAGCTGGGCATGATCGATATATATGCTCCAGCTTGAGGGGGAGTGTTGAAGTTGGTGACCGGGCGGTCTGGTGGTCTGTCTTGCCGGGTTGAAGACCGCGCGGTCTGGCGGTTTGTCTCAGCCGGCTTGGAGACCGGGCGGTCTGGCGGTCTACCCTAGCAGTCTCTCTTTCTCTCTGATGGTAGCCGTGCGGTTAGCCCTTCTGTCTAACCGCGCGGCTTGTGCGGTTTGTTTTGTATAGTCCGCTTAGTCCTGTAAATTTTTAGTCCCACATCCCTTATTTGTATTCTGTCATCTCTCCTCCATTCTATATAAGGGAGGGCATACCTTTGTAATAGATACCTTTTTCAGATAATAAAGTTTCTGTTAAAACCTCTTCCGGTTTGTTTTAGCTCCACTTCCGGCTTGTTTTTTGTTCATTTCTAACAATGCATGTTAGGTATTGTATCCACAATAACCTAGATTTGTGTGAAGTCACCCTTGAACTAAGATGAATTAAATTTGTATTTATTGATATCCTTTAGTTGAGTGCTTGCAGGTCAGTATTGTTAAGTGTAAACCAATGTTAGTTTATGAAAGTGCAACTAGATCTGATATACTCTAGAGGGGGGGGGGGGTGAATAGAGTATATGGTGCTTTAAAAACTTTTACAAACTATTGTTGTAATATGTGTGAGCAGGGAAGCAATAAAAAATCTAATCACAGCACTAAGCTAATCAAAATCTAAGCACAGGAAAATCAAGGCCAGAAACAAACATAAACATAAGCAAAACCAGAAGACACAAGGAAATATAGTGGTTCCCCAAACTTGGGTACATCCACTCTTCTACCACCCTAGGTAGGAATCCACTGCAGGATGAGTTGATCAGGTGTCCTGAGCACCAATGAGCTTTTGATAAGGTGCTCAAAAACCAAAGCAGATTTTTTGATCAGGTGTCTTGCCACCAATGAGCTTTTGACAAGGTGCTCAAAAACCAGGTTCAAACTTTTGAAGGGAGTTTGAAAAACCCTTTACAGAGTGGGGGTGAGAGAGTGATGGAAGTCTTCTCTTTCTCAAACAACTGAGAAGACTATGTGGATTGATGTCAAAGCTCCCCCTGAATCCTTGAGATCTTCAGGAAGAAAAGCTTTGCTGAGGGTGATAGGCCTTCAAAGATTGAACTCCAGCAAAAGATGATTTCAGCAATAGCTGAAATGTTGAATGTCTGGAGTCTTGGAAATGTATTGGCCTTGAATACTTAGAAAACTACAGAGATCTGAAGATTTTTAGAAAGCTTGATCTTCTTGGATGAGTGTTCTTCAGAATTCTTTGTGACAGAAGATTTTGAATGTGTCTCTGTAATCAGTATTCTCTCTCTGTATTGTGTGTTCTCTTCTAATGAGAGATTCAAAAATCCTGTCTTTTATTCTCTGGTACAAAATGGAATATCTTTCTCTATCAAGTATAGCCATTGGCCTGCATTAACTGCATCCTTAATTGCATAATCTCTTCTAGAGGAAGGTCCACAGATACATTCCTTGAAAAATCCCTTGAAACTTGGTCCAGAATTGAATGAAAACGGCTAGCAAATCTCTGAATTAATTGCAGAATAACTCCTAACTGATTTGAATTTGAATTCTGGAAGTTATCTGAAATCGTCGAACTGAGCTCTGCTATCGTCGAGCTGAGCTCAGTGACCTGGAAAAGATACAACAGCCAAATGTCGTCGATCTGAGCTCAAAGATCGTCGAACTGAGCTCAGAGATAAAGATCCAAAGCAGAGTCAAAATCGTCAACCTGAGCTCACCGATCGTCGAATGGAGTTCGACGATATTATGAAGTTGAGCTCAGCGATCGTCGAATGGAGTTCGACGATCTGTCGAAGTGGAGCTCAGCGATCGTCGAATGGAGTTCGACGATCTGTCGAAGTTGAGCTAGACGATCGTCGATCGGAGTTCGATGAATCGTCATGCTGAGCTCGACGATATGACCTGGTCTTCAGATAGAGAATCCTGGTCTTCAGGGCAGCTTCCAAACCTAGACTTCTAACCCTTAGACTCAATTCTAATTGACCTATTAAGCTATACAGAAGGTCAAGAAAAGGTTCCTAGAGACATAGTGATCCTGACCCAAATTAGTAATAGGGTGTTCCAACAATCTCCCCCTATTTGGGTTAGGATTACTATTTACAGACTTTGGAAAAACTTTAAATAACAACATACAATCAAAAACACAGAAAAGCAACAGCTGGACATAGCAGAAACATCATCAAAGTCTGCAACAGGCTCAATTTCAGTAGCCTCTGACATCAGAATGTCCTTGGATATTGGCTCATCAGAAGCAGTAGGAACTTCAGCATCAGTGTTAACAATCTCAGCAGCAGGAGCAGCAGTATCAGCAATCCTTTCTTCAGGAGCAGCAGCAGCAGCAATGACTGAATGTACAAAGGAAGAGATAATGCTAGGGTCACAGCAAGAGAAAGGCACAAGTGCCTTGGATAAGTCTTTTGGGGGCTGGACAGCATTACCCTCTGGTAGACAGCTGAAGAAGGCAGAATCAAACACAGATAGCAAAGACCTGAGGTCAATTGCAAAAACTGCAGTAGGAGGCACAACAGCAGGAGCAGAAGGAGCAGCAGACACAGAAACAACAGCAGCAACAACATGAAGGCTAACTTCATAAGGCATCTCCCCCTACCTAAATGCAGATACATCTAGATCAAGGCACACTGCTGTAGGTGCTTCCTGAGGAAAGAGGGAGGAGAGCCTGATAGAGAGAGCTGCCACTGACAGGTGTAGAGGAGCCAAGGAGGTCTCCAATAGTAGAGAGAGCCTGGGGGCAATTAGCTCATACAGCCTGTCAGCTAGGGCTGAGAGGTCTACTTGCTCAAGAGCTGGAGCAGAAGTAGATGGGATGGGAGCAGCTGAAGGTTCTGGAAGGGGAGAGCTGGTGAATGATGGAATGGATGGCTGAGGTGTAGGGAGGGTGGAGATGGAGGACAGGGGAATGGATATGGATGGAGTGAATGTTGGCTGGTCTATGATGTGGTGTAGGAGATCTTGGAATGAAGTGGAGGAGGTAGGGAAGTCAGGAGGAGATGAGGGGCAATCATCCATAAAGGAATCATCCAGTAAGGTGAAGGATGGAATGGATGGTGAGGAGGTGATAGCTGGTGGAGGGTAGGAGAACAGTGGTTGGAATTGGTCTGCTGGTGGAGGTAGAATGGGTTCTGGAGATGGATTTGATGTTGGAGATGGGCTAGATATGGTGATGGTGGATGAAGCTGGAATGGTGGATGGTAGGGACAGGGATGGAATTGGAGGAGTAGGAGAGGCAGCAACAGCAGCAGCCAGGTCATCTGCAGGAGCAGCGGCCTGTGGGGGAGTGACTCTATGAGTCCTTGTGCCTGAAGGGGCACTGGAGGAGGGCCTGCTAGGCTTGCTTATTTGCCTGTCCCACTTGCCAAAGAGGGCACAGGTCAATCTCTTGGAGGCATTTATATGAACTCCAGAGGAGACTAGCAAGGCAGGGCACCTGGTCTGCAGAAAAACTCCAATAATTCTACCAAAGTTAACAAAACTCTTGTTTATTTTCTTTTTGATTAGGTCAAAGAAGACCTCTCCCCAGTTCAGAGTTTTCTTATCCACAAGAGCTCCCATGAGACAGAGCTGATATCTTGATATAGTATCATGGGCAGAGTGCTTTGCCAGCAGCACTTTCCCTACCACATCTGCCAGGAACCTATATTCAACAGACAGATTCCTCTTGAAGAGCTTGCTAGGGTTTCCCTCTGGATGACCCATCCTGGAAAGCAGGTCAGAATACTCTTCTCCAGATAACTCAGCAGATTCTTCTCCATTTCTCAACTCAAAAACCTCTGAAAGAATGGTTGGGGTCAAGGGTACCTGATTTCCAGCTATTGACCCAACTATAGTGCTGTTATCTTGATTATGAGCAGTATAAACCCATTCCTTGATTTCATCAGAAGCCAACTTGATCCTGGTGGTCATTAATGCTGTCAGATTCTGGTCCTTGAACAAACCCAGTATATCTTGGAAAACCTGGTCAGTGGTGCTGAAAGATTCTATATCAATGTCAAAACCGGCATCGAACTTCATTGCGGCAAGAACAGCAACTGACACAGCCATTGTACCTGCAAAAACTCAACAAACAAAACGACCAAGCGTAGAACTGTTTGGAGGGAAAGAAAATTCTTGCAGAGAAATCGAAAGCGCAAATGAGAACGACGGCGAGAAATGAGTTTTATATTAGGGTTCGACGCAGAAATGGAAAGATCGTTGAACTCAGTTCGACGATCGAGGCTTCTAAGGAATCTGAAGAGACTTCAACATCGTCGAGCTCCGTTCGACGATATTGGAGAGCATCGAGCTCCATTCGACGATCGTTCAGAGAACAAAATCGTCGAGCGCCGTTCGATGATCGTTGACCAGAAGAGATAGTTCACACTATCTGAGAGGCGCTGAACTCAGTTCGACGATTTTTGGAAATCGTCGATCTCCGTTCGACGATCTTAGGGTAAATCGTCGAGCGCAGTTCAGAGAGCAGAGAAATTCTAGACACTAAGAAAAAAAAATCAGAAAGTTTGCCTAGTATTGGTCAATTTGTAAGCTTTCAAAATCTTGGATATTATTTAAGACTTCCTCCATCTAACATTCCTAACTGATTTAGGAAGAAGGTGTGTTTCTTTTCATCCAAGGGCTTGGTGAAAATATCTCCCCTTTGCAAATCAGTTGGGATATATTGTAATTCAATTTTATTCTTTTCAACATTATCCCTTAAGAAATGATGCCTAATCTCTATGTGTTTTGTCCTACTATGGAGGACTGGATTTTGAGCTATGGAAATGGCACTAGTATTGTCACAAAAGATTTTAGACTTCTCTAAGTTGTAGCCATAGTCCAGGAGTTGGTTTTGGATCCACAAGATTTGTGAACAACAACTGTCTGCAGCCATATATTCAGCTTCAGCAGTTTAAGTTGACACAGATGTTTGTTTCTTGCAAAACCAAGAGACAAGTCTGTCACCAAGGAACTGACAGGTTCCACTGGTGCTTTTCCTGTCAATTTTGCATCCAGCATAGTCAGCATCAGAGAATCCAGTTAACTCAAATGCTGAATATTTTGGATACTAGAGACCTAGATTTGGACAACTTTTAACATACCTGAGAATCCTCTTTACTAATGTTAGGTGTGACTCTCTAGGGCTTACTTGGAACCTAGCACATATACATGTAGCAAACATTATATCTGGTCTACTAGCTGTAAGATACAGTAGAGAGCCAATCATTGCTCTATATGTTGTCTGATCAACAAGTTTCCCATGTTCATCAGCATCTAATACAGCATTAGTAGGCATGGGTGTTTTCATACAAGATGCCTCAGACATACCAAATTTCTTAACCAATTCATGTGCATACTTGGTTTGAGAAATGAAGATGCCTTCAGCATGTTGCTTGACTTGCAATCCTAGGAAGAAGGATAGCTCACTCATGCTACTCATCTCAAATTTAGAATGCATTAGGTTAGAAAACCTTCTGCACAATTTTGAGTCAGTAGAACCAAAAATGATATCGTCTACATAAATTTGTACTAGTAGGGTATGGGACTTATGGGTTCTAATAAAAAGAGTTTGGTCTACTCTACCCCTTATAAAACCATTTTCTAAGAGAAAGCATGTTAGGGTCTCATACCATGCTCTAGGAGCTTGCTTGAGACCATATAATGCTTTATTTAATCTAAAAACATAATCAGGATAAGTTGGAGAGATAAAACCTGGAGGTTGTCTGACATAAACTTCCTCTTTGATGTCTCCATTTAAGAAAGCACTTTTGACATCCATCTGATATACTTTGAAGCCTTTGCGAGCTGCATAAGCTAGAAATATTCTGATGGCTTCTAATCTTGCAACAGGTGCAAAAGTCTGGTCGTAGTCGATTCCTTCTTCTTGAGAGTATCCCTGAGCAACTAGCCTTGCCTTGTTCCTTATAATTACTCCTTGATCATCCAGTTTGTTTCTGAATACCCATTTTGTTCCAACAATGGAATGATCCTTAGGCTTTGGCACTAGTTCCCATACTTTGTTCCTCTCAAATTGATGCAACTCCTCTTGCATTGCAATGATCCAGTGTGGATCTTGCTCTGCATCTTGAATGGACTGAGGTTCAATTTAAGATAGGAAGCAGGTGTGCAACAGGTTTTGGTTGACCTGATTTCTGGTTTGCACACCAGCTGAGATTTCTCCAATTATTTGGGAAATTGGATGGTCTCTTGATGTTACTAAATCAACAGGGGGTGTTGATTGTTCACCAACCTGTATTGTTGTTTCATCTTGTGGTACAACAACTGGCTCTTCAGGTTGTGCTTCAATGTGTTGAGCATTCCCTTCATCTTCACTGCTTTCATCCTCTTGAGCAACCTGTAACTTGTTCATATCTTCAACTAGAGAATGTTCCTACAAAGGTTCTATGGTAGAAGAAATCTTCTCCTTGAAAGATATGTTAGTTTCATCAAATGAAATGTGAACAGATTCCTCAATTTTCAAAGAAGATTTATTATAGACCATATAGGCCTTGCTGATCATGGAGTATCCCAGAAACACTCTTTCATCAGCTTTGGCTTGAAATTTTGCTAGATATTTCTTGTCATTATTGTTGGAACACCCTATTACTAATTTGGGTCAGGATCACTATGTCTCTAGGAACCTTTGTTTGACCTTCTGTATAGCTTAATAGGTCAATTAGAATTGAGTCTAAGGGTTAGAAGTCTAGGATTGGAAGCTGCCCTGAAGACCAAGTTTTTCTGTCTGGAGACTAAGTCTGATCGTCGAGCTCAGCACGACGATTCGTCGAACTCAGATCGACGATCGTCGAGCTCAACTTCGACAGATCGTCGAGCTCCACTCGACGATCGCTGAGCTCAACTTCATAATATCGTCGAACTCCATTTGACGATCGGTGAGCTCAGTTCGACGATTTTGACTCTGCATTGGATCTTTATCTCTGAGCTCAGTTCGACGATCTTTGAGCTCAGATCGACGATTATTTTGCTGCTTGAGTTTTCCAGTTCGCTGAGCTCAGCTCGACGATAGCAGAGCTCAGTTCGACGATTTCAGTTAACTTTCAGAATTCAAATTCAAATCAGATAGGAGTTATTATGCAATTAATTCAGAGATTTGCTAGCCATTTTCATTTATGTCTGGACCAAGTTTCAAGGGATCTTTCAAGGAATAATTCTGTGGACTTTCCTCCAGAAGAGTTTCTGCAATTAAGGATGCAATCAATGCAGACCAACGACTATCTTTGACAGAGAATGATATTCTATTCTGGAATATAGAATAAAAGATAGAATGTTTTTGAATCAATATAGATGATATACAGAGATTAACAAGGAGAGAATACACAATACAGATTACAGAGACTCTTTCAAAATCTTCTGTCAAAAAGAATTCTGAAGAACACTCATCAAAGAGATCAACTTCAGATCTCTTCAGCTCTAAAAGTGTTCAAGGCCAACATCATTTCAAGACTCCAGACACTCAACATTTCAGTTTGCTGAAATCATCTATTGCTGGAGTTCTACCTTTGATGGCCTATCACCCTCAAGCAAAGCTTTTCTTCCTGAAGATTTCAAGGATTCAGGGGGAGCTTTAACATCAATCCACATAGTCTTCTCAGTTGTTTGAGAAAGAGAAGACTGCCATCACTCTCTCACCCCCACTCTGTAAAGGGTTTCTCAAACTCCCTTCAAAAGTTTGAATCTGGTTTTTGAGCACCTTGTCAAAAGCTCATTGGTGGCAAGACACCTGATCAAAAAATCTGCTTTGGTTTTTGAGCACCTTATCAAAAGCTCATTGGTGCCCAGGACACCTGATCAACTCATCCTGCAGTGGATTCCTACCTAGGGTGGTAGAAGAGTGGATGTACCCAAGTTTGGGGAACCACTATATTTCCTTGTGTCCTCTGTCTCTGCTTGTTTACTTTTTGTTTCTGGCCTTGATTTGTCTGTGCTTAGTTTTTGCATAGTTTAGTTCTGTGATTAGATTAAAATTTGCTTCCCTGTTCACACTTATTACAACAATTATTGTAAAAGTTTTTAAAAGAACTAAAACACCATATACTCTATTCACCCCCCTCTAGAGTATATCAGATCTAGTTGCACTTTCAATTGGTATCAAAGCGAGGTTGGTTAAACATACCATATCTGATTGGTTGTACAGGCTAACACCTGAACCCAAAGATCCCAAACTAGATCTGTTTTCTTTTGTATTGTATTATTAGATTTTGTGTGCACAAATCATGACCCAAAACAAAGATTATGCTAGCACCAGACCTCCAGTGTGTAATCTTTCCAAGTTTGCACTTTGGAAGGCAAGGATTAGACTTTACATGAATTCCATTGACGAAGATATTTTCAATTCTGTTTTGACAGTGTGTCCAAGACCCCCAGAAAGCACAAGCACAAATGCTTTTCCACCTCCATCAGGAACAGATGCTGACATCAAAAAATGGAAAGTAGCTGATGCCAAGGCTATGAACATCCTAGCCCAGACAATGTCAAATGACATATTCCAAAAGGTAGCTGAATGCAACTCAGCCAAGGAGATTTGGGACAAGCTCTCAGAAATTGTCTCAGGCTCAGCTGATGAGAGAAAGGACAGAAGATCACATCTCATCTCCCAATATGAGAACTTCAAGAAGGGAGAGACTGAGTCAGTGGGAGACATGTACAACAGATTGAGTCTAATTGTCAGTGAGCTAAGGACATTGGACAAAGAGATTTCTCTGACAGAACATAATGACAAGATCCTAATGTGCTTCCCCAGCACTTGGGACTCAAGAGTCTGGCCAATTAAGGATGCCAGAAGTCTAAATGAGATCACCACTGAAGCCTTGTTGGGTAAGCTCAAATCTTATGAGCTACTCATCAAGAATAGAGAGGAAGAACAGAAGGCTGCTTCACCAGCCACAAGGAAAGAGAAAACCATAGCCTTCAAGGCAACTGAGGATCTGCCTGAAGAAAAAGCTACAGGCAATGATGAACTTCTCAGCTTGTTGGCCAAAAGATTCTACAAGATGTCCAGAAAGGACTTCAGAAGAAGATCATACAAGGAGCAGGATAAGCCAAGGTATGACAAGTCCATTGGCAATAACAAAGACATTATCTGCTTTGATTGCAGGAAACCAGGGCACATAGTTCCTGACTGTCCAGAGAACAAGAACAAGGACAGAAGGGACAGAAAAGAAAGAAGAAAGGAGAAGGACCCCAAAAGGAATGACAATAGCAAACCTTCTTCCAGCAAAAATAAGCATACAAGGAAAGGGTTTGTTGCTGAATCCTGGAGTGAGACAGAAGAGGAATTAGAAGCCTCATCCAGCTCCAGTGATGATGAGGATGATGCAGAAGAAAAGGAATTTTGCATGATGGCAATTAATGCCTCACAGCACAATTCAGAGGATGAAGAGTCAGAGTCAGACCCAGAAACTCAACCTGAAGAAGATCAGGTAATTAGTTCTTTTGATTTTACTTCAGAAGATTTTAAATCTGAATTTAAAACACTGTGTTTAGACCTGCTAAAGTCTGAGAAAGAGATTATCTCTCTCAGAAATCAATTATCTGAACATAATGGTTTAAAGTCAGAAAACCTCAAACTCTCTCAGGAGTTGGAGAACTGTAGGCAACAGATAGCTACACTGAAAAGTGAGCTCTCTGAGGCCAAGAAGCTTGAAGAATCCCTTAATGGGAGAAGCACCAAGCTGATGGACATCACAAGCACAGTGAACTCTAGATTCAACAGTACACTGGGCTTGGGTGCTTCATCCAGCCAACCTATAGTCCTAACAACTCCCATCAAGTTCATTTCTGACAAGGGAAAGGGAGTTGTAGAGGTTGCTAGGAAAAATTCTGATCTGCCTCAGAAAACCAAGTCCCAGCAAAAATCGTCGAACGGAGATCGACGATCGCCGAATGAAGATCGACGATCGCCGAACGCAGCTCGACGATCTCAGGAAAAATCGTCGAACGCAGGTCGACGATCTCAGCCAAAGTCGTCGAACGCAGCTCGACGATCTCATATACCTGACCTCAGCCATAGTCGACCGTCGAACGGAGCTCGACGATCTGACCCAAGATCGTCGAACGCAGCTCCAAGATCGTCGAACAGAGGTCAGAACTCTGGAAATTTTTTCAAAGGCAAATCAAAATTGAATCCTAAGGGTTCCTCATCCCAAACCTTCAACTCTTATACTGAATGGATTTTACCTCCGAGGAGATATCATCCTGAAGGATATAAGAGTCAGCCAGGGATGTTTTTTATTTCTGAATTTAGAGGTTATCAACCTAGGCCCAAGGTAAACTGGGTCAAAAACAAGTAAATTGTTTCATGTGCAGGTGAAGACCTATCCAACATCTAACCAGCAATGGTATTTGGATAGTGGGTGCTCTAAGCACATGACAGGGAATAAGGACAACCTCACATCCTTCAGAGCCAAGCTTGGACCCAAAGTTATCTTTGGTGATTCCAACTTTGGACAAACTAAGGGATATGGTGCAGTACAGATTGGATCAGTAACCTTCAAGAAGGTAGCATATGTGGAAGGACTGAAGCACAACCTGATCAGCATCAGTCAGCTATGTGATGAAGGCTACCAGGTGACCTTCAGCAAAACCTTATGCAAAATCAAGTCAGAGGACAACACAACTGTGTTGACAGGTATAAGGAAAGGTAACATCTACTTAGTAGATTTTCTTTCAACTGATATAGATATTTGCCTGTTTAACTCAGTCTGTAGACCAAATGTGTTATGGCATAAGAGATTAGGACACCTAAACCTTAGAACTATTGCTAGGCTATCCAAGGACAACCTTGTTAGAGGACTACCTTCTGGCCCCTACAAGAAGGAAGGACTCTACAAGGCTTGTCAATTAGGCAAGCAAACTAAAAACAGTTTTAAGTCACTTAATAAGAGTGATTCACCTAGGATATTGTATCTGTTACACATGGATCTATTTGGACCCATCACAGTACAAAGCCTAGGAGGGAAATCCTACACTTTAGTAGTTGTAGATGACTTCTCTAGATTCACTTGGGTGTTCTTTCTAAGGAAGAAGTCTGATAACTTTAAGTGTCTGACAGAGTTTCTCAAATGTATACAGATTGAGTTCAATACTCACATTGCCCTGATCAGAAGTGATCATGGGACAGAGTTTGATTCTCTTCTTATGCAAGAGTTCTGTCAGAGTGAAGGGATCAGGCATACTTTCTCAGCTCCTAGAACTCCTCAACAAAATGGGGTAGCTGAAAGGAAAAATAGAACCCTTATTGAATCTGCCACTACATTGTTGTCAGATGCTCATCTACCTCTATCCTTTTGGGCAGAGGCAGTGAACACCTCCAACTATGTGCTGAACAGAAGTCTGATACATAAACTGAAGGGAAAGGCTCCCTATGAATTACTCAAAGGGAAGAAACCTAAAGTTGACTATTTCAGAATTTTTGGTTGCATTTGCGATATTCACAATAATGACAAGAAATACTTAGCAAAATTTCAAGCCAAAGCTGATGAAGGAGTGTTTCTGGGATACTCCATGATCATCAAGGCCTATAGGGTCTATAATAAATCATCTTTGAAAATTGAGGAATCTGTTCACATTTCTTTTGATGAAACTAACATGTCTTTCAAGGAGAATATTTCTTCTACCATAGAACCTTTGCAGGAACACTCTCTAGTTGAAGATATGAACAAGCTACAGGTTGCTCAAGAGGATAAAAGCAGTGAAGATGAAAACAATGCTCAACATATTGAACCACCACTTGAAGAGCCAGTTGTTGTACCACAAGAGGAAACAACAACACAGGTTGATGAACAATCAACACCCCCTATTAATCTAGTAACATCTAGAGACCATCCAATTACCCAAATAATTGGAGAACTCTCAGCTGGTGTGCAAACCAGAAATCAGGTCAACCAAAACCTGTTGCACACCTGCTTCCTTTCTCAAATTGAACCTCAGTCCATTCAAGATGCAGAGCAAGATCCACACTGGATCATTGCAATGCAAGAGGAGTTGCATCAATTTGAGAGGAACAAAGTATGGGAACTAGTGCCAAAGCCAAAGGATCATTCCATTGTTGGAACAAAATGGGTATTCAGAAATAAACTGGATGATCAAGGAGTAATAATAAGGAACAAGGCAAGGCTAGTTGCCCAGGGATATTCTCAAGAAGAAGGAATTGACTACGACCAGACTTTTGCACCTGTTGCAAGATTAGAAGCCATCAGGATATTTTTAGCTTATGCAGCTCACAAAGGTTTCAAAGTCTATCAGATGGATGTCAAAAGTGCTTTCTTGAATGGAGACATCAAAGAGGAAGTCTATGTCAGACAACCTCCAGGTTTTATCTCTCCAACTTACCCTGATTATGTTTTTAGACTAAATAAAGCATTATATGGTCTCAAGCAAGCTCCTAGAGCATGGTATGAGACCTTAGCATGCTTTCTCTTGGAAAATAGTTTTATAAGGGGTAGAGTAGACCAAACTCTTTTTATTAGAACCCATAAGTCCCATACCCTACTAGTACAAATTTATGTAGACGATATCATTTTTGGTTCTACTGACTCAAAATTATGCAGAAGGTTTTCTAACCTGATGCATTCTAAATTTGAGATGAGTAGCATGGGTGAGCTATCCTTCTTTCTAGGATTACAAGTCAAGCAACATGCTGAAGGCATCTTTATTTCTCAAACCAAATATGCTAATGAACTGGTTAAGAAATTTGGTATGTCTGAGGCATCTTGTATGAAAACACCCATACCTACCAATACTGTACTGGATGCTGATGAACATGGGAAACCTGTTGATCAGACAACATATAGAGCAATGATTGGCTCTTTACTGTATCTTACAGCTAGTAGACCAGATATAATGTTTGCTACATGCATATGTGCTAGGTTCCAAGTAAGTCCTAGAGAGTCACACCTAATATTAGTAAAGAGGATTCTCAGGTATGTTAAAAGTTGTCCAAATCTAGGTCTCTGGTATCCAAAAGATTCAGCATTTGATTTAACTGGATTCTCTGATACTGATTATGCTGGATGCAGAATTGACAGGAAAAGCACCAGTGGAACTTGTCAGTTCCTTGGTGACAGACTTGTCTCTTGGTTTTGTAAGAAACAAACATCTGTGTCAACCTCAACTGCTGAAGCTGAATATATGGCTGCAGGCAGTTGTTGTTCACAAATATTGTGGATTCAAAACCAACTCCTAGACTATGGTTACAACTTAGAGAAGTCAAAAATCTTTTGTGACAATACAAGTGCTATTTCCATAGCTCAAAATCCAGTCTTTCATAGTAGGACAAAACACATAGAGATTAGGCATCATTTCTTAAGGGACAATGTTGAAAAGAATAAAATTGAATTGCAATATATCCCAACTGATTTACAAAGGGGAGATATTTTCACCAAGCCTTTGGATGAAAAGAAACACACCTTCTTCCTAAATCAGTTAGGAATGTTAGATGGAGGAAGTCTTAAATAATCTCCAAGATTTTGAAAGCTAAAAATTGACCAAGACTAGGCAAAAATTCTGATTTTTCTTAGTGTCTAGAATTTTTCTGATCTCTGAACTGCGCTCGACGATTTCCACACAGATCGTCGAACGGAGATCGACGATTTCCAGAATCGTCGAACTGAGTTCAGCGCCTCTCAGATAGTATGAACTATCTCTTCCGGTCAACGATCGTCGAACGGCGCTCGACGATTATGTTCACTGAACGATCGTCGAACGGAGCTCGACGCCTCCCAAGATCGTCGAACGGAGATCGACGATGTTGGAGTCTCTTCAGATTCCTTTAGAAGCCTCGATCGTCGAACTGAGTTCAACGATCTTTCCAATTCTGCGTCGAACCCTAATATAAAACTCATTTTTCGCCGTCGTTCTCTCTTGCGCTTTCAATTTCTCTGCAAGAATCTTTCTTCCCTCCAAACAGTTCTACGCTTGGTCGTTTTGTTTGTTGAATCTTTGTAGGTACAATGGCTGTATCAGTTGCAGTTCTAGCCGCCATGAAGTTCGATGCAGGCTTCGACATTGATATGGAATCATTCAGCACTACTGACCAAGTTTTCCAAGATATTCTGAGCCTATTCAAGGATCAGAACTTGTCTGCCCTCATGACCACCAGGATAAAGCTGGCCTCAGATGAAATCAAGGAATGGGTTTACACTGCTCACCACCAAGATAACAATACAATAGTTGGGTCCATTGCTGGAACTCAGGTACCTCTGACCCCCACCATTCTAACAGAGGTTTTTGGACTGAGAAATGGAGATGATACTGCTGAATTATCTGGAGAGGAGTTTTCTGACATACTTGCCAGGATGGGTCATCCTGAGGGAAACCCTAACAAGTTATTCAAAAGGAACTTGTCTGTTGAGTACAGGTTCCTAGCAGATGTTGTAGGAAAAGTGCTGTTGGCAAAGCACTCTGCACATGACACTATCTCCAGACATCAGCTCTGCCTCATGGGAGCTCTGGTAGATAAGAAAAGTTTGAACTGGGGAGAGGTCTTCTTTGACCTAATAAAGAAGAAAATAAACAAAAGCTTTGTTAATTTTGGAAGGATTATTGGAGTCTTCCTGTAAACAAGGTGCCCTACCTTGCTGGTCTCCTCTGGAGTGCACATCAATGCCTCCAAGAGACTTACCTGTGCCCTCTTTGGCAAGTGGGACAGGCAGATAAGCAAGCCAAGCAGGCCCTCCTCTAGTGCTCCTTCAGGCACCAGGACTCACAGAGTCACTCTCCCACAGGTCTCTGCTCCTGCAGAAGACCTGGCTGCTACTGTTGCTGCCTCTTCTCCTCCTCCAATTCCAACCCTACCTCTTCCATCCACCATTCCTGCTTCATCCCCCATTACCATCTCTAGCCCCTCTCCAACATCAATTCCATCTCCAGCAACCATTTCATCACCTCCAGTAGACCAATTCCACCCATTGTTCTCATATCCACCACCAGATGTCACTTCTTCCCCATCCATACCATCCTTCACCCTTCTGGATGACTCCTACATGGATGATTCCCCCTCATCTCCTCCAGAATTACCCTCCTCCTCAACCTCATTCCAAGATCTCCTCCACCATATCATTGACCAACCAACTTTCACCCCATCCACATCCATCCCCTTGTCCTCCATATCCACCATCCCCACATCTCAGCCATCCATCCCTCCACTCTCCAGCCCTCCACTTCCAGCATCCTCAGCTATCCCTACTCCATCTACCTCTGCTCCTATTCTTGAGCAAGTAGACCTCTCAGCCCTAGCTGACAAGTTGTATGAGCTAATTGCCCCCAGTCTCTCTCTACTCTTAGAGACCTCTTTGGCTCCTCTATAACTGTCAGTGGCAGCTCTCTCTGCCAGGCTTTCCTCCCTCATTCCTCAGGCAGCACCTCCAGCAGTGTGCCTTGATACAGATGTATCTGCATCTAGGCAGGGGGAGATGCCATATGAAGCAAGCCTTCATGCTGTTGCTGCTGCTGTCTCTGCTCCTGCTGTTGATGATACTGCTGCTGCTGCTGAGATTTCTGTTTCTGCTGCTTCTGCTCTTGCTTCTGTGCCTCCTACTCCAGTTCTGGCAATAGACCTACAGTCTTTGCTTTCTGCCTTTGACCCTGCCTTCTTCAGCTATCTCCCAGGAGCTAATGCTGTCCAGCCCTCAGAAGACCTATCTAAGGCACTGGTGTCTTTCTCTGGCTGTGACCCCAGCATTATTTCTTCTTTTGCACACTCAGTGATTGCTGCTGCTGCTGTTGAAGAAAAGACTGAATCTGCTTCTGAAACTGTTGTTGTTGCTGCTGAAAATATTCTCACTGCTGCTGAAATCCCAATTGTTCCTGATGAGCCAACATCCAAGGATTTTCTGATGTCAGAGGCCACTGTTTTTGAGCCTGCTGCAGTTTTTGATGTTGCTGAAATTTCTGTTGATAGTGAGACTGTTACAATTACTGCTACTGTCACTACTCCAGCTTCTATTGCTCCTTCTGTTGCTCCATCTGTTGCTCCATCTGCTGCCCCATCTGCTGTTATCCCTGCTGCTGCTACTTCTGCCTCTGCCTCATCTGCTGCTGTTCAGTTGAAGAAAGAATTGATGAAGAAAATAGATGCTATATATGATGACCAGAGTTCTGAGTCTGATGAATTCAAAACAGACTCTGATGATTCAGCTGCTACTATTGCAAGGAAAAGGAAAGCTAGGAGCAAGGCAATGAAAAGAGTGCCTCCTGCAAAAGTCAAGGATAATGATGATATACCTTATTATATTCTGCATAACTGCCAAATTACTGAACATTGGATGCAGTATTCCAAAAACCAGTTGAAAGCAATGAAGAAGAAGAGAAAGTATGAGAAGGGCTCCTCCCAGTTCCAGAAGCCTCATCCTCCTCCACCACCTCCTCCTGATGCAGGTGCAGGTGGCAGCTCTGCAAGTCAAGCCCCAGCTAGAAGCCAGGCTCCCTATCAACCCCATGCCAGATCCTATCAAAGGGAAAGCCAATCTAGGGGTTATTATTCTAGGAGAGGAGGATACAAGGGTAGTCAAAGAGATATTCAGGTTTATTCTAAAGGGCACTCCAGGCAGCACCCATACTCCAGGGGGGGACATGTTTCATCTGATACTACTTCTGGTCCATTCCCCTACAAGCTAAGAGAGACAGTGTCTGCTAGGCCTCCTCAAGACAATTCTTCCAACAGGTATGAGCCACCTGTACCATTTGAGGACCCTGAGAAGAATCCAGTTGCTTGGACTGCTAGGATGAAGGAGTTGGCTGCATTAGACCAGATAAAGAAAGCCAAAGAACAAGGGCTAGACACTTCCAATATTTCTACAATGTCAGAGCAGAGACAGAAGGAAATAGAGAAATATGCTTCCAGCAAATTCTTTGATGCAGACAGATATATGGAATTGCATCCTGCTGCTGTGGTTCCCAGGACTTCAAAGCAAACTTACTTGTGTGCAGCAGATGACACCAGATCCAACAAGGAAGCCCAAAATCCAAACAGAGAAATCAAGATGGTTAAAGGCAAAGAGAAGAAGTGATTTTGTAAGGTGACAATCTTTGGATTTTCTGACTGCTATCTGGATGCCATATGTATATATATATATATATATATATATATATCTGTGATGTTTCTGCATGTCTAGCTGCTGTTGTTTTTATGCTTTTCTGATTATATGTTGTTATTTGAATTTCCAAAGTCTGTAAATAGTAATCCTAACCCAAATAGGGGGAGATTGTTGGAACACCCTATTACTAATTTGGGTCAGGATCACTATGTCTCTAGGAACCTTTGTTTGACCTTCTATATAGCTTAATAGGTCAATTAGAATTGAGTCTAAGGGTTAGAAGTCTAGGATTGGAAGCTGCCCTGAAGACCAAGTTTTTTTGTCTGGAGACTAAGTCTGATCGTCGAGCTCAGCACGACGATTCGTCGAACTCAGATCGACGATCGTCGAGCTCCACTCGACGATCGCTGAGCTCAACTTCATAATATCGTCGAACTCCATTCGACGATTGGTGAGCTCAGTTCGACGATTTTGACTCTGCATTGGATCTTTATCTCTGAGCTCAGTTCGACGATCTTTGAGCTCAAATCGACGATTATTTTGCTGCTTGAGTTTTCCAGTTCGCTGAGCTCAGCTCGACGATAGCAGAGCTCAGTTCGACGATTTCAGTTAACTTTCAGAATTCAAATTCAAATCAGACAGGAGTTATTATGCAATTAATTTAGAGATTTGCTAGCCGTTTTCATTTATGTCTGGACCAAGTTTCAAGGGATCTTTCAAGGAATAATTCTGTGGACTTTCCTCCAGAAGAGTTTCTGCAATTAAGGATGCAATCAATGCAGACCAACGGCTATCTTTGACAGAGAATGATATTCTATTCTGGAACAGAGAATAAAAGATAGAATGTTTTTGAATCAATATAGATGATATACAGAGATTAACAAGGAGAGAATACACAATACAGATTACAGAGACTCTTTCAAAATCTTCTGTCAAAAAGAATTCTGAAGAACACTCATCAAAGAGATCAACTTCAGATCTCTTCAGCTCTAAAAGTGTTCAAGGCCAACATCATTTCAAGACTCCAGACACTCAACATTTCAGCTTGCTGAAATCATCTATTGCTGGAGTTCTACCTTTGAAGGCCTATCACCCTCAAGCAAAGCTTTTCTTCCTGAAGATTTCAAGGATTCAGGGGGAGCTTTGACATCAATCCACATAGTCTTCTCAGTTGTTTGAGAAAGAGAAGACTGCCATCACTCTCTCACCCCCACTCTGTAAAGGGTTTCTCAAACTCCCTTCAAAAGTTTGAATCTGGTTTTTGAGCACCTTGTCAAAAGCTCATTGGTGGCAAGACACCTGATCAAAAAATCTGCTTTGGTTTTTGAGCACCTTATAAAAAGCTCATTGGTGCACAGGACACCTGATCAACTCATTCTGCAGTGGATTCCTACCTAGGGTGGTAGAAGAGTGGATGTACCCAAGTTTGGGGAACCACTATATTTCCTTGTGTCCTCTGGCTCTGCTTGTTTACTTTTTGTTTCTGGCCTTGATTTGTCTGTGCTTAGTTTTTGCATAGTTTAGTTCTGTGATTAGATTTATATTTGCTTCCCTGTTCACACTTATTACAACAATTGTTGTAAAAGTTTTTAAAAGAACTAAAACACCATATACTCTATTCACCCCCCTCTAGAGTATATCAGATCTAGTTGCACTTTCAATTATTATGAATATAGCAAATACAACCAAAGACTCGAAAATAATCAACTTTAGGTTTCTTCCCTTTGAGTAATTCATAGGGAGTCTTTCCCTTTAGTTTATGTATCAGACTTCTGTTCAACACATAGTTGGAGGTGTTCACTGCCTCTGCCCAGAAGGATAGAGGTAGATGAGCATTTGACAACTTCAATAAGGGTTCTATTTTTCCTTTCAGCTACCCCGTTTTGTTGAGGAGTTCTAGGAGCTGAGAAAGTATGCCTGATCCCTTCACTCTGACAGAACTCTTGCATAAGAAGAGAATCAAACTCTGTCCCATGATCACTTCTGATCAGGGCAATGTGAGTATTGAACTCAATCTGTATGCATTTGAGAAACTCTGTCAGACACTTAAAGTTATCAGACTTCTTCCTTAGAAAGAACACCCAAGTGAATCTAGAGAAGTCATCTACAACTACTAAAGTGTAGGATTTCCCTCCTAGACTTTGTACTGTGATGGGTCCAAAACGATCCATGTGTAACAGATACAATATCCTAGGTGAATCACTCTTATTAAGTGACTTAAAACTGTTTTTAGTTTGCTTGCCTAATTGACAAGCCCTGCAGAGTCCTTACTTCTTGTAGGGACCAGAAGGTAGTCCTCTAACAAGGTTGTCTTTGGATAGCCTAGAAATAGTTCTAAGGTTTAGGTGTCCTAATCTCTTATGCCATAAAACATTGGGTCTACAGACAGAGTTAAACAAGCAGATATCTACATTAGTTGAAAGAAAATCTACTAGGTAGATGTTACCTCTCCTTTTACCTATCAACACAGTTGTGTTGTCCTCTGACTTGATTTTGCATAAGGCTTTGCTGAAGGTCACCTGGTAGCCTTCATCACACAGCTGACTGATGATGATTAGATTGTGCTTCAGTCCTTCCACATAGGCTACCTTCTTGAAAGTTACTGAATCAATCTGGACTGCACCATATCCTTTGGTTTGCCCAAATTTTGAATCACCAAAGATAACTTTGGGTCTAAGTTTGGCTCTGAAGGATGTGAGGTTGTCCTTGTTCCCTGTCATGTGCTTAGAGCACCCACTATCCAAATACCATTGCTGGTTAGATGTTGGATAGGTCTTCATCTGCACATAAGACAATTCATTTGTTTTTGACCCAGTTTACCTTGGGCCTATGTTGATAACCTTTAAATTCAGAAATGAAAGACATCCCAGGTTGACTCTTATATCCTTCAGGATGATATCTCCTTGGAGGTATAATCCATTCAGTATAATGGTTAAATATTTGGGATGTAGGACCCTTAGGATTCAATTTTGATTTGCCTTTGAAAAATTTTCCAGAGCTCTGACCTCTGTTCGACGATCTTGGAGCTGCGTTCGACGATCTTGGGTCAGATCGTCGAGCTCCATTCGACGGTCGACTATGGGTGAGGTCAGGTATTTGAGATCGTCGACCTGCGTTCGACGACTTTGGCTGAGATCGTCGATCTGCGTTCGACGATTGTGCCTGAGATCGTCGAGCTGCATTCGGCGATCGTCGATCTTCATTCGGCGATCGTCGATATCCGTTCGACGATTTCTGCTGGAACTTAGTTTTCTGAGGCAGATCAGAATTTTTCCTAGCAACCTCTACAACTCCCTTTCCTTTGTCCGAAATGAATTTGATTGGGGTTGTTAGAATAATAGGTTGGCTGGATGAAGCACCCAAGCCCAGTGTACTGTTAAATCTAGAGTTCACTGTGCTTGTGATGTCCATCAGCTTGATGCTTCTCCCATTAAGGGATTCTTCAAGCTTCTTGGCCTCAGAGAGCTCACTTTTCAGTGAAGCTATCTGTTCCCTGCAGTTCTCCAACTCCTGAGAGAGTTTGAGGTTTTCTGACTTTAAAGTGTTGTGTTCAGATAATTAATTTCTGTGAGAGATAATCTCTTTCTCAGACTTTAGCAGGTCTAAACACAGTGCTTTAAATTCAGATTTAAAATCTTCTGAACTAAAATCAAAAGAACCAATTACCTGATCTTCTTCAGGTTGAGTCTCTGAGTCTGACTCTGACTCCTCTTCTTCTGAGTTATGCTGTGAGGCACTGATTGCCATCATGCAGAACTCCTTTTCTTCTGTATCATCCTCATCATCACTGGAGCTGGATGAGGCTTCTGACTCCTCTTCTGTCTCACTCCAGGATTCAGCAACAAACCCTTTTCTTGTATGCTTATTTTTGCTTGAAGAAGGTTTGTCATTTCTATTCCTTTTGGAGTCTTTCTCCTTTCTTCTTTCCTTTCTGTCCCTTCTGTCCTTGTTCTTGTTCTCTGGACAGTCAGGAACTATGTGCCCTGATTTCCTGCAACCAAAGCAAATAATGTCTTTGTTATTGCTATTGGACTTGTCATACCTTGGCTTGTCCTGCTCCTTGTATGATCTTCTTCTGAAGTCCTTTCTGGCCATCTTGTAGAATCTTTTGGCCAACAAGCTGAGTAGTTCATCATTGCCTGTGGCTTTATCTTCAGGCAGATCCTCAGTTGCCTTGAAGGCTATGGTCTTCTCTTTCCTTGTGGCCGGTGAAGCAGCCTTCTGTTCTTCCTCTCTATTCTTGATGAGTAGCTCATAAGATTTGAGCTTACCCAACAAAGCATCAGTGGTGATCTCATTCAGACTTCTGGCATCCTTAATTGGCCAGATTCTTGAATCCCAAGTGCTGGGGAAGAACATTAGGATCTTGCCATTAAGTTCAGTTAGAGAGATCTCTTTGTCCAATGTCCTTAGTTCACTGACAATTAGACTTAGTCTGTTGTACATGTCTCCCACTGACTCAGTCTCTCCCTTCTTGAAATTCTCATATTGGGAGATGAGATGGGATCTTCTGTCCTTTCTCTCATCAGCTGAGCCTGAGACTATTTCTGAGAGTTTATCCCAAATTTACTTGGCTGAATTACATTCAACTACCTTTTGAAATATGTCATCTGACATTGTCTGGGCTAGGATGTTCATAGCCTTAGCATCAGCTACCTTCCATTTCTTGATATCAGTATCTGTTCCTGATGGAGGTGGAACAGCATTTGTACTGGAATTCTCTGGGGGTCTTGGACATACTGTCAAAACAGAATTAAAAATATCTTCGTCAATAGAATTCATGTAGAGTCTAATCCTTGCCTTCCAAAGTGCAAACTTGGAAAGATTGCACACTGGAGGTCTGGTGCTAGCATAATCTTTGTTTTGGGCCATGATTTATGCAAACAAAATCTAATACTACACTACAAAAGAAGAACAGATCTAGTTTGGGATCTTTGGGTTCAGGTGTTAGCCTGTACAACCAATCTGGTATGGTATGTTTAACCAACCTGGCTCTGATACCAATTGAAAGTGCAACTAGATCTGATATACTCTAGAGGGGGGGTGAATAGAGTATATGGTGCTTTAAAAACTTTTACAAACTATTGTTGTAATATGTGTGAGCATGGAAGCAATAAAAAATCTAATCACAGCACTAAGCTAATCAAAATCTAAGCACAGGAAAATCAAGGACAGAAACAAACATAAACACAAGCAAAACCAGAAGACACAAGGAAATATAGTGGTTCCCCAAACTTGGGTACATCCACTCTTCTACCACCCTAGGTAGGAATCCACTGCAGGATGAGTTGATCAGGTGTCCTGAGCACCAATGAGCTTTTGATAAGGTGCTCAAAAACCAAAGCAGATTTTTTGATCAGGTGTCTTGCCACCAATGAGATTTTGACAAGGTGCTCAAAAACCATGTTCAAACTTTTGAAGGGAGTTTAAAAAACCCTTTACAGAGTGGGGGTGAGAGAGTGATGGAAGTCTTCTCTTTCTCAAACAACTGAGAAGACTATGTGGATTGATGTCAAAGCTCCCCCTGAATCCTTGAGATCTTCAGGAAGAAAAGCTTTGCTGAGTGTGATAGGCCTTCAAAAATTGAACTCCAGCAAAAGATGATTTCAGCAATAGCTGAAATGTTGAATGTCTGGAGTCTTGGAAATGTATTGGCCTTGAATACTTAGAAAACTACAGAGATCTGAAGATTTTTAGAAAGCTTGATCTTCTTGGATGAGTGTTCTTCAGAATTCTTTGTGACAGAAGATTTTGAATGTGTCTCTGTAATCAGTATTCTCTCTCTGTATTGTGTGTTCTCTTCTAATGAGAGATTCAAAAATCCTGTCTTTTATTCTCTGGTACAAAATGGAATATCATTCTCTGTCAAGTATAGCCGTTGGGCTGCATTAACTGCATCCTTAATTGCATAATCTCTTCTAGAGGAAGGTCCACAGATACATTCCTTGAAAAATCCCTTGAAACTTGGTCCAGAATTGAATGAAAACAGCTAGCAAATCTCTGAATTAATTGCAGAATAACTCCTAACTGATTTGAATTTGAATTCTGGAAGTTATCTGAAATCTTCGAACTGAGCTCTGCTATCGTCGAGCTGAGCTCAGCGACCTGGAAAAGATACAGCAGCCAAATGTCGTCGATCTGAGCTCAGAGATAAAGATCCAAAGCAGAGTCAAAATCGTCAACCTGAGCTGACCGATCGTCGAATGGAGTTCGACGATATTATGAAGTTGAGCTCAGCGATCGTCGAATGGAGTTTGACGATCTGTCGAAGTGGAGCTCAGCGATCATCGAATGGAGTTCGACGATCTGTCGAAGTTGAGCTAGACGATCGTCGATCGGAGTTCGACGAATTGTCGTGCTGAGCTCGACGATATGACTTGGTCTTCAGACAGAGAATCCTGGTCTTCAGGGCAGCTTCCAAACCTAGACTTCTAACCCTTAGACTCAATTCTAATTGACCTATTAAGCTATACAGAAGGTCAAGCAAAGGTTCCTAGAGACATAGTGATCCTGACCCAAATTAGTAATAGGGTGTTCCAACAGTTTACAATGAGTCACCAAACATAAGACCATGTAATGTAATCCCTCATTGTGTGATCTATGGTGTTGACTCATGTGTAACCTCTCTATTGGGATGCCCTTCATTTTTAAGTACTAAAAAAATGGAAGAAAGGAAGGGTTGTTGGTTTCAACAAAGAAGAAAATAAAATTTTTCTAAAAATTTCCTAAGTCCATTTCTCAAGAAATTGAAGACTGTTTCTTGAGAAGTCTAAGTCTATTTCTCGAGAAAGAAAAGCTGTTATCGAGAAACCATAATACTTCTCGGGAAATTGTCTGAAAATATTCTAAATCCTTTTCTCGAGAAATGCCCTGAAGATTTTTCAAGAAATCAATTTCATTTCTCGAGAAAGGAAACCAGTTCTCGAGAAATCAAAAGTGTTTCTCGAGAAGCCAAGTACATTTCTCGGGATATCAAATTCTTTGTCGAAAAATATGTCCTTTAGTTAAACGAATTTTGGTTAAGTAAATTTCTCGAGAAGGTCGGGCCATTCTTGAGAAAGCAATTCTTTTCTCGAGAAATCATATTCTTCTCGAGAAATCAATCTTTTTCTTCACAGAATTTGCACTAAGTAAATTTCTCGAGAAGCTATATTATTTCTCGAGAAAGCAAATCAATTCTCAAGAAATAATATCCTTCTCGAGAAATCAGTTTTTTACTTCACAAAATTTCTCTTCAAGTCATTTCTCAAGAAGCCAAGTCATTTCTCGAGAAAGCTATTCATTTCTCGAGAAATCTACTTCTTCTCGAAAAATGGTCTTGCAGATTTTTCTTTCTAAATCTTCTGACGGGATTTAAAATTAATCTAAGTTAATGATGATTGATCCATGTGGCCCTTTCCTCAATGACTTATGATGGTTAGTCGATGATCTATAAATAGTATTTCAGACAAATCGCTAAAACTATTTTTACAAGAAGAATCATTACAGTAATTAGAATCACACTTTCAAATTTCAGGAGAAGCCGCACGTCTTCATTGTCCTTTTTCTCTGTCGCTCTCTCTCGATCCGGCGATTCAAAGCAAGATAAGATTCAATAGATCCAAGATTAAAAGATTCTTCAACATTCATTTGATCCTGTTAGACCCAAAGTTTTCAGATCTATGTTTTCTCAGGTTTTCTTCCTTAACATCTTCACAATGCTTTTCAGGTTTCAAGAAGGAAGATTCTTGGAGATTTCACATCTGGAAGAGTAAATTTTTATTGTTTATTATAAAATTTATTTTAACTCTTATAGGAGCTTAGTCTTCGAAATTATAGGAAGTTTGTTTTTCCGAGTTTGTAGATCTGTTTGTGGATCGAGATTGTAGATCCGGTTTGTGGATCGAGGTGTAGATCTGATTATGGATCGAGGTGTAGGAGAGTCTGTTCTCCGAGGTGTGGGAGCGTTGCTCCGAGATGTAGGATTGTGATAATCTGAGAAAGGTGAAGTAGCCGAATCTTACCTTTTGTGGTAGATAGGCGAGGCAGGATACTGGACGTACCCAATACGGGGAACCACTATAAAAATCTTTGTGTTTGTGTGCTTGTCTTTTAGATAATTTTTATTCCACAAAAACACACGAACATCACCTATTCACCCCCCTCTAGGTGATTTATATAGACGCTAGATACTTTCAATTAGTATCAGAGGAAGGTTGGTCAATAAGGTTAACACCTTGATCAAGATCCTTGATCTAACATTCAGAGATTCCACATATTCACCATGGAATGAAGCAAATACATGTCATCCATGAAGCTACCGGTATGCACAAAGAAAAGCTTTTCCATGTGGAAAGAATGAGTACGGTTTTACATGGAAGTTTCTGATCCGAAGATTTTCCAAAGAGTGGAAGAAGGAACTCACATACCTACACATGCTTCAACAATAAATCCAGCAATCATGATTCCTAAGAAGATGATGGATCTTACCAAGAATGAGATTGCCTTAGTCTCCCTTGACAAGAAGGCAAAGAACATCGTAGCAAGTGCAGTGGATGATTCAATGCTCCAGAACTTATTCCACTACAAATCTACAAAAGATATATGAGACTATCTTGTTCTCCTGATGGAAGGTACTGAAGAAGTGAGAGACGATCACAGATCATTGTTGAACCAGGAGTACGAAGCCTTTAAGCAAGGTGCAAATGACTCCATAACTGACAGTTTTAAAATGTTCTTCAAGATAGTGAATGGTCTCAGGAACTACGGCCATGTCTTCACTAATGGCGAACTGAACGACAAATTCCTTAGATCCCTGACAAAGGAGTGTGACATAAAATTTGTTGCAATTAGAGAATTCGGGAATCTACCGGAGATAGACCCACAGAACCTGTTTGGAAAACTGCTCTCCTATGAGCTACAAATGAATACATGTAAGAAGGAGGAGTAGAACAATAGAAATTCTAGCAGAAAAAAGTCTGTCGCCCTGAAGGCAGAAGGTTCAATAAAATTTAAAGCTCTGTCACCTGAAGGACACGAGCTCCTGAAACTCCTAAAGACTCTGAGGCAAGCACGTCTGACTCCGAGCTATCAGATGGAGAATTTTCCCTCCTCTCCAAATAGTTCAAGAAGCTGCTGAACAAGAGTAGACAAATGAACAATAAGTCTTTTTCATCATATTCTAGGAGCTTACATCGTGACGGTGATCAGACCAGGAAAAGCAACAACTAGGAGGACAAGTATAAATCCAAACTAAACAAACAGTTTTCCTCTAATGTTGTTTGCTAATGCTACAATAAATCAGGTCACATAAGTGCAGAGTGTCCTTACAAGAAGAAGGATAGCTCAAGGAAGGACGAGAAAAGATCCTTTAAAGGGAAGAGGAAAGAAGAAAAGAGCTTCGTCGCCAAAAAGTCGAAGACTCTCAGTGGCAGTTGAAAGTTCTTATTTCATGGTTAGCTGGTCACCTTGGGGGGGGGGGGGGGGGGGGGGGGTGAATAGGTGTTTAAAATTTTTTGAGTCTTTTTAATGTCCTATTGCATTCTTTTAGCTTTCAACTTAGGTTGATCTAGAGCTTGTCCTTAACACATGCATTAAAAGAAAAAAAACACAAACAAGCACACAAAGATTTATAGTAGTTCCCCAAATTATGGGTACATCCATTATCCCTCCAACCTTTCTAACTCTTGTTAGAGAATGCCAAACTCCTCCAAATATTCTCCTCAGAGCTTACAACTCAGGACCTCTGCCTTACACTCTGAACTTCATCAAGTTCCTACACTCAGTATCCTTTTCAGGACACCTACCTCAGAACCAATAGGTTCCTACATCAGAGCTCTGTTGTGCTCCTACACTCAGTGACCCTCAAGCCACTTACCTCAGCTAAACACAAAGGCCTATAGCTCAGGCTTCTCAGCCATACAGATTCAGGCACACAGTCGTACTCTCAGAGTGCTGCAATATTACTACATCTTAGTACCCAGCAGGTACTTACCTCAGTGCCCTTCTAGGCATCTACAACTCAGTTATTAATTAATCACCTAGCTCAGACTTGAAACTAAGTCCTACAGCATAGATCCAATTGGATCCTACAACTCAAAGAGCTTCACTCTCCTACAACTCAGGAAATATTGCCCTACCTCAGGCTCAGAGATCCCTACAACTCAGATCCAAACTTGGATCCTACAGCTCAGAGAATTACCAATCACCTACCTCAGAACACCAAGTGTTCCTACTGCACAGATCTAAGTAAATCCAGCACTCAGCCTAATTACTTAGGCCTACACTCAGATTCAATACACACTGAATCCTACAGGGCAACTTAAATGGAATGATTAAGTAACTGATTCAGAGATTAATCTCTAAGTCTACCTTGCTGGACTGAGGAGATTTTAGTCCAGGACACTTGCTGTTGAAGAAAAGAGTCCTCTTTGGCAGCTAACTTCTTTGCTGATCAGATTTACTCAGTTACCTGCTGTTGAAGGAATGAGTCCTCTTCAATAACTATCGTTACTCTTACTGAATCAGAAGAATGAGCTATCTTGTTCTCCCTAGAACTATCCTGCTGAAGTGGAAGAAGCTTCAGCTAACTTTATCTGCCCTATGGCTTTCTCTGCAAGACTGCTCTTTCAAGCTCGTCGGAGAATACGATGATGTCCAGCCGCCTCTTTTCTTTTTTTTGAAACCCTAAAAAAAGTTCCTTTTATCTTACACCACACGCTTCTTTTTGTAGCTCGTCGATCAACGACTCTTTTGAACTTATTAGGGACCACTTGCAGCATCCAGCTGCATCTTGCTTCAACGGAAGAATACATACAGTAGCTTCACGGCAGAGTTTGTCGTGTTATGTAGTTTCACTATACTTGATTTGAAATACATTGACTTTGGCGATCTTACAGATTTTGCCTACGTCAGCACCTGTGGACTTAGCCAAAATCGAGCATCAGTAGAATAGACATTGAGTGAATGAGATTCACTCAATGCCAAAGTACATAGACAATTATGTCTATCTAGACACTGATAGTATTGAGCGAGTGATGCTCATTCAACTCTTTTTGTCTTAACCCTTTTGAAAGAATTATTGCCTAACCACCTAGAGGGGGGGGGGGGTGAATAGGTGTAATTCCTTTTTCTTTTTAAGGCAGCAAATCTATTCAATTATTTACTTAACAACAGATAATTCTATAGCTAACACATCACAGATTTAGAGAATTATCACAACACAGATTGCACACAGATTTTTATAGTGGTTCCCCAAGGTCTGGGTACATACACTTTCCCCCTTTGCCTATCTAGCAGTGTGCTAGATTCAGCCTAACTTCTTCTCTTCACCTCAGATCCTCAGATCTTACAGTAGCTCAGAACCCTAACAGGGCTCCTACAACTCAGAGTGAGTCTACACTCCTACAGCTCAGGCACACAACCCTACCTCAGCCTATGCAAGGCCTACAACTCAGACATATCAACCTACTACAACTCAGGCTCACAGCCCTACGTCAGCCTTCAACAAGGCCTACCACTTATAGAAAATATTCTCCTACACTTAGCCTTTATAACACAGGCTTACAACTCAGATCTATAAAGATCCTACAGAAATTTGATTTAATTAAATGTTTTACCACCACCCTGGTAGAGAGAGAATGGATGGATGTCTTCTTGATCAGTTCTTGGAAGAACCTGATGGCAGAAAACAACCTCTCTTAGCTTTCTTCAAAGATTCTTGAATCTGAACTCAGTAGGATTGAATCTCCTATGAAGTTGATCTTCAATCAGCTTCTGACATGAGATTCAGATCTCAATCTGAATCTTTCTTGGCAGCCTGGTTCAGCAACTGTACTTCTTAGATGGAGCTCTCTCTCTCTCCAACTTCTTAGATCTTCTGTCGAAGGTCTTCTTCTTTTTGTGTTGTTAGTTATCTGTGTATTGACTTCAATCTTAATCACCTCTTCTGTTGAAGGAGAAAGCCTTAATATAGTCTTCCTCCATGGTAACCGGCTGATCCGGTTTCTAACAAACTTTTGGCAGCTTTGACAGTTGTAGTAGACCGGATAGAAATGGCAGCTGTCATCATCCAGTCACTTCTTGAAATACTGTCTCTGTCGGAAAGTGTCGAGACTGAACTTCATCATGTGTCGACACAAGTAGACTAAGTGTCGACACAAGTGGACTAAGTGTCGACACAAGCGTTGGTGGTGTCGACATATCTCCTTTATTGTTGTTAATACTTCTCGACATACCCTTCTGTTGAATGTGTCGACACTGATTCTATGTGTCGACACAAACACTTCTTCTCTTTAACTTTGTTGAAGCTCTGCTGTGTGTCAACACAAGTCCTGTGTGTCGACACAGTTGATGTCGACAAAGTCTTCTGTGTGTCGACACTGCCTCTTGGTGTCGACACAGTTGATGTTGACTAAGTATTCCAGTATGTCGACACTGCCTCTTGGTGTCGACACAGTTGATGTCGACAATGCTTCACTGTGTGTCGAGACTGCCTCTGTATGTCGACACAGCTGATGTCGACTAAACTTATCTGTGAGTCGACACTGTCTTTGTATGTTGACTTAGTTTCTTCAGGTGTCGACACAGCCTTTCCAAGTGTCGACACAATTAACTCCAAGTGTCGACACAACATTTCTCCAGTGTCGACACAAGCCTTCATAAGTGTCGACACAGCTTCTCCTGGTGTCGACACATGGACTTAGAAATTTTTCTGCATTCCTGCATTTACTTAACCTGCACATATAAACTCAAAATAACATCAAATACACCTTAATGCATATCATTGAGTAGGACGAGGCTTCTTCAAATCTGGTACACATTTTCCAATGTACCGAACAATCTCCCCCTATTTGGAGAAGTTATAACCCTTAGTCAATGATATACATCATTCATAACAAATACACATTATGATGTATAACAACATTATATGACATGGTAATTTCTAAACAAAACATATATAATATATCATCACAGAATAATAATGTTAACACAATGAGCATTCAACATAGTTTTGTTTAAACTTCCAAAAGTTTCTTTATCAAAAGTTTATATAGATTTAAAGATTACAAAATTGTAAAATCTAGTAAATCTATCCTAAGGCTGCTCTGGCTCCCTGATGACTATGCCTTTGCCTGATTGGACCTTGGCTTGTACAGAAGCATCAGTATCATCAGCTGGCTTTTTGCCCTTTAGATCTTTATTCTTTAGCTCTTCAGACCTTATTTTTTTCCTTTCAAAGTAATGAAAAGGCTTAGGGAAATATTTGTTAGGCTCCTGAGCATTAGGAGGTAGCTTCCTTAGTTTTTCCTTTCTTCTATATTGAACTATGGCTTCTTGCCTTGCTTCATACTTTTTCCATTCTTGTGCAGAGTACTATTTACCCATATCATGGGTTTTATCCTTTACTGCTTTCCAAGCAGTCAGTATAATGTTCCTGGATGTTGGACTCCACTGCTCAAAATCAGGCATCAACTTAGCCTGTTCTCTGAATATTTTCTTAGATAATAGAATTTCTTGCTCTTTGTTCAAAACTTCCTCTGACACTAGCTTGTCTACTTTCTCAATAATAATATTTTGAGCACCTTCTGGTGGGATGTACATAGACTGTACTTCTTGATGTATCATCTCAAAATATGCTGGAGGATAGATAACTTGAGCAACTTCAGCTTGTTCACCTCCAAAAGAAGCAGGGTGTATACCAGATTCAGCCACATTGTCATCATCATAGAGGGGTGGATATCCAAGTGTGGCTCTGATGCTATTGGAAATCCATTTAACATGGTCAGATCCAGCTTTGACTAATACTCTCTCCCCCTTTTTGACTTCTCTGGCAACATGATCTCTAAGGTCATCCTTTTGAAATCTTATTTGTTCATCCAGAAAATTTACACCATCTTTATAAAAAGACTTCAACTTCAGTAGCTGTACAGAAATAGTCTTTTGAGAATCTGTAATAGCTATTTGAACAGTAGCTAAGCCTTCCTGGAAGTGCTTATCAAACTCTGCTTTGGCTTGAGTCCTTGCTGCAGTCTGGGCAGTTGCAATATTCTTCATTTCAGTAACAATCACATTATGTGATTCTGTCAGATTTTCATTCATTATAATTTGATTCTCTAAGACATAGCCTTGCTTCATAGCTATATCATCAATTTGAGTCTTTATTTTCTCTTGATGTGTGGCTAGGAAAACCACAATATTTTCTCCTTTATGAAAACAATCAGTTATCTCCTTCTTATGCTGATTAACTTCAAATCTTATTGATTTAATATCTGTAGCCAAGGAGAGTTGTAGATCTTTGTGAGTCTCATCCATATACTTCTCTATGGCTATCCTTTGCTCATCCAACTTAACTTTCATGGATACTAACAAAGAACTATAATCAGTTGTTGGGGCAGGCTGAGGAGCAATAATTTGTAGTGCCTTCTTGTAGCTTTGGCTTCTTCTTTTGAAGACCATTAGCTTCCTCTTCTTAGCTCTTGTAGCTTCTTCATCCTCAGATGCTGAGGAACTGTCTATATTAACTCTGTCCTTAGGACTAGGAGGCAACTTCTGTATAGTCCTAGGTAGCTCCCCCTGAGTTCCATGCTCCTGCTCCACAGTACTCACTTGCTCCTCAATGTGAACTGCCTCCTTCTCAAGATTCACTTGCTCCCCCTCAAAGTGTGCTTTCTCCCCTTCAAATTCAGTTTATTCTATTTCATTGAACAACTCTTCAAGGGTGAATTCTTGTTGAGTAGGGACTTGAGGTACCAAAAACTCAGGAGCTTTATCAGCAACAGATGTATCTTCCATGACAACATCTTGTGGTGGACTGTTTAACTGAGTTGGCTGGTCAATATCAATCAAAAATTCAGTTAGAGTTTCATTCTTATCATTAAGAATTGATTGATTCACCTCTTGAATTACCTCAAGGTTTTTTTGTGTAGCCATTTCACTGTCCAAGTGGGTTTGCTCTTCCTCAATATGAGGCTCCCCCTGCACTTGTGCACCATCTATAGAGTCTTGTGCAGGAATTTCTTGTGCTGTAGATTTCTCAGGAACCTCTTGCCTTTCCTCATCAGGCATGACCTTAGTTAGGACCATATCCCATCTGGATATGATCCTGATGTACATTCTCCTCATATGATTAATCTTGGATCCAGCAGCCTGTGTCATTACTTCTAGAATTATTCCAGACAAGTAGAGACTTATAATCCTTCCCAGATTTGGTTTCTTAATGCTTTCCTTGATCTTCTCAAATATTACTGCTGACCAATCAGTATTTAGTCTATAGATGATTCTAGTCATCAATCTGAACATATAGTATGATATCTTATCATGCCCCCTGGCTTACATAGAATCACTTTTCCTACAACTTCAGACAAAAACTTCCCTTGCATATTCATGCCCTTCCTGTTCAAAGCTGAGCCAATCTTTATGGTGGAATCCAGTCCACACCATTGAAGTGCTTCCCTTAGTTTAGATGCAGGTACATCTACTTCTTCTTGTGCTCTTGGCAGGTGAAGAACTTTCCTTAGACTCTTCTAGGTGATTTTCACCTTTACTCCATGGACTGTGGATCTAATTTTAAGTCCATTTTGATCTAGGGTAGCAGCACCAAAGAATTCTAGTGTTTCTTTCTTCCAAATCTTAGTTGGTTCATAAACTAGAAACTCCAACCCATTCTCAGCAATTAGGGTTACTACAGCTTTAATTTCAGGTTCCGCATGGTCAAAGGCGTTGCGTACCAGCTCATATCCTTCATTGACATTGTCTTCAAGCTTGGGCGCCATTAGGGTTGTGAGAAATCTTGAATTTAGATGAGAGAATTTGTCGATACAAAGTTTTGGTCTCGAAACTATGGAGAGCGTGTCGACAGACAATGTTGTTGACCTATTTATACCTTTCTCAAAACGAAGGTGAAAAGGCACGTCAAAATTCTCTTAATGTGTCGACACTATTGAAAAGTGTCGACACAGACTTGTAATGTCTCGACATAAGTGTTGACTTCTATGTGTCGACACTTATACATTTCCGCTCGACGATTAGTCGATACTCCACTCGACGAAATCTGTGTTGAACCTAAGTGTCGACACCATCTCTGGATGTGTCGATACCACTCCTGGATGTGTCGACACTATTTCTCTGAAGTGTCGACACCAATTTTCTAGATGTGTCGACATCATTTCCCTGGAATGTCGACACCACTTCTATGTATCGACACAGACAACTCCTTGTGTCGACACAATTTTACTTTGCCAAGTTTGTTAAACTAATCTATGTTCAACATTCTTAATTCAATTTTAAACTTATTGAATTTAGTTTCATCTAGAGGCTTAGTAAACATATCTGCAATTTGATAATCTGTTTTGACAAATTCTAGAGAGATGTCCTCTTTCTCTACATGTTCTCTAAGAAAAAGGTATCTAATTTCTATATGCTTAGTCCTACTATGTGAAACAAGATTATTAGCAATAGAAATAGCACTTGTAGAATCACAAAGCAAAGGTGTTCTACTTACCTGAATACCATAGTCTTCTAGCTAGTGCTGAATCCACAACAGCTGTGCACAACAACTTCCTGATGCCACATATTCAGACTCAGCCGTGGAAATTGCCACACTAGTCTGCTTCTTACTGCTCCAAGACACTAATCTTCCTCCTAGAAATTGACAGGTGCCTGTAGTACTTTTTCTATCTTCTTTGCAACCTTCAAAGTCTGCATCTGAATAGCCTGTCAGTAGAAAATCTCCATTCCTAGGGTACCAAAGGCCTAGATTAGGTGTGCCCTTAAGATATCTCAAAATCGTTTTGACTGCAGTCAGATGAGATTCTTTAGGGCAGGATTGGTAGCTAGCACAGACACATGTAGCATACATGATATCTGGTCTACTAGCAGTCAGGTACAGGAGGGAGCCAACTATACCTCTATACAAAGTTTCATCTACAGGTTTCCCTGCATCATCTTTGCTAAGAGATACACTTGTCCCCATTGGAGTTCTCATGGTAGTGGAAGATTCCATACCATACTTCTTAATTAACTCCAAGGTGAACTTAGACTTGGATATGGACAAGCCATCTTCAGTCTGTCTTACTTGGAGACCCAAGAAAAACTTAAGTTCTCCCATACTGCTCATTTCAAATTTCCCTTGCATAACTTTTGCAAACTTTCTACAAAAGTTACTTTCAGTAGACACAAATATTATGTCCTCAACATATATTTAGACTAGGATTATCTTTCCTTTGGATTCCCTAAGGAATAGAGTCTTGTCTATTTTCCCCCTTGAGAATTTGTTCTCAATGAGGAAAGTAGACAGGGTTTCATAACAGGCCCTTGGGGCTTGCTTTAACCCATATAATGCTTTCCTAAGTCTATAAACATAATCAGGTTTGAGAGGATCAACAAAACCTGAGCGCTGCTCAACATATACTTCTTCTTTTAGATTTACATTTAGGAATGCTAATTTTACATCCATTTGGAATACCTTGAAGCCTTGATATGTTGCATAAGCAAGGAACATCCTAATTGCTTCCAGTCGTGCTACTGGGGCAAAGGTTTGATCAAAATCAATACCCTCTTCCTGCCTGTATCCTTTTGCAACAAGTCTTGCATTGTTCTTCACAATAATCTCATTCTCATCCAGTTTGTTCCTAAAGATCCACTTTGTTCCAATGATGTTGTGGTCTTTTGGTTTAGGAACTAATTTCTAGACCTTGCACCTTCTGAACTGATTCAGCTCCTCTTGCATGGCATCAATCTAATGTGCGTCTAGAATGGCTTCTTCAAATTTCTTGGGTTCTACTTGTGATAATTGAAAGTGCAAGCTAGATCTGATATACTCTAGAGGGGGGGGGGGGGGGGTGAATAGAGTATGGTGCTTAAAAACTGTTTACAACAGTTGTTGTAATCTGAGTGAACAAGGAAGCAAATAGTAAATCTAATCACAGAAACTATCTAATCACAGAGCAACCTAATCACAAAACAATCTCAGCCAAAAACAAAAATAAAGACAAGCAACCAGAAGACACAAGGAGCTATAGTGGTTCCCCTAAACTTGGGTACATCCACTCTTCTACCACCCTAGGTAGGAATCCACTGCAGGATGAGTTGATCAGGTGTCCTGGGCACCAATGAGCTTTTGATAAGGTGCTCAAAAACCAAACCAGATTTTTGATCAGGTGTCTTGCCACCAATGATCTTTTGATAAGATACTCAAAAACCAAACACAAACTTTTGAAGGGAGTTTGAAAAACTCTGTACAGAGGTGGGGATGAGAGAGTGATGGAAGTCTTCTCTTTCTCAAGGTAGCTGAGAAGACTATGTGGATATGATGTTGTCAAAGCTCCCCCTGAGATCTGTAGTTGTTCAGGAAATGAAGCTTTGTAGTAGGGTGATAGGCCTTCAGAAATTGATCTCCAGCAAATGATGATTTCAGCAACAGCTGAAATATGAGGTGTCTGGAGTCTTGAATGATGATGGCCTTGAACACTTGAATCAAAAGAGATCTGAAGATTTCAGATTTGTTGATCTCCTTTTGGCGATGGTGTTCTTGTGTGAATTCTTTGAGACAGAGAATGTCTACAGCTCTCTTTCTTTTTCTCTTGAGTGATTGTTGTTGAGAAAGATGTTATTCCAGAGAAGAGTTGTTGCAGAGAATATTTTTTGTTCTTCTTCTTCTTGTGCACTCTCTTCTTGTCAGGAATTCAAAAATCTTATCTTTTATTCCTTTTGTTCTGAATAGAAATGATCCTCTATCCAGAATAGCCGTTAGCCTGTCATTAATTACATCCTTAATTACAATTATCTTCTGGGGAAAGTCCAATTAAACATTCCTTGATAATCCCTTGAAACTTGCTCCAGAATAAATGAAAACGGCTACAAGATCTTCTAAATTAATTGCTGACAATAACTCCTTAACTGTTCTGAATTTGAATCTTGAAAGTCATTTAACTCTTCAGAAAAATGTCGAGCTGAGCTCTACTATCGTCGAACTGAGCTCAGCGATTTGGACTTAGACAGCAACAGAGATCGTCGATCTGAGCTCAACTATCGTCGAACTGAGCTCAGAGATAGAGAATCAATACTGTTGTCAAGATCGTCGAACTGAGCTCGAAGATCGTCGAATGGAGTTCGACGATTTGTTGAAGTTGAGCTCAGCGATCGTCGAATGGAGTTCGACGATCCGTTGAAGCTAGCTTAACGATCGTCGATTGGAGTTCGATGATTCGTCGTACTGAGCTCGACGAAATGACTTAGTCTCCAAACTGAAAAACCTTGGTCTTGAGGGCAGCTTCCAAACCTAACTACTAACCATTAGACTCAATTCTAATTGACCTTTAGATCTATACAATGAGGTCAAAACAGGTTTCCTAAAGACATAGTGATCCTGACCCAAATTAGTAATAGAGTGTTCCAACAATCTCCCCCTATTTGGGTTAGGATTACTATTTACAGAAATTGAAATAAAAGCAACAATATACAAAGCAAAAATGCAATAAACAAGACATCGCAGAAGCACAGATATATCTCAGACAGATCAGAAATCAGAATAATTGTCACCTTACAGAATTACTCTTTCTCTTTGCTCTTTATAAGTTTTATTTCTCTATTTGGATCAAAAGCTTCCTTCTTTGATCTTCTGTCATCAGCTGCACCTAAAGAAGTTTGTTGTTTAGGCCTTGGTACCACAACTTCAGGGTGCAGCTCCTTGTATCTTTCAGAATCAAAAAACTTGCTGGAAGCATATCTTTCAAGTTCCTTCTTTCTTTGTTCTGACAATGTAGTAATGCTGGAGGTGTCCTTGCCTTGCTCTATGGCTTTCTTAATTTGATCCAAGGTAGCTAATTCTTTCATTCTAGCAGTCCATGCAGTAGGATTATTCTCTGGATCCTCAAAAGGCACTGGAGGCTCATATCTCTTGGAAGGATTATCTGTAGGAGCTCTGGATGAGACTAATTATTTCAGCTTGTAGGGAAAGGTCCTGAAGTTGTATCAGATGAAGCTTGTCCTTCCCTTGAGTATGGATGCTGTCTAGAATAGCCTTTGGAGTAAACTTGGAATTCCCTTTGGTTTCCTTTATAATTTCCTCTCCTAGATTGATATCCTCTGGATTGGCTTCCCCTATATTGAGATCTTTCATGAGGCTGATAGGGGGTTTGACTTCTAGCAGAAGGATGAACAGCAGAGCTACCACCTGCACCTGCATCAGGAGGAGGAGGTGGAGGAGGATGATGGAAATGTGAGGAACATTTCTTATATTTCCTCTTCTTTTTCATAGCCTTTACTTGATTCTTAGAATATTGCATCCAATGTTCAGTTATAGGGCAGTCATGAAGAATATAATAGGGAATATCATTTGTATCTTTGACTTTAGCTGGTGGAACTCTTTTCATAGCTTTGCTTCTTGCTTTTCTTTTCCTGGCTATAGTAGCAGAAGAATCATCAGAATCAGTTCTGAACTGATCACTTTCAGAGCTTTGTTAATCATATAAAGCATCAATCCTTTTCAGATAGTCTTTTTGAGTTGGGTTGGAGCAGATGAAACAGTAGTGACAGCAATTGTAGCAGTAGTAGAAGCAGATACAGAACTTTCAGGAACACTACTTACAGATACAATAGTTTCAGCATCAGCAATAACAACAGTAATAACATCAGCAATAACAGTAGGCGCAAAATCAAATGCCTCTGTCTGCATATCCTCAGAAACTAAAACATCAACAGCATTAGAACAAACAGAAACAACAACATTTGCAGTAGTAGGAGCAGCATCAGTGCTTTCAACAGCAATAGAAACAGCAGGGGCAACAGTAGGGACAGAAACATAAACTGAATTTACAAAGGAATGAATAATGCTGGTGTCACAGCTTGAAAAGGGCACAATGGCCTTGGAGAGGACTTCTGATGGCTGGACTGCAATTTTCTCTGGAAGACAGCTGAAGTAGACTGAATCAAAAACTGAAAGCAGGGACCTGAGGTCCACTGAAAAAATTGCAACCTGTGGTGGTGTTGAAACTTGAGCTTGAGTTGAAGAGACAGCAGCAGCAGTAGCAGGCAATCTAACATCTTCATGAGGCATCTCCCCCTGCCTAGATTCAGAGACAGCTGGATCAAGGCACCTAAAGGAAGGGATTGCCTGAGGAGGAAAGATGGAGGAGAGCCTGGCAGATAAGTCTACAACTGACTTGAAGAGTGGAGCCAAGGAGGTCTCCAACAGAAGTGAGAGCCTGGGAGCTATCAGCTCATACAGTTTGTCAGCTAGGGCAGGAATATCTACATGCTCAGCAGGGACTTGAGCAGAGGTAGAGAATGAAGGTGGAGCAACTGGTGATGTTGGTGGAGAGCTGGTGTATGGGGGGAAGGAAGGTTGAGGTGTGGGGATTGTGCAAATGGAAGAAAGGGGAATGGAAATAGAAGGTATGAAGGAGGGTTGAGCAATGATGTCTTGCAGAAGTTGTTGATAAGATGTGGATGAAGAGGGTGGATCAGGAGGGGATGAAGGTGAATCATCCATAAAGGAATCATCTAGAAGTGTGAAAGAGGGAATGTGGGATGATGTATCAATGTCTGGGTGAGGGTAGTGATGTAAAGGATGGAAGATTTCCTCTGTGAGAGTAAGGATTGGAGATGGAATTGATGTAGGAGATGGGGTTGAGATAATGATTGTCGGGGAAATTTGAATGGTGGATGTGACTGGTGGAGATGAAATAAGAGTTGGAGGAGGAGAAGAAGCAGCAGGCAAGTCTTCTGCAGGGGCAGAGACTTGAGGGGAAGAGACTGTTACAGTCCTTGTGCCTGAAGTAGTGCTTGCAGAGGGCCTGCTGGGCTTCACTATCTGTCTGTCCCATTTGCCAAAGAGGGCACATGAGAGCCTTTTAGAGGCATTGACATGCATCCCATTTGATACAAGCAGGGCAGGGCATTTGTTTTGGAGAAATAGTCCTAGAATCCTTCCATAATTTACAAAGTTCTTGTTTATCTTCTTCTTAATCAGATCAAAGAAGATCTCTCCCCAGTTTAACAGTTTCTTATCCACAATTGCACCCATCAAGCACAGCTGATACCTGGAGATGGTATCATGTGCTGAATGCTTGGCCAACAGAACCTTTCCCACTACATCAGCTAAGAACCTGTATTCAACAGCTAAGTTCTTTTTCAGCAGCTTGCTAGGGTTTGCATCAGAATGACCCAGTCTAGCAAGTAAATCAGAAAATGCTTCTCCTAACAACTCAGCAGAATCCTCTCCAGAATTCAATCCGAAAATCTCTGTCAGAATAGTAGAAGTCAGAGGGACCTGGGTTCCAGAAATTGAACCAACCACTGTATTTTGGTCCTGGTTGTGGGCAGTGTAGACCCACTCCTTGATCTCATCAGCAGCCAATTTGATTTTGTGGACATGATAGTAACAAGCTTTTGTTCCTTGAACAATTCCAGAATGTCTTGGAAGATTCGATCACTGGTGCTGAAAGACTCCATGTCTATATCAAATCCTGCATCAAATTTCATTGCGGCTAGAACGGCAACTGAGACGGCCATTGTTACCTGCAAAAGTCAACAAACAAACGACCAAGTGTAGAGAAGTTTGGAGGGAAAGAGAATTTTTACAGAGAGAACGAAGGCACAAAGAGAGAACGACGGCCGAAAAATGAATTTTATATTAGGGTTCGGCGCAGAAAAGGAAAGATCGTTGAACTCAGTTCGACGATCGGGGCTACAAAATGAATCTGAAAGGTCTTCAATATCGTCGATCTCCATTCGACGATATTGGAGAGCGTCGAGCTATGTTCGACGATAGTTCAGAGAACAATATCATCGAGCGCCGTTCGACGATCGCTGACCTGAAAGATAGTTGAACACTATCTGAGAAGCGCTGAACTCCGGTCGATGATTTTGGAAAGCGTCGATCTCCGTTCGACGATCTGGGGGAAAATCGTCGAGAGCAGTTCAGAGACCAGAAATACACTGTAGACACAAGAAAAATCAAGATGTTTGCCTAGTCTTGGTCAATTTTTAAGATTTTGAAATCTTGGATATTATTTTAGACTTCCTCCATCTAACATTCCTAACTGATTTAGGAAGAAGGTGTGTTTCTTTTCATCCAAGGGTTTGGTGAAAATATCTCCCCTTTGCAAATCAGTTGGGATATATTAAAGTTCAATTTTGTTCTTCTCAACATTATCGCTTAAAAAGTGATGCCTAATTTCTATCTGTTTTGTCCTACTATGGAGGACTGGATTTTGAGCTATAGAAATAACACTGGTATTATAACAAAAGATTTTAGAATTCTCTAAGTTGTAGCCATAGTCTAGGAGTTGATTTTGAATCCACAATATTTGTGAACAACAACTTCCTGCAGCCATATATTCAGCTTCAGCAGTTGAAGTTGATACAGAAGTTTGTTTCTTGCAAAACCAAGAGACAAGTCTGTCACCAAGAAACTGACAAGTTCCACTGGTGTTTTCCTGTCAATTCTGCATCCAGCATAATCAGCATCAGAAAATCCAGTTAAGTCAAATTCTGAATCTTTTGGATACCAGAGACCTAGATTAGGACAACTTTTAACATACCTGAGAATCCTTTTTACTAATGTTAGGTGTGACTCTCTAGGGCTCACTTGGAATCTAGCGCATATGCATGTAGCAAACATTATGTCAGGTCTACTAGATGTAATGTACAGTAAAGAGCCAATCATTGCTCTATATGTTGTATGATCAACAGGTTTCCCATGTTCATCAGCATCCAATACAACATTAGTAGGCATGAGTGTTTTCATACAAGATGCTTCAGACATACCAAATTTCTTAACCAATTCTTTTGCATACTTGGTTTGAAAAATAAAGATGCCTTCAGCATGTTGTTTGACTTGCAATCCTAGAAAGAAGGATAGCTCACCCATGCTACTCATTTCAAATTTAGAATGCATTACGTTGGAGAACCTTCTACACAAATTTGAATCAGTAGAGCCAAAAATAATATCATCTACATAGATCTGTACTAGTAGGGTATGGGACTTATGGGTTCTAATAAAAAGAGTTTGGTCTACTCTACCCCTTATAAATTCATTTTCTAGAAGGAAGCATGCTAGGGTCTCATACCATGCTCTAGGAGCTTGCTTGAGACCATATAATGCTTTGTTCAGCTTAAAAACATAATCAGGATGGGTTGGAGTGATAAAACCTGGAGGTTGTCTGACATAGACTTCTTCTTTGATATCTCCATTTAGAAAGGCACTCTTTACATCCATCTGATATACCTTGAAGCCTTTGTGTTCTGCATAAGCTAAGAAAATTCTGATTGCTTCCAATCTTGCAACTGGTGTAAAAGTCTGGTCATAATCTATGCCTTCTTCTTTAGAGTATCCTTGAGCAACTAGCCTTGCCTTGTTCCTTACAATTACTCCTTGATCATCCAATTTGTTTCTAAACACCCACTTTGTTCCAACAATGGAGTGATCCTTAGGCCTTGGCACTAGTTCCCAAACTTTGTTCCTTTCAAATTGATGCAACTCTTCTTGCATTGCAATGATCCAGTTTGGATCTTGCTCTGCATCTTGAATGGATTGATGTTTAATTTGAGATACGAAGCAAGTGTGCAACAGGTTTTGTTTGACCTGATTTCTGGTTTGCACACTAGTTGAGATGTCTCCAATTACTTGAGAAATTGGATGGTCTCTTGATGTTACTAAATCAACAGGGGGTGTTGATTGTTCACCAACCTATGTTTTTGTTTCCTCTTGTGGTACAACAATTGGCTCTTCAAGTTGTTTCTCTTCAATATGTTGAATGTCTTCTTCATCTTCACTGCTTTCCTCTTTTTGAGTAATCTGTAACATGTTCAAATCTTCAGCAAGAGAATGTACCTACAAAGGTTCTATGGTAGAAGTGTTCTACTCCTTGAAAGACATGTTAGATTCATCAAAAGATATGTGAACAGATTCCTCAATTTTAAGAGATGATTTATTATATACCCTATAAGCCTTACTGATCATGGAGTATCCCAGAAACACTCCTTCATCAGCTTTAGCTTGAAATTTTGCTAAATATCTCTTGTCATTATTATGAATATAACAAATACAACCAAAATTTTAAAATAATCAACTTTAGGTTTCTTCCCTTTGAGTAATTCATAGGGAGTCTTGCCCTTTAGTTTATGTATTAAACTTCTGTTCAGCACATAGTTGGAGGTGTTCACTGCCTCTGCCCAAAAAGATAGAGGAAGGTGAGCATCTGACAACAATGTAGTGGCAGATTCAATTAGGGTTCTATTTTTCCTTTCAGCTACCCCATTTTGTTGAGGAGTTTTAGGAGCTGAGAAAGTATGCCTGATCCCTTCAATCTGACAGAACTCTTGCATAAGAAGAGAATCAAACTCTGTCCCATGATCACTTCTGATCAGGGCAATGTGAGTATTGAACTCAATCTGTATACATTTGAGAAACTCTATCAAACACTTAAAGTTATCAGACTTCTTCCTCAGAAATAACACCCATTTGAATCTAGAGAAGTCATCTACAACTACTAAAGTGTAAGATTTCCCTCCTAAGCTTTGTACTGTAATGGGTCCAAAAAGATACATGTGTAACAGATGCAAAATCCTAGGTGAATCACTCTTATTAAGTGACTTGAAACTATTTTTAGTTTTCTTGCCTAATTGACAAGCCCTGCAGAGTCCTTCCTTCTTATAGGGGCCAGAAGATAGTCCTCTAATAATATTGTCCTTGGATAGCCTAGCAATGGTTCTAAGGTTTAAATGTCCTAGTCTCTTATGCCATAATACATTAGGTCTACTAACAGAATTAAACATGCAAATATCTACTTCTGTTGAAAGAAAGTCTACTAAGTAAATGTTACCTTTCATTTTACCTGTCAACACAGTTATGTTGTCCTCTGACTTGATCTTGCATAAGGCTTTGCTGAAAGTCACCTGATAGCATTCATCACATAGCTGACTGATGCTGATCAAATTGTGCTTCAGTCCTTCCACATAGGCTACCTTCTTGAATGTCACTGTCCCAATCTGGACTGCACCATATCCTTTAGTTTGTCCAAAGTTTGAATCACCAAATATGAATTTGGGTCCAAGCTTGGTTTTAAAGGATGTGAGGTTGTCCCTATTTCCTGTCATGTGCTTTGAGCACCCACTATCAAAATACCATTGTTGGTTTGATGTTGGATAGGTCTTCACCTGCACATAAAATAATTCACTTGTTTTTGACCCAGTTTACCTTGGGCCTAGGTTGATAACCTTTAAATTCAGAAATAAAAGACATCCCAGGTTGACTCTTATAACCTTCAGGATGATATCTCCTTGGAGGTATTATCCATTCAGTATAAGGGGTAAAGCTTTGGGATGAAGGACCCCTAGGATTGGATTTTGATTTACCCTTGAAAGAATTTCCAAAGCTCTGATCTCTGTTCGACGATCGTTGAGCTGCGTTCGACGATCTTGGGTCAGATCGTCGAGCTCCGTTCGACGGTCGACTGTGGCAGAGTTCATGAATTAGAGATCGTCGACCTGAGTTCGACGATTTTGCCTGAGATCGTCGATCTGCGTTCGGCAATCGTCGAGCTCCGTTCGATGATTTCTGCTGGAACTTGGTTTTCTCAGGTAGATCAGAATTTTTCCTAGCTACCTCTACAACTCCCTTACCTTTATCAGAAATAAACTTAATTGGGGTTGTTAGAACTATAGGTTGGCTGGATGAAGCACCCAAGCCCAATGTATTATTGAATCTGGAGTTCACTGTGCTTATGATGTCCATCAGCTTGATACTTCTCCCATTAAGGGATTCTTCCAGCTTTTTGGCCCCTGACAGCTCACTTTTCAGTGAAGCTATCTGCTCCCTACAACACTCCAACTCCTCAGAGAGTTTGAGGTTTTCTGATTTTAAGGAACTATGTTCAGCCAATTGATTTCTGAGAGAGATAATTTCCTTCTCAGATTTTAATAAGTCTAAGCATAGTGCTTTAAACTCAGACTTAAATTCCTCAGAATTGAAATCAAAAGTAATTACCTGGTCCTCTTCAAGTTGAGTCTCTGAGTCTGAGTCTGACTCTTCTGCATCTAAATTGTGTTGAGAGGCATTGATTGCCATCATGCAGAACTCCTTCTCTTTAGCATCATCTTCATCATCACTGGAGCTGGATGAACCTTCTGATTCTTCTTCAGTTTCACTCCAGGATTCAGCAACAAATCCCTTCCTTGTGTGTTTGTTCTTGCTTGAGGAGGGTTTGCCATTGCCATTCTTCTTGAAGTCTTTGTCCTTTCCTCTTTCTTTCTTGTCCCTTCTGTCCTTGTTTTTGTTTTCTAGACAGTCAGACACTATATGGCCTAGTTTCCTGCAACCAAAGCAAACAATTTCTTTATTATTTGACTTATCATACCCTGACTTATCATGCTCTTTGTATGATCTCTTTCTGAAGTCCTTTCTGGCCATCTTGTAAAATCTTTTGGCCAATAGACTAATCAGCTCATCATTGCCTGTGACCTTGTCTTCAAGCTGATCTTCAGTGGCTTTGAAAGCTATTGTCTTTTCCTTTCTTGTGGCTGGTGAGATATCCTTCTGCTCTTCTTCTCTATTTTTGATGAGCAGCTCATAAGATTTGAGCTTAACCAAGAGAGCTTCTGTTGTAATCTCATTCAGACTTCTGGCATCCTTGATTATCCAGATCCTTGAGTCCCAAGTGCTTGGGAAGCACATTAGGATTTTATCATTTAGGTCAGTCAGTGAGATCTCTTTATCCAAAGTCTTGAGTTCAGTGACTATCAGACTGAGTCTATTATACATATCTCCAACTGACTCAGCTTATCCCTTCTTGAAGTTCTCATATTGGGATATGAGGTGAGATCTTCTGTCTTTTCTTTCATCAACAGATCCTGAGACTATTTCAGAGAGCTTATCCCAGATTTCCTTTGCTGAGTTGCATTCAGCCACCTTTTGGAATATGTCATCAGACATGGTCTGGGCTAAGATATTCATAGCCTTTGCATCTGCTACTTTCCACTTCTTGATATCAGCATCTGTTCCTGATGGAGGTGGAACAGCATTTGTACTTGTGTTCTCTGGAGGTCTTGGACAAACTGTCAAAACAGAATTAAAAATGTCCTCATCAATAGAATTCATGTAGAGTCTAATCCTTGCTTTCCAAAGTGCAAACTTAGACAGATTACACACTGGAGGTCTGGTGCTAGCATAATCTTTGTTTTGGGCCATGATTTGTGAAGAAATAATCTAATAACAAAATAAAAAAAAACAGATCTAACTAGAAGGATCTTTGGGTTCAGGTGTTAGCCTGTGCAACCACTGAGATGTGGTATTTTTAACCAACCTGCCACTGATACCAATTGAAAGTGCAAGCTAGATCTGATATAATCTAGAGGGGGGGGGGGTGAATAGAGTATGGTGCTTAAAAACCTTTTACAACAGTTGTTGTAATCTGAGTGAACAGGGAAGCAAATAGTAAATCTAATCACAGAAACTATCTAATCACAGAGCAACCTAATCACCAAACAATCTCAGCCAGAAACAAAAATAAAGACAAGCAACCAGAATACACAAGGAGCTATAGTGGTTCCCCTAAACTTGGGTCAACTCTTCTACTACCCTAGGTAGGAATCCACTGCAGGATGAGTTGATCAGGTATCCTGGGCACCAATGAGCTTTTGATAAGGTGCTCAAAAACCAAACCAGATTTTTTGATCAGGTGTCTTGCCACCAATGAGCTTTTGATAAGGTGCTCAAAAACCAAACACAAACTTTTGAAGGGACTTTGAAAAACCCTGTACAGAGGTGGGGATGAGAGAGTGATGGAAGTCTTCTCTTTCTCAAGGCAGCTGAGAAGACTATGTGGATATGATGTTGTCAAAGCTCCCCCTGAGATCTGTAGTTGTTCGTGAAATGAAGCTTTGCAGTAGGGTGATAGGCCTTCAGAAATTGATCTCCAGCAAATGATGATTTCAGCAACAGCTGAAATGTGAAGTGTCTGGAGTCTTGAATGATGATGGCCTTGAACACTTGAATCAAAAGAGATCTGAAGATTTCAGATTTGTTGATGTCCGTTTGGTGATGGTGTTCTTGTGTGAATTCTTTGAGACAGAGAATGTCTACATCTCTCTTTCTTTTTCTCTTGAGTGATTGTTGTTGAGAAAGATGTTGTTCCAGAGAAGAGTTGTTGCAGAGAATATTTTTTGTTCTTCTTCTTGTGCACTCTCTTCTTGTCAGGAATTCAAAAATCTTATCTTTTATTCATTTTGTTCTGAATATAAATGATCCTCTATCCAGAATAGCCGTTAGCCTGTCATTAATTACATCCTTAATTGCAATTGTCTTCTGGGGAAAGTCCAATTAAATATTCTTTGATAATCCCTTGAAACTTGCTCCAGAATAAATGAAAACGGCTACAAGATCTTCTGAATTAATTGCTCACAATAACTCCTTAACTCTTCTGAATTTGAATCTTGAAAGTCATTTAACTCTTCAGAATAACGTTGAACTGAGCTCTACTATCATCGAACTGAGCTCAACGATTTGGACTTAGACAGCAACAGAGATCGTCGATCTGAGCTCAACTATCGTCGAACTGAGCTCAGAGATAGAGAATCAATACTGGAGTCAAGATCGTCGAACTGAGCTCGAAGATCGTCGAATGGAGTTCGATGATTTGTTGAAGTTGAGCTCAGCGATCGTCGAATGGAGTTCGACGATCCGTCGAAGCTAGCTTAACGATCGTCGATTGGAGTTCGTCGATTCGTCGTACTGAGCTCGACGAAATGACTTTGTCTCCAAACTGAAAAACCTTGGTCTTGAGTGCAGCTTCCAAACCTAACTACTAACCCTTAGACTCAATTCTAAATGACCTTTAGATCTATACAATGAGGTCAAAATAGGTTTCCTAAATACATAGTGATCCTGACCTAAATTAGTAATAGGGTGTTCCAACAAAGAAGCTAGAGCAAAGAACTGTATTCAGATTCCTGCTCCTTGTTTATACTCCTTGTCTTGGATCACCAATTATCTAATTTGCTGGATGATCCTTTAAGTGTCTATTAGTTGGAGATAGTGTATCTTCAGGTTGAACACCTCCAGCCTCTTCATTATGCTGCACCTCTTGGTTTTCATCAGCATTTGGAGAGTCTTGTACTGCCCCTAGACAGCAGCCACCATTTTCCAGTTCCTGATTTGCAGTTGAATCTTCTGCAATGGTAAGCTTGTCCATTCTCTCAATTATACCTGTTGAACTGCAAGAACTACTTGGCAACTCACAGTTAATCAGTCTTGTTTCATCAAAGACAACATGTACAGACTCTTCTACAACTTGAGTAATCAAGTTGTAGATCCTATAAGCCTTACTATTGTTGCTGTATCGAACAAATATCCCATCTTGGGATTTGGCAGCAAACTTAGTTAGATAAGACTTGTCATTGTTAAGGACATAACACTTGCAACCAAATATCATAAAATAAGACAAGTTTGGTTTTCTGCCCTTCATAATCTCATAGGGAGTCTTTTTGTGGCTTTTGGTGATAGAAGCCCTATTGATCACATGACATGTAGTGTTTACTACCTCAGCCCAGAAATATTCTGGGAGAGAAGTGTCACTCAATAAAGTTCTACCAGCCTTAATTAGTGTTCTATTCTTCCTTTCAGCAATACCATTTTGCTGTGGTGTTCTAGTTGAGGAGAATTCTTGGAAAATCCCAAATTCTTCACACAGTCTTATCATACTCTCAGATTGAAATTCAGTGCCATGATCACTTCTGATTTTGACCACTGTACTGTCCAGCTCATTCTGAATTTGTTTGACAAAACTATACAAAACACTTGGGGTTTCAGACTTTTGTCTCAGAAAGAACACCCATGAATATCTAGAATAGTCATCTACCACCACAAAAGTGTAGACCTTCCTACCTAGACTATAAACTGGCATAGTACCAAATAGATCCATATGCAAGAGGTATAAACACCTCACTGAATCCTTGGTTTCAAGGCTATGAAAGGAAGATTTGGTCTGCTTGCCTTTTTGACAAGCTGAGCATATCCCATCCTTTATACACTTAACTTGAGGATCATTCCTCACTAACGCTTTGCTAAAGAGTTGGCCAATAGTCCTGTAGTTAAGATGGGCCAGCCTCTTGTTCCATTTAACACAATGAGAGGCTCTCTCATCAGCTACAAGACAAATAAGAGAAATATTGTTCTCACACTCAAAGTTAAGACAATACACATTTCTCATTCTATATCCTGTCAATATGAACTTTTGATCACTTGACCTTTTGATATGACATCCATTCTTAATAAATGAAATGTCATATACTAAATCATTCAACTGACTAATGCTTATAAGGTTGTGTTTCAAACCCTTCACATAGGCCACTTGAGAGATAGTAATCTGGTTATTAGAAATGTTACCAAATTCTTTGATGATTCCTTTTTCAAAACCACCAAAGGTTACTTTAGGCCCATTCATGATAGGTGAGTAGTCCTTCAGCAACCCCCTTATTCCAGTCATGTGCCTGGAACATCCACTGTCCAAGTACCATATAGGGGCATGACAACTTGGACTCACCTGCAATAAAGAATTACTTAACCTTAGAAGCCAAATAAGTTTTGGGTCCTTGGTTCATGTTAGCCTGAAATTTAACAAATCTGCCTGCAGCTTTTCTAACAGGCAGACTGTTATTCTCCTTGACACTAGTATTATGCCAATAGTCTAAGGCAAAGTGGCCTACCTTGCCACAACACCAGCACTCAAACTTATTATACCTTTGTTTAGGTACAACCTTAGCTGAATTGTTTACAGCAGGTCTCTTTTTTTGTGCTGGGACTTTGCCTTTCTTATTGGACTTGGCAGCCCATGCTGTTTTCTTAAAGCCTATTCCTGACTTACCCTTTTGTGACACAAAGTCATCTATTAAGGGTAACACATATTTTATCTTAGAAAAATTAGCCACAATCTCCTTTTCTTTCTGAAGTCTAATCTCCAGATTTTTTATCTGATCATTCTTAAATGTGATAGTACCCATCTGAATAATAGTAATGTTTTTCAGTCTGGCTATCTCATTCAGCTTTTGATCCAGCAACTTCTCTGAATTAGATGCAGCCATCTTAAGATCTGCAATTTCGTTAGCCAGAGTTTTGGCCAGGTTTTTGCTTTTCTTTAGTGCTTGCAACAAGTCCCCATATTCATCTATCAGCTGATGAATATCACCTTCAGACTCAAACCCATCCACATCAGTTGATGCAGATGTTGCTGACTCTGACTCAGTACTACAATCTGAATTTCTAGAAAGACATTGTACCTTACTAGGACCAGGCTGATCCTGGCACTTGCCTTCTTCTGACACAGCCATAAGTCCCTTACACTGATGTTCTTCTTGTTCATAGATAGAGTTCAGCACTTGTAGAAACTCTTCTTCTTCATCTGCTGCATATAGACCAATATATGCCTCAGCTTCAGATTCTGACTCTGAAGATGATTGGTCTGTCAAGCTCTTCTCCTTCTTAGCAACAAAGGATTTCTCCTTCTTGCTCTGGTGTTGAATCTTCTTTTTATCAGCAGACTCTTTTCTTTTATCTGGACACTCAGCCACAACATGTCCAGGCCTATTACAACAGTAGCAAACTATCTTTGATGTTGTAGATTTGCTTGTCTTAGACCTGCTCCTGTCCTTCTTGGATGACTTCCTCTTTTGATAATAATCATCCTTAGGCTGAGATGTGGAAGGCTTAGACTTCCACTACTTCTTCTTCAGGAATCTCTGAAACTACCTTGTAAAGGCAGCAAAGTCATCATCTGAGTCACTGCTTTCTGAACTTTGGTTGTCTGAATTATCTGAGGCAATTTCAGCAACTATCTTAGGAGGTGATGGAGACATCCTCCTATTCTTCCTAGTGGCTTCAACCTTGAAGGCCACAGACTTTTCTCTATGCTCCCCTTTTGCACTTTTCTCTTCCTCTTTCCTAGCCATCAACTGCATCTCATATGACAGCAATTTTCCAAACAAAGTTAGAGGTGAGATATCTGCAAGTTTGGCCACTTCCCTAATGGAACAAATCTTAGTGTCCCAATCCTTTATCAAGGATCTTAGGAATTTATCATTCAGTTCATATGTACTGAAGATTCTTCTATAGGACATCAGCTCATTTACTATTCTATAGAACTTTTTGTAACACTCAGTTATACTGTTAGACTTTCCTTGTCTAAAACTTTCATATTCCTGGTTCAGCATATACTTTCTATCTTGTCTGACTTCTTCAGAACCCTCCATGTAGACTACCAAAGTATCCCACATTTCCTTGGAGGTCTTGCAGTGAATCAAATTTATAAAGGTTGCATCATCTATGACACTTACTATGATATTCTGGGCTCTTTTATCCATAGTTGCCAAGATGATCTCATCCTTTGTCATTTCTGAAAAATCTTTGGGAATTCTTTGGTTTGCATCTAGAACTGAAATCTTCATAGGAATATAAGGACCTTCCTTTACTGTAATGTAGATCCTTGGATCAGAAGCCTCCATAAACAACCTGACCCTTTCTTTCCAGATTCCAAATATCTCCTTTCTGCATATGGGTAATTTCATAGAACCTAGTTCCTTATGATTTTCTCCTGAACCCACTTTCTTGATCTTGAATCGGCCTTAAGGATCTCACTCAGACTGTTAAGTCCTTCTTTGAGGAACCTCGCTCTAATACCACTTGAAAGAATTAGTGCCTAACCACCTAGAGGGGGGGGGGGGTGAATAGGTGTAATTCCTTTTTCTTTTTAAGGCAGAAAATCTATTCAATTATTTACTTAACAACAGATAATTCTATAGCTAACACAGCACAGATTCACGGAATTATCACTACACATATTGCACACAGATTTTTATAGTGGTTCCCCAAGGTCTGGGTACATCCACTTTCCCCCTTCGCCTATCTAGCAGTGTGCAAGATTCGGCCTAACTTCTTCTCTTCACCTCAGATCCTCAGATCATACAGTAGATCAGAACCCCAACAGGGCTCCTACAACTCAGAGTGAGTCCACACTCCTACAGCTCAGGCATACAGCCCTACCTCAGCCTATACAAGGCCTAAAACTCAGAGATATCAATCTCCTACAACTCAGGCTCGCAACCCTACCTCAGCTTTCAATAAGGCCTACCACTAAGAGAAAATATTCTCCTACACTCAGCCTTTATATCACAAGCTTACAACTCAGATCTATAAAGATCCTACAGAAATTTGATTTAATAAAATGTTTTACCACCACCCTAGTAGAGAGAGAATAGATGGATGGCTTCTTGATCAGTTCTTGGAAGAACCTGATGGCAGAGAACAAGCTCTCTTAGCTTTCTTCAAAACTTCTTGAATCTGAACTCAGTAGGGTTGAATCTCCTGTGAAGTTGATCTTCAATCAACTTCTGACTTGAGATTCTGATCTCAATCTGAATCTTTCTTGGTAGCCTGCTTCAGCAACTGCACTTCTTAGATGGAGCTCTCTCTCTCCAACTTTTTAGATCTTCTATCAAAGGTCTTCTTCTTTTTGTGTTGTTAGTTATCTATGTATTAACTTTAATCTTAATCACCACTTCCGTTGAAGGAGAAAGCCTTAATATAGTCTTCCTCCATGATAACCGGCTGATCCGGTTTCTAACAAACTTCTGACAGCTTCGACAGTTGCAGTAGACTGGATAGAAATGGCAGCTGTCAAGTCATCCAGTCACTTCTTGAAATACTGTCTCTGTCTGAAAGTGTCGAGACTGAACTTCATCATGTGTCGACACAAGTAGACTAAGTGTCGACACAAGTGGACTAAGTGTTAACATAAGCCTTGGGTGTGTCGACACATCTCCTTTGTTGTTGTTAATACTTCTCGACATAGCCTTCTGTTGAATGTGTCGACACTGATTCTGTTTGTCGACACAAACACTTCCTCTCTTTAACTTTGTTAAAGCTTTGCTGTGTGTCGACACAAGTCCTGTGTGTCGAAACAGTTGATGTCGACAAAGTCTTTGGTGTGTCGACACTGCCTCTTGGTGTCGACACAGTTGATGTTGATTAAGTATTCCAGTGTGTCGAAACTACCTCTTGGTGTCGACACAGTTGATGTCGATAATGCTTCACTGTGTGTCGAAACTGCCTCTGCATTTCGACACAGCTGATGCCGACTAAACTTCTCTGTGAGTCGACACTGTCTATGTATGTTGACTTAGTTTCTTCAGGTGTTGACACAGCCTTTCCAAGTGTCGACACAATTAACTCCAAGTGTTGACACAGCTTTTCTCTAGTGTCGACACAAGCCTTCATAAGTATCGACACAGCTTCTCCTGGTGTCGACACATGGACTTAGAAATTTTTCTGCATTCCTGCATTTACTTAACATGCACATATAAACTCAAAAAAACATCAAATACACCTTAATGCATATCATTGAGTAGGGTGAGGCTTCTTCAAATCTGGTACACATTTTCCAATGTTCCCAACACCTTTCTGTATCCTTTTCTGTATGCATGTCATTGAGAGTGTTGAGTGAACACACCTTACTCAACACCTTGTGTCTTAACCACATTCTAAAATTTAGGCGTTGAGAGTGTTGAATGAGCATGCCTCACTCAACGCTTTCTGCCTTAGCCATTTTTGCTTCTTCAGTATCTTAAGTGTTGAGAGCGTTGAGTGAGCACGCCTCACTCAATGCGTTTTTACTTTAACTATTTTTGTATCATGGCATTGAGAGCGTTAAGTGAGCACGCCTCACTCAACACTTTCTGCCTTAGCCAGATTTTATGTTTCAAAATTTAGTTTGAGTTCGACGAACTCAGAAATCAATTCGACAAACTCTGAGCTCAGCTCGAAGAATAAGTATAGGCTTAGATCGACGAACTCAGAGCTTATTTCGACGAACTCTGATCTCAGCTCGACGAAGTTCTGTGTCAAGATGAACAATTCCTTTGAGAATTTAGTCAACACAATATCACATGGCATTGAGTGAGCTTGCCCCACTTAATGCTTGTGGACTTGTTAAATATTCAGTGTTCCCGTGGTATTGACTCACTGAGCTATACTCAATGATTATGGGGCTATGGCGTTGAGTGAATGATCTTCAGTCAATGCCTGTGGACTTAGCCACTTTTCAGCCCATTTCTCATTAGGCTTTGACTGTATTAGCCTGTCTCACAGCCTTTTGCTCTATAACATTGAGTGACTTGATTTCACTTAATTCCTATGGACTTAGCCACTTTCTCAGCTTGCCACTTCATGGCTATGACTAAATAGCCTTCACTCAGCGCTATAAGTCATCTGGCATTGAGTGAATCATCTTCACTCAATTCCTGTGGACTTAGATATTGTTCTGTCTTTCCACCACTTAGGGAAGTACATACCTGACATAGTCACTTAGGCTATCTGTCCCATCATTGATACAAGGGCATCAAATACATTTTTATGTATATTATTGACAATATTGAGTTCACTCAAATCTAAGGGCAATGGACCCAACAATCTCCCCCTATTTGAAGAAGTCAAAAGTCTTAAGCAAGTGATTTAATAATGAGTCAATTGCATACATAACACTATGTATCAATAAGTATTTTAAGGAAATTTATAGTTACCACTCTTTTTCACATATCCATGTCTGCAGGGTGAACAATACCTACTCTGCCAGAATTACGGCAGCCACTGAATTGATCATGATACTTCCTTACCTGTTAATATTTTCCTCCCCCTTTTTGACTTCAGCAAATAGATAACAAGGTTCTGAATTGTAGAACACGCTCCCCCTCAATTGATGCACCATCTTGAAGATTCTTCATTGTTCTGAAGAACACTTCCATCTACAAAAGAAAAAATAATTTGCAACAAATTGAGGATCAACAGAAGCTATACCAGGTTTAACACATCCAACGCAAATTTGAGTGTGTTAATTTTTGCTTCATCTAGTGGCTTAGTGAAGATATCAGCCACTTGTTTGTCGGTTGAGAGAAACTCAAGATTGATATCTCCACATTCTACATGCTCCCTAATGAAATGATATCTAATTTCAATGTGCTTAGTCCTACTATGGGAGATGGGATTCCTAGCATTTGAAATAGCACTAGAAGAATCAAAGAATAAGGGACTTATACTTATCTGAAGGTTGTAGTCCTGGAGATGATGCTGGATCCATAACAACTGAGCATAGTAGCTACTTGCTGAGATGTACTCTGACTCTATAGTTGAAATTACAACACTAGTTTGCTTCTTGTTGTTATAGGAAACTATTCTTCCACCCAGGAATTGACAGGTGCCAGAAGTGCTCTTCCTGTCTTTTTTGTAGCCTGCAAAGTCTGCATCTGAATTTCTAATCAGTTCAAATTCCCCATTCCTAGGGTACCACGGGCCAAGATCAGGTGTGCACTTAAGATACCTCAGAAGTGGCTTTGTAGTACAGTAATGAGAATCTTTGGGGCATGCCTGATACTTAACACAAACACATGTAGCATATATGATGTCTGGTCTACTTGTAGTAAGATAAAGAATAGTGCCAATTATCCCCTATATAAAGTCTCATCAATAGGTTTCCCTGCTTCATATTTGCATATAGACATACTTGATCTCATGGGAGTTCTCATGGTGGAGGAATTTTCCATACCAAATTTCTTTATTAACTCCCTAGTGAACTTAAACTGGGATATGAACAAGCCATCCTAATTATATCTTACTTGGAGACCCAAGAAGAACTTAAGTTCACACATACTACTAATCTCAAACATCCCCTGCATAATGTAACACCCCCGATTTTTTTTCGAAGAATTTATTTGAATGGGCATCGTCATATTTATGCGTCGTGGTGTTACTTTTAACGTCGAGTTGGCGGCGCAATGCTATTAAGGCATTCTCACGTCGGTACGATCGAGTCTGCCAAATTCTTGTTGTAATGGGAAATTTTTTGCATTTGGAATTTAAGTTAAGTAATTTTGGACTTTCTCGTCAAGTTTGGTCGCAATTCGAGCATTTTTGGAGTCTCGGCCGCACGATTGAAGTTTTGGATTGTTTGTGTTAGCCGTATCCTTTGAAGATTAATATCTCGGGAATGGCTCATTGGATTTTGGTTTTGACTTCGCCGTTGTGTTCGTAGCATCAGTGTTCATCTACAGTACGAGTTTCATTCAATTCGGCGCGCGTTTGGGCCTCTGTTTTTTTACTCGTGTTTCCTTATTCAAAAAAACTAACAAATAAAAAAGTATAAATATGATTATTTTAATATTATAGTACTATTCAAAGATGTCTTTTACTATTCATTCATATAGTTTGATCAAAAGGGTATATTTGCAAAAGAATTGTTGTTTCCTGCAATTATACTCGAGTGATTTCTTTATGTACTCGAGTAGGTCATTCTGTTACTCGAGTAGGTCATTCTGTTACTCGAGTAGGTCATTCTGTTACTCGAGTAGGTCATTCTGTTACTCAAGTAGGTCATTCTGTTACTCGAGTATGTCATTATGTTACTCGCGTAGGTCATTCTGTTACTCGAGTGGGTCATTCTGTTACTCGAGTGGGTCATTATGCTACTCGAGTAGGTCATTCTGCTACTCGAGTAGGTCAATTCTGTTACTCGAGTAGTCCATTATTGTTTATGTTCGGATGCTGTTTTGAGGGTCACAACAACATCGCATTGAAAAATGGTCAACATAAAATTTGTTCGTCTCGACGAGATCTACAACGTTCATGTTGGGAACTTTGTGATTCGAAGCCATCTTCAACCTCCATTTTCGATTTTCCCAAAACTGCTCGTAAATAAGTCGTATTAGTGATTTCTACTCGAGTACCTATGATCTACTCGAGTACTTTTGTTTTATCTCGAGTATAATTGTTGCTTTTCTCGAGAAATATTTAATTCTCTCGAGTCCTACTGATTTTACCCGAGTAGTTTAAGTTCCTCTCGAGTACTTTGCCTTCATTCTCGAGTAGCTTTATTCATCTCGAGTAGTTACCTGTCGTTTACGTTCGGGCGCCATTTTAAGGGTCAAAATGGCATCGTATGGAAAACTGGTCAACATGAAATATGTTCGTCGCGACGAGATCTACAACTTTCATGTTGGACACGTTTCGATTTGGAGTAATGATAGACCTCTATTTGTGGTTCCTGCAAAACTGCTCGTAATAACCCATTTTTGACAAAACTTTTTATAAACACACACACACACACACACACACACACACACACACACACACACACACACATATATATATATATATATTCTTAGACTTTGGTTTCATAACCAAACTTCATCTTCTCCGATATTTTTCTCCCGAACCTGAGCAGCGAGTGAGAGAGAGAGTTTCTATTTTGTGAACCTTCTGGTGGCCGCCGACGGTGCTCCGGTGCTCAAATCTTCAACCGAACATAGATCTGGAAAGCCCTTGCCGAGAGCTACGCCATCATGGTAATATCTTCCCCATATCTTGAGATTTCTCGTTAGGAGTTTTTGGCCCTAACCTTTTTTTCGGTCGTTCTTGTTCAGATTTTGATTCCTCCCGCATCCTTTTGCCCCGATCTACGACGTGGAGTGATTCAGAGGACTTTTCCGGTAAAACCAAGGCAAGTGATGGTTTCCCCTCATTTCTCCCTATCCGATTTGATTGTAACGGCTACGCTTTCATGTTCTTTAAAATTTTCTACACTTGTTCTTTCATATTATTGTTAAGATTTACAATCTCAATGATCACATGATGTTGTAACGTTTTGTCATGGTGAACTCAATTTTGTCTGGATATTTTTGATCGTTCTTGAAGTGTCTTATTGATGGCTTTAAACGCCTTGGTTTTCTTTATTGAACGGATTAGAGTTATCTAGGATTGTTAATCATTCCCGAGGGTTAATCAACCATGTCTTGAGACTAGAAGTGTCAAGTAGAATATGACGAGCAAAATCTCGAGATATGTGTGTTGTGTTTTCTTTGGGTTTCTTAATTGCGACAGTTAGTGGATGAAACCGCCTCTGCAATGTTTAATGCCTTTATTAGTACCTTGTGGAAGTCTACCAAGTTTTTGCGGCATCTACGGTGTATGGTGGAGAGTATGAGACTCCCTCGCAGTTAGACGGATTTTATATTCGTGAGGGTGTGTCCACGAGTGACCACCTCGCCCGTGTTTTTGGGTAGAATCGACCACAGGTTCCTAATAAAGGTTTTGTAGTTCTTCCTTATGAATTATTCATGTAGTCACCTTATGGCCTCGTGCATCCGGTGTACTCTTGTTGAACGTGACGAATCACGTAAGAGTTCTTTTTCCTGTTGATGCCCTGTTTCTTTTTGTACTATACTTCAGCGCTTTTGGTCTTGGGTTGGTACCCCTTTTGACCTTTGTTTATTTTGGCTTATTAATTTTCTGTCACCATTTGTACCTTCTTGCTGAGGTGTTCTGTCTTTGGAATGCCTCAGGTTCAGAGCAGTAGCAGATAGCAGAGCTAGTTTTGGAATTTCTGGGCGGCAGTGTTGGTCGTGGTTGTTACCCCATCTCAGCGAGGTAGTTTGTGGTTTATTTAGTTACTGGTTCAGACTTACTTTTCTGTCAGTGGGTTCGTGTCATTTTATTGGCGCCCACAGAATTGTTACTTTTAGATACTTGCTAGCTGCTTATTTCTTTATATGTGGATATGGATTACTTGCTCTCTGGGAGGATTTATGCAAGGAATGCATGTTAGGTATTTTTAAGAATAAAATCTACTACTATTACTTCATGCACCGCATCATTTAAAAACTTTAACTTGTTATATTTAGGAACCGTAAAAACTATCCTTACTACTATTATAAATTTAGGGTCTTGCATAGCATGAGTTGTCCTTTAAGGACGTTTATACTCATGTAAGATGTTGGAGTCAATCTAAATAAGTATGTTTCTGCAGCGTATAATTATATTTTGATTTATGTACTAGATGAGCCACTAAGCCGAGGGATACGGCTAACTACTGTACATAACTGATTTTTCCTTAAAATAACTTAAAGAATCTTTCTTCATGTTTAAGTAGGTGTCTACCTGAGTGTCTACAATTATCCTAAGCTGACGTGGCATCATGACACGCATTTTCCCTTACTCTAATAAGTTATTTTATGTGGTGAAAATGCGGGTTGTGACAGTTGGTATCAGAGCCAGGTTGCTTGACAATTGGTCGGGCAACCTTTCCTTATTAGTGTTAGTTATTTAGTGACATTTCATACACACACTGATGTGTCATCAGTACGTCTTAGACGAAGCATAATCACTACACTCATAGTATGATAAGAAGTATACGGGGCATATTATGTAGTATGGGATGCATAATCTGTGTTTGTATATGGATCCACCATAGGTGGCAACATGTGACGGTTATGTAGTATGGGATGCATAACCACCATCACATGGGTACCCATTAGCACGTTTTCTTTTCTCATTGCATGCGATGTTATGTAGTATGGGATGCATAACATTTCATGTATACGCCGCTCATAATATGCATTAGGGCCTTTATAGAATGCATATCACTACATACATTGCATATCACTACATACATTTCATATCATCGCATAATCATGCGTGCTAAGTTAAGGTTTACATGATAACACAAGTACACACATGATTTTAAATAAGAATAAAGAACCCATGCATTCATGTCAAAGGCACAAGAGTCAATAGGATGAGAGGATATCATCCTAAGTAGGACATAACATCATTATAAAATCCCAGAGCAAGTTGCAGCGTAAGCAAGTGTCTTTTATGTATGGTCTGAACTAGTCGTGTTGCTTTGTTGTAAGCTAGGATTTTGATGAGTTGTCCGTTTGCTTTTAGAAATGCCACCAAAGCGTCCCGCGACGAGGTCGACTCCCCAGTCAGAGGGTGAGTCATTAGGTGTGCAAAGTGATGCGATTATTGAGAGTCTGCGTCAGAGCAATGAGGCTCTGTCGAGGTAATTAGTTGCGATGCAATCGCAAATTGAGTCTTTGTTGTCTGCCGCTCCCGCGCACCAACATTTAGTGCAAGAGCCTGCCTTGGGTCAAGCCGTGCCCGATACCCCTGCTCCTCTGGTGCCCCCGATGACGATACCACCAGAAATGAATTTCATATCGCACTTCCAGCGGTTGGGACCTCCCACCTATGATGGGAGTGCCGACTTTTTTATTTTAGATGATTGGATCATCTCCATCAAGGAGATGTTTTTATATTCCGGAATTATAGAAGCCCAGAAGTTGATGATTGCAGCCTATCACTTAAAAAGCATGGCAAAGAGCTGGTGGATTCGGGAAAGAGAGAGTTTGAAGGAAGGCTGTTCTTGGGATTCTTTTAAGAAGTTTCTGCTGAAGAAGTTTCTACCCTCGGTCGAGCAAGACCGCCTGATGAATAACTTCCTGCATCTGAAGCAGAGACAGCTCACCGTTAGCGAGTACGAGATTGGGTTTAGCAAGTTGAACAGATTTGCCCCCGATTTGGTAGCTTCGGAGGAGGGTAGACTAAAGCGATTCCTTGGAGGACTAAGAAGAGATGTCCAGCAGTTGGCATGCGCCTATAGAGCAGAGAACTTTGCTAAGGCAGTGGAAGCCGCACTGAAAGTTGAGGCGATTGAAAATGCCAAGAACCGCAGTGCTGCGGCGAGGAAAGAGAAAAGGAACGACGTTGAGGATGGTAGCTCCAGGGCATTTGGCCCTTCTTCGAAAAAGAAAAGTAAGGAAGTGTGTAGCTTCTGTGGTCGCCCTGGACACCCCTATGAAAGGTGTTTCAAGAGGACTGTCACCCTAAAGTAGCAGTTGCACACCGTCTAAGATGCACCCAAGGGAGAGCTAGTGTGCTCGTTCTGTGCAAGGAAAGGTCATGACGTCAGTCGGTGCTAGATGAAAGAAAGGATTTGCTTCCAGTACGGGCAGAAGGGACACCAGAAGTCTTCGTGCCCCCAGACTCTGTCCCCACTGCAGCCTGCCCCACTTCGAGCTCTACCGCCACCACCAAACCTAGATAAAGGAAAAGGAAAGCTGAACGTGATGACCAACGAGGAAGCCCAAACCTCTACGTAAGTGATATCAGGTTAGCCTCATTTTAATTTATCCTTATTATTTTGTCGTTGTTGCCCTAGTTATCGTTCGTTTAGTTATGTATGCTACGGTTTTAGGGGAGTTTAAGGTGCGGAATAGGTGGGAGCACGTTCTTTTCGACTCGGGTGCCACCAATTCCTTTGTGGCCCGGAGGTTTGTTGATAAACATCGCTTGAATGTGGATCAATTAGGAGACTCCTTCAACGTCAAGCTTCCCTCCAGTGATTGGTGATATCTAATCAAGGATTTCTGAGATGCCCTATTTATCTTGGCAATTTTCTTGCCTTGGCGGATCTGATGATTTTAGACCTGGCTGATTTTGAGGTGATTTTGGGCATGGACTGGCTGTCCAAGTATGATGCTGTCATCCAGTTCATGGCTAAGCGACTGGATTTTAGGATGGACGACAGACAACCTATGAGCGTCTATGGATTTCAAGACAGAGTTTCCCCTGTCATTTTTACGGTACGTGCTTGTCGCGCTATAGAGTCTGGTTGGGAGGTGTTTTTAGTTTCTATTTCTGCTCTGGAGATAGCTTTTGTTACACCATGTCTTGAGGATGTCTCGGTGGTGCGAGAGTTTCCAGATGTTTTTCCTGATAGTCTTCCAGGACTCCCTCCTGAAAGGGAGATAGAGTTTGTGAAAGACCTCGAGCCAGGTACTCGTCCTATTTCTAAAGCACCGTACAGTATGGCTCCGCGTGAGTTGGATGGGTTGCGTACTCAGCTCGATGAGTTGCTGAGGTGTGGTTTTTTTAGACCAAGTTCTTCTCCGTGGGGTGCTCCTATTTTGTTCGTCAAGAAGAAAGATGGATCGATGAGGTTTTGCATCGATTACATAGAATTAAACAAGGTAACCATTAAGAATAGATATCCCCTGCCAAGGATTGATGATCTGTTTGATCAGTTACGTAGTAGCTCGGTATTTTCAAAGATCAATCTTCGCTCAGGCTACCACCAGTTGAGTATTTGTGAGGCAGATATTCCCCGAACCAAGTTTTGTTTGCGGCATGGACATTATGAGTTTTTGGTGACGTCTTTTGATTTAACCAATGCACCCTCTGCTTTCATGGATTTGATGAATAGGGTGTTTAAGGATTTCTTGGACCAATTTGTTATTCTGTTCATAGATGATGTCTCGGTGTATTCCTGCAATGTTGAGGATCATACTCAGCATTTGCGTTTGGTTTTGTCGACCCTGAGAGAGCATAAGTTATATGCGAAGTTGAGCAAGTGTGAGTTCTGGCTACCTTAGGTGTCCTTTTTGGGTCATGTTGTAAGCAAGGACGGTATTTCTGTAGACCCGACCAAGATTTCTGCTGTGATGGAATGGGAGAGACCTTCTACACCTAAGGAGGTTAGTAGCTTCTTAGGCCTGGCTAGCTATTATGGAAGATTCGTGGAAGGGTTTTCGGTGTTGTCTGCTCCTTTAACTAGACTTACTCAAAAGAATACTGCATTCATTTGGAGTGATAAGTGTGAAGAGGATTTCCAAGAGCTGAAGAAGAGATTATGTACTGCTCCAATTTTAACCTTACCAACTGAAGGAGTTGAGTATGCTGTGTATGTTGATGCATCACATATCGGACTTGGTTGTGTTTTAATGCAAGATGGTAAGGTGATCACGTATGGATCGAGGGAACTAAAGATTCACGAGAGAAACTATCCAACACATGATTTAGAGTTTGCTGCCATAATTTATGCACTGAAACTGTGTCTACACTTATTGTATGGTGCGTTGTGCAAGATCTATACGGACCATAAGAGTTTGAAGTATGTCTTCACTCAGAAGGAACTAAATCTGCGGCAGCATTCGTGGTTAGAATATGTGGCTGATTATGAAGTGGAAATTCTTTATCATCCAGGAAAAGCTAATGTAGTAGCCGATGCTTTGAGTAGAAAGATCGCTAAAATTTTTAATCTGTCGGTACAGTCCTTGGTAGAAGAATTCTTGTTGATGGATATTGAGGTTGGGAGTCGTGTTGCGCCTGCTAGTCTAGAAGCAGAAGAACCCTCTTGGATTTCCCTTACTCGAGCAGACCAGATGGATGATCCTGATTTGTTGCACCTCCGGAATAGAACTGTGAAGGGAGAGCTACCGGATTTCTCCTTGGATGAGTTGGATACCTTGAGGTATCGGGGTAGATTTTGTGTTCCTGCCTTTGGCGACATTCGGACTAAGATCTATGCTGAAGCTCATGGTTCCAGAATATCATACCACCCCGATTCCACTAAGATGTATAAGGATCTAAAGTAAATTGTTTGGTGGTCAGGGATGAAGAATGATATCGCGTAGTTTGTATCGGAATGTTATACATGTTAGTGTGTTAAGGCTGATCATAGAAGGCCTGGTGGTAAATTGACACCGCTTGATATTCTAAGTTGGAAATGGGAGAGTATTTCAATGGATTTCATCACCGGTCTACCAAAATCTCCCTATGGGCACGACTCTGTTTGGGTGATAGTCGACAGATTGACAAAGTGTGCTCACTTTATTCCGTTTAAGATTTGGTATTTGATGAAGAAGATAGCTGAGCTATATCTTGAAGAGGTCATCAGGTTACATGGAGTGCCTATTAGCATTGTATCAGATCGAGACTCCAGATTTACGTCTCGCTTTTGGAAGAGTTTACAGGAGGGGTTGGGTACTGATTTGAGGTATTCCACCCCCTATCATCCGCAGACGAATGGTCAGACGGAAAAAGTAAATCAGATCGCAGAAGACATGATCAGGTGTTGTATTTTGGATCATGGGGGTGCTTGGGATGAGCGTCTCAGACACATGGAGTTTGCATACAATAATAATTATCAAGAGAGTCTGCAAATGGCCCCGTTTGAGGCCTTATATGGGAGGCATTGTAGAACTCCTTTGTTTTGGGCTGATGTCGGTGAGAGACTGTTGCTAGGTCCGGAAGCCCTTAAGGAGATGAATTGTGTTGTGACTCATATTCGAGAAAAGCTGCGTGTGGCCCAAGAGCGCTATGAGAAGTATGCTAATCAATAAAGGGTCGATCTGGAGTTTTTCGTTGGAGACTTGGTTTTTCTGAAGGTTTTTCCGATGTCTGGCATTAAAAGGTTTGGAAGGAACCACAAATTAGACCCCCGGTATGTGGGACCTTTCTAAATTATTGAGCGCATCGGAGTGTCAGCTTATAGGCTGGAGTTGCCTGCTACCTTCCCTGGTGTCCATGATGTGTTCCATGTAAGCCAGTTGCGGAAGTGTGTTCGTAGTGATCGACAAGTTCTCGACTCGATGCCCCAGATTCAGCCCAACCTTATGTATGTGGAAGAACCTGTTAGTATTATGGATTCTCAAGAGCATGTGTTGCGAAGAAAGACCATCCCTATGTTCAAGATTCTTTGGAAAAATCAAGATGTCGCGAGCGCGACGTGAGATTTGGAATCGGCGAAGAGAGAATCTCACCCACACCTCTTCTCTTAGTTTCGGGTATGTCGTTATAATTTAAGTAATGTTTGATTTTATCATTTTGGTTTGGTTTTAGAGTTGTGTTAAGTTTCGGGACAAAACTTCTTTTTAGGGGCAGTGACAGTAACGCCCCCGATTTTTTTTCGAAAATTTTATTTGAATGGGAATCGTCATATTTATGCCGTCGTGGCATTACTTTTAACGTCGAGTTGGCGGCGCAATGCTGTTAAGGTATTTTCGCATCCGTGCGGTCGAGTCTGCCGAATTCTTGTTGTAATGGGAAATTTTTTGCTTTTGGAATTTAAGTTAAGTAATTTTGGACTTGCTCGTCAAGTTTTGTCGCAATCCGAGCATCTTTGGAGTCTCGGTGCGCGATTGAAGTTTTGGATTGTTTCTGTTAGCCGTATACTTTGAAGATTAATATCTCGGGAATGGCTCGTCGGATTTTGGTTTTGACTTTGCCGTTGTGTTCGTAGCGTCAGTGTTCGTATAAGGTGCGAGTTTCGTTCAATTCGACACGCGTTTGGGTCTCCGTTTTGAACTCGTGTTTCCTTATTCAAAAAAATAATAAATAAAAAAATATAAATATGATTATTTTAATATTATAGTACTATTCAAAAATGTCTTTTACTATTCATTCATATAGTTTGATCAAAAGGGTATATTTGCAAAAGAATTGTTGTTTCCTACAATTATACTCGAGTGATTTCTTTATGTACTCGAGTAGGTCATTCTGTTACTCGAGTAGGTCATTCTATTACTCGAGTAGGTCATTCTGTTTCTCGAGTAGGTCATTCTGTTACTCTAGTAGGACATTTTGGTACTCGAGTAGGTCATTCTGTTACTCGAGTAGGTCATTCTGTTACTCGAGTAGGTCATTCTGCTACTCGAGTAGGTCAATTCTGTTACTTTAGTAGTCCATTATTATTTAAGTTCGGATGCCATTTTGAGGGTGAAAATGTCATCGTATGTAAAAATGGTCAACAAGAAATTTGTTCGTCTCGACGAGATCTACAACTTTCATGTTGGGCACTGTATGATTCGAAGCCATCTTCAACCTTTATTATCAATTTCCCCAAAACTGCTCGTAAATAAGCCGTATTAGTGATTTTTACTCGAGTTCCTTTGATCTACTCGAGTACTTTTGTTTTATCTCGAGTATAATTGTTGTTTTTCTCGAGTAATATTGAATTATCTCGAGTCCTACTGATTTTACGCGAGTAGTTTAAGTTCCTCACAAGTACTTTGCCTTCATTCTCGAGTAGCTTTATTCATCTCAAGTAGTTCCCTGTCGTTTATGTTCGGGCACCATTATGAGGGTCAAAACAGCATCATATGGAAAAATAATCAACATGAAATTTGTTCATCTCGACGAGATATACAAATTTCATGTTGGACTTGTTTCGATTTGGAGTAATCCTAGATCTCTATTTGTGGTTCCCGCGAAACTACTCGTAATAACCCATTTTTGACAAAACTTTTTATAAACATATATATATATATATTTATATTTATATATATTTATATATATATTCTTAGACTTAGGTTTCAGAACCAAACTTCATCTTCTCCGATATTTTTCTCCCGAATCAGAGCAGTGAGTGAGAGAGAGAGTTTCTATTTCGTGAACCTTCCGGTGGCCGCCGACGGTGCTCCGGTGCTCAAATCTTCAACCGAACATAGATCTGGGAAGCTCTCGCCGAGAGATACGCCATCGTGGTAACATCTTCGCCATTTTTTGAGATTTCTCATTAGGGTTTTTCAGCCCTAACCTCTTTTTCGGCAGTTCTTGTTCAGATTTTGATTCGTCCCGCATCCTTTTGCCCCGATCTACGACGTGGAGTGATTCAGAGGACTTTTCTGGTAAAACAAAGGCATGTGGTGGTTTCCCCTCATTTCTCCTTGTCCGATTTGATGGTAACGGCTATGATTTCATGTTCTTTAAAATTTTCTACACTTGTTCTTCCAAATTATTATTATGGTTAACCTTCTCAATGATCACATGATGTTGTAACGTTTTGTCATGGTGAACTCAATTTTGTCCGGATATGTTTGATCATTCTTGAAGTGTCTTATTGATTACTTTAAACGCCTTGGTGTTCATTATTGAACGTATTAAAGTTATCTAGGATTGTTAATCATTCCTGAGGGTTGATCAACCATGTCTTGAAACTAGAAGTGTCAAATAGAATCTAACGAGCCAAATCTCGAGATATGTGTGTTGTCGGTTCTTTGGGTTTCTTAATTGCGGGAGTTATGGGACAAAACCACCTCCATAATGTTTAATGCCTTTATTAGTACCTTGTGGAAGTCTACCAGGTTTTTGGGGCATCTGCGGTGTATGGTGGAGAGTATGAGACTCCCTCGTAGTTAGACGAATTTTATATTAGTGAGGGTGTGTCCACGAGTGACCACCTCTCCTGTGTTTTTGGGTAGAGTCGACCACAGATGCCTAATAAAGGTTTGGTTTTTCTTCCTTATGAATTATTCATGTAGTCACCTTATGGCCTTGTGCGTCCGGTGTACTCTTGTTGAACGTGACGAATCACGTAAGAGTTATTTTTCCTTTTGATTCCCCACTTTTTTTTGTACTCTACTTCAGCGCTTTCGGTCTTGGGTTGGTACTCATTTTTTACTTTTGTTTATTTTGGCTTATTAATTTTCTGTCATCATTTATACCTTCTTGCTGAGGTATTCTGTCTTTGAAATGCCTCAGGTTCAGAGCAGTAGCAGATAACAGAGCTAGTTTTGGAGTTTCTGGGCGATAGTATTGGCCGTGGTTGTTACCTCATCTCTGCGAGGTAGTTTGTGGTTTATTTATTTACTGGTTCAGACTTACATTTCTATTAGTGGGTTCGTGTCAGTTTGTTGGCGCCCACAGAATTGTTACGTTTAGATACTTGCTAGCTGCATATTTCTCTATATGTGGATGTGGATTACTAGCTCTCTGGGAGGATTTATGCTAGGAATGCATGTTAGGTATTTTTTAGAATAAAATCTTCTACTATTACTTCATGCACTACATCATTTAAAAACTCTAACTTGTTATATTTAGGATCCGTAAAATCTATACTTACTACTATTATAAATTTAGGGTCTTGCATAGCATGAGTTGTCCTTTGAGGACGTTTATACTCATGTAGGATGTTGGAGTCAATCTAAATAAGTATGTTTCTGCAGCGTATAATTATATTTTGATCCGTGTTCTAGATGAGCCACTAAGCCGAGATATACGGCTAACTACTGTACATAACTGGTTTTTCCTTAAAATAACTTAAAGAATCTTTCTTCATGTTTAAGTATGTGTCTGCCTGTGCGTTTGCAGTTATCCCTTGCTGACGTGGAATTATGACGTGCATTTTCCCTTACTCTGATAAGTAATTTTATGCAGTGAAAATGCAGGTTGTGACCCATAAGTTTGGCGAACTTCCTGTAGAGGTTGTCATCAGTAGATCCAAAGATGATGTCATCTACATAGATCTGTACTAGGATGAACTTACCCTTAGATTCCCTAAGAAATATGGTCTTGCCTATCTTCCCCCATGATAATTTGTTCTCAATGAGGAAGCTAGACAATATCTCAGACCATGCTCAAGGGGTTTGCTTTAGCGCATATAGAGCTTTCCTAAGTCTATAATCAGAATCAGGAGAGTTAGGAACTATAAATCCTAGAGGCTATTCAACATAGACTTCCTCTTTTAAGTCACCATTCAAGAAGGTTGACTTCACATCCATCTGGTAGACCTTGAATCCCTTGTGTGTAGCATATGCAAGGATTAATCTAATGGCCTCCAATCATACTACATGTGCAAAGGTTTGATCAAAATCAATGCCTTCTTCCTTCCTATACCCCTTAGCTACTAATCTTGCCTTGTTCTTAATTATAATGCCATTTTCATCAAGCTTGTTTCTGTAAATCCATTTGATTCCAATGACATTATATCCATGAGGTCAGGGAACCAGCTTCTAGACTTTGCATCTTTTGAACTGGTTCAGTTCCTCATGTATAGCCATTATCCATAATTGATCTATATTGGCCTCTACAAACTTCTTTTGTTCCACTTGAGAAAAAAGCTTGCATACATGGCTATATTCAGATTTATTCTTCTTGTCACTACTCCATGACTTGGTTCACCAATGATTTGGTGAGCTAGATGGTCTCTTAAATGCTTTGTTGTTGGAGGTAATCTTCTTTCAGCATCAGCTTCAGGAACAGTTCCTTGCTGATCTTCATCTGCTCCAAGTGTCTCTGGTGGACCTTCTGGAATATACACTTCCTTCAGGATGGCTGGTTCTACTTCCTTGTAACGACTCCTCTTCTACATAAAAATTGTTAGTATAAGGAAAATCAAAAGTAAGCGTTTCAGAATAAATTTCGCAATGAGGAGGCGTTTGCGAAACTATTTGTATAAGATCGGGTCGTTTATTTTCTAAATTTAAATCATTATCAGAAAATTCATTTATAGAATTATGAGGCATAAAATTTTCATGAATTTGGATTCCTACATATTTATAAGTTGTGCTTGAATTCATGATGAGAAGGAAAATCAGGAGAAATAAGAGAAGAAATATGTTTTTCTTCTATTACACCCGAGGTGCTCAAAACTTTAATAAATTCTTGATATAATAATTCTTCCTCATCTTACGAATAAGACACCAAGGGGGCACATGAATATTCATGTTCCGTACTTGGTGAATTATTGGAAAAGGGTTAAGAATCATTAAAAAAGTGGTTAATAAATTTTTGATATTATAATTCTTCCTTCTCTCTGGAATAAACCACTAAGGGGGCACATGAGGAGTCATGTTCCGTCCTAGGTGAAATATTCGAAGAGGGGGAAGAATCAATATAATAAGAAATAATTTCTTCTAAATTTTGGGGACGATCAACTATGAATTGTGTAAAATCCCCAAAATTAGAAGAAAAAGGTTGTGGTGTGGTAAAAGAAGAACAAAAATTCGGATCTAAATAATTATTCGCATTGCTCGGGAATTCTTCTTGCTGATCTTGCGAACAAGGAAAACCAACATTTGAGGTAGAAGAAAAATTATTTAAATTAAAATAAGTATTCTCGTTAAAACATGAAAATTTATTTTCATGAAAATTAGAAAGATTGGAAAAATTATTTTCATGAAGATTTGAATTAGAATTAGCATTAAAATGAGAAAAATCATTTTCATAATTATTATAAAAATTATTTTCATATGAAAATTTATAATAGTAATTATGAATATGACATTCCTTATTTCGATAGGGATGTAACGCCCCCGGTTTTTCTGTGTTTTGTTTGATTCTGGATTGGCGTTACGATGACGCATTTTCGGCCCTTCGCCGTTGTAGAGCGCGGTCCTAGCTCTGTAGGTTCCTTGTGTAGCCCGGTTGTAGCCAGTTGGCAAGTTTCCCCAGCTAGCCGGAGTCTGTTTTGGTGACTCGGTTGGGCCTCTTAGGGAAATGCTTGCGTTTTGGCTTCGGGAGGTGTTAGCCCGAGTTTTCGATCGTCGGATGTTGTTTTCGACCTCGCCGTTGTTTTCGTGGCTTGGTTGTTTAGCTACGGTGCGAGTTTTGGTCGAAATCCGAGATCGTTTGCCTTCGCGTCGTTTCGGCGTTGTTTTGTTAGCTGCATGTTTGTAATGTTTGCTGTGCAGTGTGTCGCCGTTGTGGCTGAGCTTGTAGGCAGGTGTCTTGTTTCTTGTTTGCTAGGTGTTAGCAGGTTTCTTTTCTGTGTAAGTTTGGGTGACACGGCCTGGGTCACGCCCGTGACCCAGGGCGTGTCCTGCTTGGGTAGAGCTCCTGTTTCTCCAGTCGACGAATTTTTGGTCGACAGGGTTTTTTTTGTTGGAACACGGCCGTGACACGGGCGTGTCACGGGCGTGTCCTCCTTCGATTCGTCGAGCTGCGCTCGATGGTCGTCAGGCGGTGTTTAGTGAGAACACGGCCCTGTCACGGGCGTGTCGTGTCGAACACGGGCGTGTCATGGGGGCGTGTCTCTCTGTTTGACGATCGGCGCTCCACGATCGTCGGGCGGTGTTCGAGTTGGTACACGGCCTGTGACACGGGCGTGTCACAGGGCGTGTCCCCTGCGTCGTCGAGCGGAGATCGACTTTCGTCGAGTGGGTAGGTGCGTGAGTACACGCCCCGTGACACGGGCGTGTCGGGCCGTGTCACGGGCGTATCTGGGGGCGTGTCCCGTGTTTTCGTCGAGTAGAGATCGACGTTCGTCGAGTGTGTGAGTAAACGCCCCGTGACACGGGCGTGTCGGGCCGTGTCACGGGCGTGTCTTGGGCGTGTTCCGTACCTTTTTTCCTGAAATCGTCTTTTGTTGCCGTGAACTGTTTTTCCTCCTCATTTTTCATCGTTCCCGAGTCTGGAGAGCTTCCAGCGGAAGGGTTTCGAGAGGAGGCGGTGGTTGTTTTGGCCGGCGATTTCGGGAAGGTTAGAGCCCGTTTTTCTCGTGTGATAGCGGATTCGGTTTGCTCTCGGCTAGATCTTCCCTTCCATGTAAGTTTTTCTTGATTTAGGGTTCGATTCCAGGAATATCTAATTTACTGATTTCTTTCTTCCCTCAAGTTTCAGCTTTGGTCTTCTAGGTGGCCGATCTTGCCGCCGGAGCCAAGCCGTGGTGCGGCTGTTGTTTGTTTTTCCGGAGAGGTAGAGGCAAGTGGCCCTTTGCCCTTGCCAAATTTATTTCTAACCCTTGATCTTTTTATTTCTTCTGCAAAGCTCTGTTCTCTTTGTCCTTTTTCCTCCCTAGGGCAGCAGGTTAAGTTATTTTCATCAAGCTTTTAATCAAGTGCTGATTCTTCATTTCTGTTTCTGGAATTTTTATCATGTTCTCTTTTGTCGGAAGTTTGGTGTTCAGTGGGTAGCTAGAGTTAGGGTGAGGCTGCGGTAGAGGTGGTTCAGGTTTGGTTGCGATAGTCCCGAGTAGTTAGGACGGAACGGAGGGTTGGGATTAGATTGCCAACTCTCTGCTTGCTCGCAATGAGAGAGCTTAGGCTGCGATTTTTAACGAGACTTACGTTTACCCTAAGTGGAAAGCGCTGACAGCATCGAGTGAGCCGAGCTCACTCAACGCCGTCACCCAGCATAGGACTTGCGGCTAAGTATTTTTAGGCGTTAGGTGAGTGGAGTTTACTCAACGCTGCGTCGAGTGGGCTCGACATTTCTGTCTTGAGTTCTTGTGTACCTTAGGACTGTTAGTGTGACTTTACCCTTCCTTTAGGGGGTGGTATTGGGTGTTCGGCAAATTTTTGCTTGCCGACTCTTGGGTTGTGGCAGGTGGTGCATGTTTAGTGGCCTCTAAGAGGGGTGGATTTTGATGTGGAGAGCTGTGGCCACGACCTGTTTGCCCTGGTTTGGGTTGGTGTGGGACCCTAAAGCTGCCACTGGCGACCCCTTAGCCCTTTTTTTTTGGATCTGATTCTGGTTATGAATTCAGATCCATGTTTTTTTTGACCACTGCCACTTACCCACGTATTAGGAATGTTAGACTCTTTCGTTGAGCATGTTGCTTTTATTGCTCGCACCTGGTGTGCTTTGCTGTGCTTAGACAGTGCTCTTTTCTTACTGTCATGCTCTTTCTTTTGCTTATAGCAGCTTGTTGTCGGGTTGGTAAACCCTTCTTTTTGCTCTTAACTCTAATGCTTTATTTGCACTTTTGATTATTTCCTTGCTGAGGTGTTCTTTTCTTGAATGCCTCAGGTCCAGGTTGTAGCCGGTTCAGCGGCTAGTTCTTTTGGAAGGGCTGGCTTGTGGCCTCTTGGGTAGCTGAGACAGCTGATCCCGATTTTGTGAGGTAGTTCTTTACTTTTCTGTATAGACATACATACTCACCAGTGGGTTCGTGTCAGGTTGTTGGCGCCCACTGGTGGCTTCTTGCGATGCTGGATATGAACTTAAACTGTTGTTTTTGCCTTTTAGTGGTTGTTTACTTGCTTCTGGGATGGATTTTTGCTAGGTTGCATGTTAGATATTTTAAAACCCTAAAAGCATTATTATATGAATATCATGCATAGCATAATTATAAAACAAAGACACTACATTTCCTTAGCGTAAAAAGATTACCTTTTTTATATCTATTATATTCACATTAGAGTTGTGCATACCATGAGTTGTCCCTCGGGGACACTTATGCTCACTAGGGTGTCAACTTAATTGAACCAAACTATTTTCTGCTGCGTATACTTATACTTTTAATTGTGGACTAGCTGATCCACCATGCCGAGGGATACGGCCAATCAACATAACTGCCTTCTTTCATAATTAATCAACGATTTTCCTTAAAACTAAGATTTGGAGTTTTGCCTGAGCGCGTGCAGTTATCCCTGCACGGCGTGGCATCACGGCACGTGTTTTCTCTTGCTCTGATACGATTTTATCGTTGAGAAAATGCGGGTTGTGACAGTTGGTATCAGAGGGAGGTTGCTTGACAAATGGTCGGGCAACCTTTCCCCTTGTTTGCATTAGTGGTTAGCGTCATACCATACACACACCGATATGTCATCAGCACGTCTTGGCTAAAGCACGAACACTACACTCATAAGCATAAAGAAGTATACGGGGCATATTATGTAGTATGGGATGCATAATATGTGTTTGTATATGGATCCACCATAGGAGGCAACATGTGAGGGTTATGTAGTATGGGATGCATAACCTCACCACATGAATGCGGCTAGCACGTTTTCTTTTTTCGTTGCATGGGAATGATATGTAGTATGGGATGCATAACATTTTCATGTGTACGCCGCCCATGGCATGCATTAAGGCCTTTTTTTTAGAATGCATAGCACATCATGCATAGCATAACATTCATAAGCACAGCGTGTTAAGCTAAAGATTTGCAAGATGACATATGTACACACATGGTTTTGAGTCAAAAAGAATACAAATACATGCATTCATGGTTTAGGCACATGAGTTAGTATGATGGTGGTGAACCATCTTAGGTTAAGCATAACATCATCATGATAAAACAACTCCCAGAGCAAGTTTTGCAGTTGAAGTTCATATTTAAGTGTGTTTGTCTGTACCGGGTAGTTTGTTCTAGCTGTTGGGCTAAGTTTCGTCTAAAGCTTGTGCAATTTTAGGATGGCGAGACGTCCTGCAACGAGGTCGACCCCCCAATCCGAGGGTGAGACGTCAGGAGCGTAGAGCGAGGCGTTGGTAGAAAACCTGCGGCAGAGTAATGAGACCTTGTCGAGGCAGGTGGTGGCTATGCAGGCTCAGATTCAGTCCCTCGTAGCCGTGATGGCGGGACAGGCCCCGAGAGTTCCGGACCCCGCTGAGGGGGTAGCTGTTCCTGCCCCTCCTGCTCCTCCCGTGCCTTTGGTTGTGGTGCCCCCGGAGATGGCATTTATATCCCAGTTTCAGCGACTGAGACCCCCTACTTATGATGGGCAAGCAGATTTCATGATTTTGGATGACTGGCTGATTACTATTGAGGAGATGTTCTCCTATTCGGGGATTACGGATGATCAGAGAGTGATGCTCGCTGCCTACCAGCTCAAGGGCTTGGCAAAGAATTGGTGGTTGAGGGAGAAAGAGAGCTTGGTGGCAGGATGCTCTTGGGAGTCATTTAAAGGGATGCTGTTGAGTAAGTTTTTGCCTTCAGTCGAAAGGGACCAGCTGATGAATGACTTTCTCCATTTGAAGCAGAGGAAACTCACGGTCAGTGAGTATGAGATTGAGTTTAGTAAGTTGAGCCGGTTTGCTCCTGGTCTGGTGAGTGTTGAAGCAGACCGAGTTAAGCGATTTCTGGGTGGACTGAGAAGTGACATTCAGCAGTTAGCGAATGCCTACGGTGCAGTCAGTTATGCCAGCGTGGTCGAAGCTGCCTTGAGGGTTGAGGCCATTGAGAATGCCAAGAATAGAGGTCAGCAGTTGTGGAAGGATAAGCGAAAGTCCGGTGGAGGGAAGAGCCCTCAGGAACCCGATGCGGTCTCGAGAAAGAAGAGCAAGGAGGTTTGTAGTTTCTGTGGCCGACCAGGCCACCCCTTTGAGAAGTGTTTCAAAAGGTTTGGAGCGCAGAAGAAGGAACAGGTGCACGCAATTCAGGGTGCTCCCAGAGGAGACTTGGTGTGTGCCTTGTGTGGAAGGAAGGGGCATGAGGCTGCCCGTTGCTGGTCGAGAGATAAAGTCTGTTTTCAGTGTGGGCAGAAGGGTCATCTCAAGACAAAGTGCCCACAGTCCCAGCCTATTCTGCAGCCAGTACCCCTCCAGGCTTTGCCACCGCCTCAGCAATTGGATAGAGGAAAGGGGAAGCTGAATGTGCTTTCGGCAGACGAAGCGCAGACTTCGACCCAGGTTATCTCAGGTTTGATTTCTCCTCAGTCGTTTCGTTATGCTCCCTTTGTGGTTGTAGTTTTCGTGTTAGCGTTTGTTTCCTTAGATGCGTGCGCTATTTGTAGGACGATTTAAGGTAAAGAACCGCTGGGCGCGCGTTCTCTTCGATTCAGGCGCTACCCACTCGTTTGTGGCTAGAGCCTTCGTGGAGCGGTTCAGTTTGGGCCTAGATCGTGTTGGTGGTGCCTTTTGCGTTAAGTTCCCCTCCGGTGACTCTGTGGTTACGGACCTGGGTGTCCGCGATTGTCCGATTTTGTTGGGGGATTTTCTAGCCAAGGCAGATCTGAAGGTGATTGACCTGGAGGACTTCGATGTTATCTTGGGCATGGACTGGTTGTCAAGGTACGATGCTGTGATCCAGTGCAAGGGTAAGCGCTTGGACTTCGTCAAGGACAACGGTCAGCCAGGGAGCGTTTATGGGTATTCTCTCCAGGAATCTCCAGTCTTTTCTGCGGTGCGTGCTCGGAAGTTGCTCGATTTTGGTTGTTCTGCCTGTGTGGTCTCTCTGATAGGGGCTGTTGTTAGAGTGCCGTGTTTGCAAGAGATCCCTGTGGTGTGTGACTTCTCCGATGTGTTTCCTGATGATCTTCCCGGTCTTCCACCCGATCGAGATGTCGAGTTTGCTATAGATTTGGAGCCAGGCACGCGTCCTATTGCAAAGGCACCGTACCGGATGGCCCCGCGAGAGCTGGAAGAGTTGCGAATTCAGCTGGATGAGATGTTGGCAAAAGGGTTCATTAGGCCGAGTTCTTCTCCTTGGGGTGCTCCAGTGCTGTTCGTTAAAAAGAAGGATGGGTCGATGAGGCTATGCATCGACTATAGAGAACTGAACAAGGTTACTATTAAGAACAGGTACCCTTTGCCTCGGATTGACGATCTGTTTGACCAACTGCGTGGTAGTGCCGTGTTTTCCAAGATAGATCTTCGATCGGGCTATCACCAGTTGAGGATTCGGGAGTCAGATGTTCCGCGGACGGCGTTCCGCTCTCGTCATGGGCATTTTGAGTTTTTAGTTATGTCATTTGGTTTGACTAATGCGCCCTCAGCTTTTATGGATCTGATGAACAGAGTTTTCAAGGATTTTCTGGATAAGTTTGTGATTATCTTTATAGACGATGTTTTGGTGTATTCTAAAGATGCGGAGGAGCATGATCGGCATTTGCGACTGGTCTTGACGACTCTGAGAGACCATAAGCTATATGCCAAGCTGAACAAGTGCGAATTTTGGTTGCCTCAAGTTTCTTTTCTCGGCCACGTGGTGAATAAGGAGGGAATATCGGTGGACCCAGAAAAGATCGCTGCTGTTATGGAGTGGGCGAGGCCTGTTACTCCCAAAGAGATCAGAAGTTTCTTGGGCTTGGCTGGATATTATAGGAGATTCGTAGAGGGATTCTCTACTTTGTCTGCGCCATTGACCAGGTTGACGCAGAAGAATGCAGCCTTCATATGGGATAGCAAGTGTGAGGAGGCTTTTGAGGAATTAAAAAGAAGGTTATGTTCAGCTCCAGTTTTGTCTTTGCCTACTGAGGATAGTGAGTATGATATATTTGTGGATGCGTCGCACGTCGGACTGGGCTGCGTTTTGATGCAGGGCGGGAAGGTGATTGCGTACGGGTCGAGGCAGCTAAAGACTCATGAGAGGAATTACCCTACGCATGACCTGGAGTTTGCAGCTGTGATCTATGCGTTGAAATTGTGGAGGCATTTGCTGTATGGCGCACAGTGCAAGATTTTCACGGATCATAAGAGTTTGAAGTATGTCTTTACTCAGAAAGAGTTGAATCTGCGCCAGCGGCGGTGGTTGGAGTACGTGGCCGACTATGATGTTGAAATCCAGTATCATCCGGGTAAGGCGAATGTGGTGGCCGATGCCCTAAGTCGGAAGTCAGGAAAGATTTTCAATCTCTCCGCCGATCGTCTTGTGGAAGAGTTTCTTTTGATGGACATTTCTGTGGGAAGCTACGATTCGCAGAGTAGCTTGGCAGTGGCAGAACCTTCGTGGATTGCGCTTACGCGACTGCATCAGAAAGATGATCCCGATCTTTTGCATTTGTACCTTCGAGCTGAAAGAGGTGAATTACCAGATTTCTCTATAGATGATGCGGGTACCTTGAAGTTTCGTGGTAGGTTTTGCATTCCCGCAGTTGGGGATATCCGGGATATGGTGTGCAGGGAAGCCCACGGATCTAGTGTTGCCTACCATCCAGGGTCTACCAAAATGTACCATGATTTAAAGCAGATTGCGTGGTGGCATGGGATGAAGAAGGACGTAGCCAGATTTGTTTCTGAGTGCTTCACTTGCAGGCGTGTGAAGGCCGACCATGGGAGGCCTGGTGGCAAGCTAACTCCCTTAGAGATTCCGATGTGGAAGTGGGAGAGTATCTCGATGGATTTCATTACAGGCTTACCGAGATCTCCTAAAGGGCATGATTCAGTTTGGGTGATCGTAGACAGATTGACGAAGAGTGCTCACTTCGTACCATTTAAGATCGATTATCCGATGAGGAAGATAGCCGAGCTGTATTTGGATGAGGTTATTAGATTGCATGGTGTACCCGTGAGTATCATATCAGATCGAGACTCCAGGTTTACGTCTCGTTTTTGGAAGAGCCTTCAAGAAGGGTTGGGTACAGATTTGAGATATTCCACAGCCTATCATCCCCAGACCAATGGTCAGACGGAGCGAGTAAATCAGATTGTGGAAGATATGATCCGATGCTATGTTCTGGAGCACGGAGGAGCGTGGGATGAGCGCTTGCGGCTTATGGAATTTGCGTATAACAATAGTTATCAAGAAAGCTTGCAAATGGCTCCTTTTGAAGCTTTGTATGGGAGGCGCTGCAGGACTCCCTTGTTTTGGGCTGAGGTTGGCGAGAGACCTTTGTTGGGTCCAGAAGCTCTCGAGGAGATGGAAACTGCTGTGAAGCTTATTCGGGAAAAGCTTCGGATAGCCCAGGAGAGATATGAGAAAAATGCCAATCGGCGTAGATCAGATTTGGAATTTTTGGTGGGGGACTCTGTGTTCTTAAAGGTCTCCCCGTTGATCGGAGTCAAGCGTTTTGGCAAGAACAGGAAGTTGGACCCGAGGTTTGTGGGGCCGTTTCCGATTGTTGAGCGGATTGGGATATCAGCTTATAGGCTGGCGTTGCCCGCAAATTTCCCTGGCGTGCATAATGTCTTCCACGTCAGTCAGCTGCGGAAATGTGTATTGAATGGCAGGCAGGTTTTGGATTCTGTGCCTCAGTTGGAGCCGAATCTTTCTTATGTGGAGGTGCCTGTCCGCATTCTGGATTCTCAGGTTCGTGCGCTGCGGAAGAAATCTATTCCGATGGTTAAAGTTTTATGGAGGAATCAGGATGTAGAAAGCGCGACTTGGGAGTTGGAGTCGGCTATGAGGGAGGCTCACCCTCATCTGTTTCCCTGAGCTTGTGCCTGGTATGTTTTGTTTTATTTATGATTATATAGTCCTTTCCTGGCTCTTTCTCTCTCCTTCTTCTTAGGAGTGTTGTGAGTAAAGTTTCGAGGCGAAACTTTCTTTTAGGGGGAGTGGCTGTAACGCCCCCGGTTTTTCTGTGTTTTGTTTGATTCTGGATTGGCGTTACGATGACGCATTTCCGGCCCTTCGCCGTTGTAGAGCGCGGTCCTAGCTCTGTAGGTTCCTTGTGTAGCCCGGTTGTAGCCAGTTGGCAAGTTTCCCCAGCTAGCCGGAGTCTGTTTTGGTGACTCGGTTGGGCCTCTTAGGGAAATGCTTGCGTTTTGGCTTCGGGAGGTGTTAGCCCGAGTTTTCGATCGTCGGATGTTGTTTTCGACCTCGCCGTTGTTTTCGTGGCTTGGTTGTTTAGCTACGGTGCGAGTTTTGGTCGAAATCCGAGATCGTTTGCCTTCGCGTCGTTTCGACGTTGTTTTGTTAGCTGCATGTTTGTAATGTTTGCTGTGCAGTGTGTGGCCGTTGTGGCTGAGCTTGTAGGCAGGTGTCTTGTTTCTTGTTTGCTAAGTGTTAGCAGGTTTCTTTTTTGTGTAAGTTTGGGTGACACGGCCTGGGTCACGCCCGTGACCCAGGGCGTGTCCTGCTTGGGTAGAGCTCCTGTTTCTCCAGTCGACGAATTTTTGGTCGACAGGGTTTTTTTTTGTTGGAACACGGCCGTGACACGGGCGTGTCACGGGCGTGTCCTCCTTCGATTCGTCGAGCTGCGCTCGATGGTCGTCAAGCGGTGTTTAGTGAGAACACGGCCCTGTCACGGGCGTGTCGTGTCGAACACGGGCGTGTCATGGGGGCGTGTCTCTCTGTTCGACGATCGGCGCTCCACGATCGTCGGGCGGTGTTCGAGTTGGTACACGGCCTGTGACACGGGCGTGTCACAGGGCGTGTCCCCTGCGTCGTCGAGCGGAGATCGACTTTCGTCGAGTGGGTAGGTGCGTGAGTACACGCCCCGTGACACGGGCGTGTCGGGCCGTGTCACGGGCGTGTCTGGGGGCGTGTCCCGTGTTTTCGTCGAGTAGAGATCGACGTTCGTCGAGTGTGTGAGTACACGCCCCGTGACACGGGCGTGTCGGGCCGTGTCACGGGCGTGTCTTGGGCGTGTTCCGTACCTTTTTTCCTGAAATCGTCTTTTGTTGCCGTGAACTGTTTTTCCTCCTCATTTTTCATCGTTCCCGAGTCTGGAGAGCTTCCAGCGGAAGGGTTTCGAGAGGAGGCGGTGGTTGTTTTGGCCGGCGATTTCGGGAAGGTTAGAGCCCGTTTTTCTCGTGTGATAGCGAATTCGGTTTGCTCTCGGCTAGATCTTCCCTTCCATGTAAGTTTTTCTTGATTTAGGGTTCGATTCCAGGAATTTCTAATTTACTGATTTCTTTCTTCCCTCAAGTTTCAGCTTTGGTCTTCTAGGTGGCCGATCTTGCCGCCGGAGCCAAGCCGTGGTGCGGCTGTTGTTTGTTTTTTCGGAGAGGTAGAGGCAAGTGGCCCTTTGCCCTTGCCAAATTTATTTCTAACCCTTGATCTTTTTATTTCTTCTGCAAAGCTCTGTTCTCTTTGTCCTTTTTCCTCCCTAGGGCAGCAGGTTAAGTTATTTTCATCAAGCTTTTAATCAAGTGCTGATTCTTCATTTCTGTTTCTGGAATTTTTATCATGTTCTCTTTTGTCGGAAGTTTGGTGTTCAGTGGGTAGCTAGAGTTAGGGTGAGGCTGCGGTAGAGGTGGTTCAGGTTTGGTTGCGATAGTCCCGAGTAGTTAGGACGGAACGGAGGGTTGGGATTAGATTGCCAACTCTCTGCTTGCTCGCAATAAGAGAGCTTAGGCTGTGATTTTTAACGAGACTTACGTTTACCCTAAGTGGAAAGCGCTGACAGCATCGAGTGAGCCGAGCTCACTCAACGCCGTCACCCAGCATAGGACTTGCGGCTAAGTATTTTTAGGCGTTAGGTGAGTGGAGTTTACTCAACGCTGCGTCGAGTGGGCTCGACATTTCTGTCTTGAGTTCTTGTGTACCTTAGGACTGTTAGTGTGACTTTACCCTTCCTTTAGGGGGTGGTATTGGGTGTTCGGCAAATTTTTGCTTGCCGACTCTTGGGTTGTGGCAGGTGGTGCATGTTTAGTGGCCTCTAAGAGGGGTGGATTTTGATGTGGAGAGCTGTGGCCACGACCTGTTTGCCCTGGTTTGGGTTGGTGTGGGACCCTAAAGCTGCCACTGGCGACCCCTAGCCCTTTTTTTTGGATCTGATTCTGGTTATGAATTCAGATCCATGTTTTTTTTGACCACTGCCACTTACCCACGTATTAGGAATGTTAGACTCTTTCGTTGAGCATGTTGCTTTTATTGCTCGCACCTGGTGTGCTTTGCTGTGCTTAGACAGTGCTCTTTTCTTACTGTCATGCTCTTTCTTTTGCTTATAGCAGCTTGTTGTCGGGTTGGTAAACCCTTCTTTTTGCTCTTAACTCTAATGCTTTATTTGCACTTTTGATTATTTCCTTGCTGAGGTGTTCTTTTCTTGAATGCCTCAGGTCCAGGTTGTAGCCGGTTCAGCGGCTAGTTCTTTTGGAAGGGCTGGCTTGTGGCCTCTTGGGTAGCTGAGACAGCTGATCCCGATTTTGTGAGGTAGTTCTTTAATTCTTCCTTCTGTATAGACATACATACTCACCAGTGGGTTCGCACATGTCAGGAGTCATGTTGGCGCCCACTAGGTGGCTTCTTGCGAAGAGGCTGGAAGAATCATATAATAAGAACTTAAACTGTTGTTTTTGCTAAATTTAGTGGTTGTTTACTTGATCAACTTCTGGGATGGATTGTGTAAAATCCCCAAAATTAGCAAGGTTGCATGTGGTAAAAGATATTTTTAAACCCTAAAAGCATTCGGATCTATATGAATTATCATCGCATAGCATCGGGAATTCTTCTTGCTGATCTTGCGAAAACAAAGAAAACACTACATTTCCTTAGCGTAGAAGAAGATTACCTTTATATCTATTAAAATAAGTATTCACGTTAGAGTTGTGCATACCATGAGTTGTCCCTCGGGGACACTTTATTTTCACTAGGGTGTCAACTTAGAAAGATTGGAACCAAACTATTTTCTGCTGCGTATACTTATACTTTTAATTGTGGACTAGCTGATCCACCATGCCGAGGGATACGGCCAATCAACATAACTGCCTTCTTTCATAATTATTATCAACGAAATTATTTTCCTATGAAAACTAAGATTTGGAGTTTTGCCTGAGCGCGTGCAGTTATCCCCTGCACGGCGTGGCATCACGGCACGTGTTTTCTCTTGCTCTGATACGATTTTATCGTTGAGAAAATGCGGGTTGTGACAAGGGAGCACCACAATAATATCATAAAATTCTTCGCTTTCGAGCGGCTTGCAAAAGAAGTACTTTCTTTTGAAGCTCGACAACCTTAGCGACAAATTTCGATAACAATATTAAAAAAAATAAACAACCTTTACTCAATATAGGTTAATTTTAAAAAAAAGTAAAAGAGAAATGGGATAGAGAGAGATAGAGTGATAAAAATAATACAATTTTCGCTTTCAAAATATCAACAAAAAGAAATCCCCGGCAACAACGCTAAAAACTTGATGAAGAATTTTAATACTTTTAAAAATATATCCAAACTATCCCAAATAGGCAAGTGTACTTATCGAAATATAGAATATGTGGGCGTGTTCTTAAAAAAAGTCCCAGAATCATCCATTGAAGGTTTCTGCAGAAAAATTACCAAAATTGCCGTTTTGCGGGTCACGCCCTAACCTAATGTGTGTCTATACTGTTACTGTAAACAACGAGAACTAAAAAAGGAGTGTCACGCCCCTAGGTCATGCCTGTGACCTAGAGCTTATACTGACTGGTTCATCAAACGGCTGGAAATGGCGGGTAGGTCACGCCCTAGGTCACACACGTGACATGTGGGCGTTTTCTTGGAAAAAGTCCCAGAGTCGTCCACCGATGGTTTATGCAGAAAATTATATTTTTGCCTGAGACACGCCCCATAGTCACACCCGACCAGGGCATCACTTGGGAGCGTGTATATGTTAAACTCTCCAGATTTGTACAGGACGTCGTCCTCTTTCCGTTGACTGGTTGCACGTTCCGTAACTCTTCCTTGTTTGAAAGTTATGATCATTTGAAGTTCAGCTATCCGAGGTCAAAAATGTTAATTTTCTCCAAATTGCCTCCAGAAAAAGGGCATGGACTTAAAATTGATATTTAAAGCCCAATTGACCTGAAATATAAAAAGAAAGCAATTAGAAACATAATTACTAAAATATAATTATAATCCTATTATTTATTAAATAAAATCTATATAAAAATAACGATATAATTAGAGTTATCGAATACCCCAATACTTACTCGTTTGCTCTTCCCGAGCAAAAACGTTTCATAGGAAGCAAAATTTCAACGCTAGGAAAGAAAATTGAACATAAGGAGTAAAATGTGAAGTCTTATGCCTATGTGCGTAGATATTTTAGTAGAATAACCTACTCAGCATACAAATTAATTTTTATTTTTGTAGAATGTGTTTCCACGTATTATTTCTACTTTTAAAATTGAAAATTCGGTAAATCCTAAAATCACATTTAGGGAAAATTAGCATGTTTAATAAGATAACATTGCACAAAGCGAAGATCGAGATACCCTCCAAAGAAATCCATCAATGTCGATGGCCATAGGCTTGCCCTTTCACACTCTCGCCATGGCACTTGTTTAACTCATTAACACAAATCAGTAGGACTTAACTAGGTTGAAACATAGGCTTAGGTTTTGTTGCGGAAAATCAAAGATAAAAACGATGGATAGACACACCAAAACCTAAATAGAGATTGCACAAAAGAAATAAATTATCATGGCTTGAAGAACACCGCCAATTCCTAAATCCTTTTTGTTTTTTTCCATAACATGTTGAAGATTTTTCCACTTCCTCTATTTATTAACATATTAACGCCTTCGGTAAAGTGTTTGGTGGAGCTAAAACAAAAGATAGGGTATATGCTTAAATTTGCTTAACAAAGATAAAATGTTTAGGTACTGGTGCAAAGGCTCAAACTTGCCAAAAGAAGTGTCTAAATCATATTTATGCTAATGAGTTTAACTTATGCAAAGGTTTGAGAATAGCTAGAGTGCAAGTTCTAGATATCGCGAAAGAATACCTTTTTCTAGATCCACGAAATATCGCTCTAGTAAACTTATACACACTCTCCTAAATTATTTTTGGATTCTTACCGGTTTCAAAGTAAAAAGTAAAATAAACTGTTTCTACGCGATTAGAAAGACAAAAACTCTAATTGTATGCTGAATATTTAATTCTACATAAAATTCTACTTACATGTGCACTTAACTTGGAACACAACATGACCAACAATTCTACTCCAAAATGCAAAACTCAATTAAAGCATGAAAAATTTCTAAACACTATGTAAAAGATGAAATACTAGAGATTTCGCATGTGAATAAATATAGAAATAATGATTTCTCTAATTAAAATTTTTAAATTAAACCTATATTTTTTCTATTTTTTAAATTAAAAAACACTAAAGAGATCTCACCCCCATACATAAAAATAAACATTGTCCTCAATATTTATATGCCAAGTAAGGGGGACGGGGGAAGTAATAATTTTTATAAATATTTTTTAAAAAAATAAAAGAAAATGCAAGGATAAGCAAGGTGTGTCTCCCAAGAGCGCTTTTCTTTTTCCCGTCTTTAAGCTAGACGGTTTGAGTTAGGAGAAGGGAAAATAAAAATTAAAATGAACGGGCAACTCCCTTAATTTGCATTTCGAGGTATGTGCCGAAGTTGGTCTCCCGGGTACTCCTCCGCTTTCTTCTTAATTTTCTTTCTTTGAAAGGTTGACTTGAAAATGTAAATTCAAATCACCTATCCACAGCTGAGGTGATTTGAATTTTTATAGATGAGCGACAAATGAATCGTGGAAGACGTTAAATTGAAATGGCTCCACTTCTACATAAAAATGTTAGTATAAAGAAAATCAAAAGTAAGCATTTCAGAATAAATTTCGCAATGAGGAGGCATTTGCGAAACTATTTGCATAAGCTCGTGTTATTTATTTTCTAAATTAAAATCTTTATCAGAAAATTCATTTATAAACTTATGAGGCATAAATTTTTCATGAATTTGGATTCCTAAATATTTATAAGTGGTGCTTGTAAATTCATGATGAGAAGGAAAATCAGAGAAATAGGAGAAGAAACATGTTTTTCTTCTATTTCACCCAGGGTGCCCATAACTTTAATAAATTCTTGATATAATAATTCATTCTCCTCTTTCGAATAAGACACCAATGGGGCACATGAAGATTCATGTTCTGTACTAGGTGAATTATTGGAAGAGGGTGAAGAATCATTAGAAAAGTGGTTAATAAATTCTTGATATAATAATTCCACCTCCTCTTTGGAATAAACCACTAAGGGGGCACATGAGGAGTCATGTTCAATCCTAGGTGAAATATTCGAAGAGGAGGAAGAATCATTAGAACAAGAAAAAATTTCTTCTAAATTTTTGGGAGGATCATCTATGAATTTTGTAAAATCCCCAAAATTAGAAGAAAAATGTTGTGGTGTGGTAAAAGAAGAACAAAAATTTGGATCTAAATGATTATTCGCTTTGCTTGGAAATTCTTCTGGTTGATCTTGCGAACAAGGAAAACCAACATCCGAGGTAGAAGAAAAATTATTTAAATCAAAATAAGTATTCTCGTTAAAACTTGAAAAAATATTTTCATGAAAATTACAAAGATTGGAAAATTTATTTTCATGAAGATTTGAATAAGAATTAGCTTTAAAATACGAAAAATCATTTTCATAATTATTATAAAAATTATTTTTATATGAAAATTTATAATAGTAATTATTAATATGACATTCCTCATTTCGATGGGGAGCACCACAATAATAATATAAAATTCTTCGCTTTCGAGAGGCTTGCAAAATAAGTACTTTCTTTTGAAGTTCGGCAACCTTAGCGACAAATAGCGATAACATTATTACAAAAAATAAACAACCTTTACTTAATATAGGTGAATTTTAAAAAAAAAGTAAAAAGAGAAATGCGATAGAGAGAGATAGAGTGATAAAAGTAATACAATTTTCGCTTTCAAAATATCAATAAAAAGAAATCCCGACAATGGCCCGAAAAACTTGATGAAGAATTTTAATAGTTTTGAAAATATATCCAAACTATAATCTCAAATAGGCAAGTGTACTATCGAAATATAGTGTAGGAAATTGTCGTATTAGACTCTGGCATGTTGTGTATTTCTACTAATGCAAATTAGTATTATTTTATCGGAAAAATAAAAAGAGTGAATTTAAACTATAACTAGAAAATAAACTAAAAGAATGCACTTGATCTAGACTCACTTTAAAATAAACCTTTTATAAAAGCTAACTTCTAAATTACCTACTTCGACCATGGAGATTTCTAAATTACAAAAGTGCCTCTCGCGAGAATACTCTCTTGACTAAACTTAGGTTGCTTGATTAAGACTTCTCAGCCAGTCGAAACCCATAAGCTTTCCTTATGCAGTGAACCATGCTATTGGATTTGACTCCAATCCGGAATATCCTTGTCATCCTCTCTCGAGCAGTGCATGCGGCTCCTTCTACCTTTAAGTGATCTACTCGTATCCACAACCTCTCAGTAAATTCAGGATATGGATCTAAAATCAAAATCGAAGCAAATAAATCAAAGATAGATTGAATCAAAAATAATAGTGTTTTTGTTAAGAAAGAAGGACTTTTTTTATTAAAAAGCTTGTCAAGATCAAGTGGTAATGAAAAGAGGGATACAAGTAAAAGATAAACAAATACAAGCTTGAAATAAAAGAGCTACAAATAAAAGTTAACTAACTATGAAAAAGTACATAAAGGATAATGCATGAAAACAGTAAAATAAGCTACTAAAACTGGCTAATAACTACTCCTAGATGCCTCCTTAGATGACACCCCAACTTTTTACTTTTTCTGCAATTTCTAGGAAACCTTTTGGAAGGTCACGCCACTTGGTCATGCCCGTGACCATGGGCGTGTAAGGCTCGGAAATCGTCGTCTTGAAATCCCGGGAATGTTGGGAGAAAAATCGCCAAAATTGTCGTTCTGCGGGTCATGACCCTAGGTCACGCCCGTGACCTAGGGCGTGTCTATACTGATACTGAAAATGGCGGGAACTGGAAATGGAGTGTCACGCACCTAAGTCATGCCCATGGCCTAGAGCGTGTACTGACCGGTTCATCAAATGGCTGGAAACAGAGGGTAGGTCACGCCCTAGGTCACGCCCGTGACATGTGGACGTTTTCTTAGAAAAAGTCCCAGAATCGTCCACCGAATGTTTCTGCAAAAAATTATATTTTTGCCCAAGACGCGCCCACTTCTCACGCCCTACCAGGCCATGACTTTGGGGCGTGTATATGTGAAACTCGATTTGTAGAGGACGTCATCCTCATTCGTTGACTGGTTGCACATCCCGTAACTCTTCCTGCTTTGAAAGTTATGACCATTTTAAGTTCAGCTATCCAAGGCCAAAAATGTTAATTTTCTCCAAATTGCCTCCAGAACAAGGGCATGGACTTAAAATTGATATTTAAAGCCCAATTGACCTGAAATATAAAAAGAAATCAATTAGAAACATAATTACTAAAATATAATTATAATCCTATTACTTATTAAATAAAATCTATATAAAAATAACGATATAATTAGAGTTATCGAATACCCCCATACTTACTCGTTTGCTCGTCCCGAGCAAACAACTTTTCATGGGGAGAAGCAAAATTTCAATGCTAGAAAATAAAATTTAACATAAGGAGTAAAATGTGAAGTCTTATGCCTATGTGCGTAGCTATTTTAGTAGAAAAACCTACTCAGCATACAAATTAATTTTTATTTTTGTACAATGTGTTTCCACTTATTATTTCTACTTTTAAAATTGAAAATCCGGTAAATCCTAAAATCACATTTAGGGAGAAAGTTGCGTGTTTACTAAGATAACATTGCACAAAGCGAAGATTGAGATACCCTCCAAAGAAATCCATCAATGTCGATGGACATAGGCTTGCCCTTTCACACTCTCGCCATGACGCTAGTTTAACTATATAACACAAATCAATAGGACTTAACAAGGTTTAAACATAGGCTTAGGTTTTGGTGCGGAAAATCAAAGATAAAAATGATGGCTAGACACACCAAAATGTAAAGAGAGCTTGCACAAAAGAAATAAATTATCATGCCTTGAAGAACACCGCCAATTCCTAAATTCTTTTTGTTTCTTTTCCTTAACATGTTGAAGATTTTTCCCCTTCCTCTATTTATTTTCATATTAACGCCTTTGGTAAACTGTTTGGTGGAGCTAAAACAAAAGATAGGGCATAAGCTCAAATATAAAACATTTAGGTACGGGTGCAAAGGCTCAAACTTGCCAAAAGAAGTGCCTAAATCATATTTATGCTAATGAGTTTAACCTATGCAAAGTCTTGAGAATAGCTAGAGGGCAAGTTCTAGACATCGAGAAAGAATACCTCTTTCTTGATCCGCGAAATATCGCTATAGTAAACTTCTACACACTCTCCTAAATTATTTTTGGATTCTTACCGGTTTCAAAGTAAAAGTAAAATAAACTGTTTCTATGCAATTCGAAAGACAAAAACTCTAATTGTATGCTAAATATTTAATTCTATAAAAAATTCTATTTACATGTGCACTTAACTAGGAGCACAACATGTCCAACAATTCTACTCCAAAATTCAAAACTCAATTAAAGCATGAAAAATTTCTAAACACTCTGTAAAAGATGAAATACTAGAGATTTCACATGTGAATAAATTAGAAATAATGATTTGTCTAATTAAAAAATAAAAATTAAACCTATATTTTTCAATTTTTTTTAAAATAAAAAAAACATTAAAGAGATCTCACCCCCATACTTAAAAATAAACATTGTCCCCATTGTTTATATACCAAGTAAGGGGGGAAAAGTAATAATTTTATATATTTTTTTAAAAAAATAAAAGAAAATGCAAGGATAAGCAAGGGGTGTCTCCCAAGAGCGTTTTTCTTTTTCCCGTCTTTAAGCGAGATGGTTTCGGTTAGGAGAAGGGAAAATAAAAATTAAAATGAATGGGCAACTCTCTTAATTCGCATTTTGGCGTATGTGCCGAAGTTGGTCTCCCGAGTACTCCTCCGCTTTCTTCTTGATTTTCTTTCTTTGAAAGGTTGACTTGAAAATGTAAATTCAAATCACCTATCCATAAATGAGGTGATTTGAATTTTTGTGGATTAGCGACAAATGGATCTTGGAAGACGTTTGATTGCAACGACTCCTCTTCTACATAAAAATTGTTAGTATAAGGAGAATTTGTTGGATCTCCAGGTGATTTGGGCTAGGTTCACTGACTTAGGATGTGACCCAAGTCAGGGTAGGTCAAAGCACTGTTCTAGGGTTAATTAGGTCAAAGCACCCCTTGCTTATCCTTGATATGAGGTTCACTGACTTGGATCCCTAGGTGATTTGAAGGAAATCATTTCTCTTAGAAATCAGCTATCTGAACACAGTACTTTAAAATCAGAAAACCTCAAACTCTCTGAGGAGTTGGATTGCTGTAAGGAGCAGATAGCTTCACTGAAAAGTGAGCTATCAGAGGCCAAAAAGTTTGAAAAATCCCTTAATGGGAGAAGCATCAAACTAATGGACATCATAAGCACAGTGAACTCAAGATTCAATAGTACACTGGGCTTGGGTGCTTCATCCAGCCAACCTATATTATTAACAACCCTAATCAAGTTTATCTCTGATAAAGGTAAGGGAGTTGTAGAGGTGGCTAGGAAGAATTCTAATTTACCTAAGATTCAACAGAATTCGTCGAACGGAGCTCGACGATCGCCGAGTGGAGCTCAACGATCTCAGGTTAAATCGTTGAACTCAGGTCGACGATCTCTGAACCCAGAACTCTGGCATCGTCGATCTTCGAACGGAGCTCGACGATCTGACCCAAGATCGTCGAACTCAGCTCAAAGATCGTCGAACAGAGCTCAGAGTTTTGAAAAATCTTTCAAAGGCAAATCAAACTTCAATCCTAGAGGTCCTACATCTCAATGGTTTAACCCTTATACTGAATGGATAATACCTCCTAGGTGATATCATCCTGAAGGCTATAAGAGTCAACCAGAGATGTCTTTTATTTCTGAATTCAAAGGTTATCAACCTAGGCCCAAGGTAAACTGGGTCAAAAACAAATAAATTACGTTATGTGCAGGTGAAGACCTATCCAACATCAAACCAGCAATGGTATCTGGATAGTGGGTGCTCAAAGCACATGACAGGAAAAAAGGACAATTTCACATACTTTGAAGCCAAGCATGGACCCAAAGTAATATTTGGTGATTCAAACTTTGGACTAACAAAAGGATATGGTGCAGTCTAGATTGGCTCAGTCACATTCAAGAAAGTAGCCTACGTGGAAGGACTGAAGCACAACTTAATCAGTATCAGTCAACTGTGTGATGAAGGCTATCAAGTGACTTTCACCAAATCCTCATGCAGGATCAAATCAGAGGACAACACCACTATGTTGACAGGTAAAAGGAAAGGTAACATCTATCTTGTGGATTTTCTTTCAACTAAGGTAGATATATGTTTGTTTAACTCTATTTGTAGACCTAATGAATTATGCCATAAGAGATTAGGACATATAAACCTTAGAACCATTGCTAGGCTATCCAAGGACAACCTTGTTAGAGGACTACCTTCTGGCCCCTACAAAAAGGAAGGACTTTGCAGGGCTTGTCAATTAGGCAAGCAAACCAAAAATAGTTTCAAGTCACTTAATAAGAGTGATTCACCTAGGATTTTGTATTTGTTACACATGGACCTTTTTGTACCCATTACAGTACAAAGCTTAGGAGGGAAATCTTATACTCTAGTAGTTGTAGATGACTTCTCTAGATTCACATGGGTGTTCTTTCTGAGGAAGAAGTCTGATAACTGTAAGTGTTTGACAGAGTTTCTCAAATGCATACAGAGTGAGTTCAACACTCACATTGCCCTGATCAGAAGTGATCATGGGATAGAGTTTTATTCTCTTCTTATGCAAGAGTTCTATCAAAGTGAAGGGATCAGGCACACTTTCTCAGCTCCTAGAACTCCTCAACAAAATGGGGTAGCTGAAAGGAAAAATAGAACCCTTATTGAATCAGCTACTACATTGTTGTCAGATGCTCACCTTCCTCTATCCTTTTGGGCAGAGGCAGTGAACACCTCCAACTATTTGTTGAATAGAAGTTTAATACATAAACTGAAGGGCAAGACTCCCTATGAATTACTCAAAGGGAAGAAACCTAAAGTAGAGCAGATAGCTTCACTGAAAAGTGAGCTATCTGAAAAAAGTTTGAAAAATCCCTTAATGGAGAAGCATTAATGGACATCATAAGCACAGTGAACTCAAGATTCAATAGTACACTAGGCTTGGGTGCTTCATCCAGCCAACCTATATTATTAACAACCCTAATCAAGTTTATCTCTGATAAAGGTAAGGGAGTTGTAGAGGTGGCTAGGAAGAATTCTAATTTACCTAAGAAAACGAAAGTTCAACAGAATTCGTCGAACGGAGCTCGACGATCGCCGAGTGGAGCTCAACGATCTCAGGTTAAATCGTTGAACTCAGGTTGACGATCTCTGAACCCAGAACTCTGGCATCGTCGATACTTCAAAATCTTTGGTTGTATTTGCTACATTCATAATAATGACAAGAAATACATAGCAAAATTTCAAGCTAAAGCTGATGAAGGAGTGTTTCTGGGATACTCCATGATCAATAAAGCTTATAGGGTGTATAATAAATCAACTCTTAAAATTGAAGAATCTGTTCATGTATCTTTTGATGAGACTAACATGTCATACAAGAAGAAAGAAATTTCTACCATAAGCTCTTTGCAGGTTCCACCACTGTGTGAGTCTATGGATGGACTGAACCTTACCCAAGAGGTACCAAACCATCCTACTCCACAGGTTGCTGAAGATAGTGAAGTGGAAAGTCAAGAGGAAGTGGCTGAACTTCCCCCAACAGCTAGTATCATTCCCGAAGAGAAATTAAATACTGAAGCTATTGCTCAACCAACTCCACCAACTGATCTTGTCACACTTAGAGATCACCCCAGATCTCAAGTGATTGGAGACATCTCAGTAGGTGTACAGACAAGACATCAACTTAACCAAGACTTGATGCATGACTGTTTTCTCTCTCAATTTGAACCTCTCACCATTCATGAGGCAGAGCAAGATCTCCACTAGATCATTGCAATGCAAGAGGAACTCAATCAGTTTGAGAGATGTAGAGTTTGGGATTTGGTTCCAAGACCCCATAACTACCCAGTTATTGGAACCAAATGGGTCTACAGGAACAAGTTGGATGCTAAAGGCAACATAGTGAGGAACAAGGCTAGGCTTGTTGCTCAAGGCTACATATAAGAGGAAGGAATAGAATATGACCAAACCTTTGCCCCTGTTGCAAGGTTAGAGGCCATTAAGATATTCCTTGCCTATGCAGCTTACAAGAGATTCAAGGTCTACCAGATGGATGTCAAAAGTGCATTTCTGAATGGAGTACTTCAAGAAGAGGTTTATGTAGAACAATCTCGAGATTTTATCTCTCCAACTCAACCCTCTCTTGTTTTTAAATTGCATATAACTCTCTATGGTTTAAATCAAGCTCCAAGAGCTTGGTATGAGACCCTAGCAAGCTTTCTTTTAGAGCATGAATTTACAAGAGGAACCATAGATAAAACACTTTTCACTAGACATCATAAGGACCAAATATTGTTAGTACAAATATATGTGGATGACATTATTTTTCGGTCTACTGATCCCAAATTGTGCAAGAGGTTTTCTGACCTCATGCATTCTAAATTTGAGATGAGTAGTATGGGTGAACTTTCCTACTTCCTTGGTCTCCAAGTGAAGCAGCTCCAAGATGGTATCTTCCTCTCCCAAGCTAAGTATGCTAAAGAGCTTATCAAAAAGTTTGGGATCGGTGATGCTTTAGGGATGAAAACCCCTATGACTACAAATGCTGTTGTGGATTCGGATGCAGCAGGGAAATCAGTAGATCAGAAAAATTATAGGGCAATTGTTGGATCCCTATTATACCTAACATCTAGCAGACCTGATATAATGTTTGCCACATGCTTTTGTGTTAGGTTCCAAGTGAACCCTAAAGAATCTCACCTTATTTTCCTAAAAAGAATTTTGAGATATATAAAGAGTTGCCCTAGTATAGGACTCTGGTATCCTGCAGAGTCAGAGTTTGAGTTAACTGGATACTCAGATGCTGACTATGCTAGATGTAGAGTGGACAGGAAAAGTACCTCTAGAACATGCCAGTTCCTTGGTATGAGACTTGTCTCCTGGTTTTGTAAAGAGCAGACATCTGTGTCTACATCAAGTGCAGAAGCAGAATACATGGCTGCTTGTAGTTGCTGTTCACAAATGCTATGGATACAAAACCAACTCTTAAATTATGGTGTCAACTTAAATAATTCAACATTATTTTGTGATAATACTAGTGCTATTGCTAAAGCATAGAATCCAGTTCACCATTCTAGGACTAAACATATTGAAATAAGACATCATTTCATTAGAGATAATGTGGACAAAAAGAAAATTAACTTGATCCATATTCCTACTGATCTCCAGAGAGCAGACATTCTCACCAAGCCATTGGATGAGAAAACCCATCTGTTCTTTATAAATCAACTGGAAATGATTAATGGAGAAGAGTTAACCTAGTTTCTGTCTGCATTCGATGAATTTTCCAGAGTTCGTCGAACGGAGTTCGACGAATTAGGGAGAGTTTGTGAGATTCTCATTGAACGGAGATCAATGAATTCTCTGTATGAGGAAACAATTTTCGTCGACCAGAGATCGACGAACTTTGCTTCTGAAGACATTTCGTCGAACGGAGTTCGACGAACTATTTTCGATTCTTCTGGATGAGATCGACGAATTATTTGTCTATAATTTATTTCGTCGAGCTCAGTTCGAAGAATTTTTCTTTTTCGTGTAACGGAGTTTGTCGATTCATATTCTGAAAATCTTATATCTAGGTTTTCTTCGACCTCCGTCCCGCGCTTTCAGTTCCTTTGCTCTTGATCACCGTTTCTTTCTCTGTTTTTCTTGCAGGACATCAATGGCGATTCCCTCAGGTTCTTTGGTTGCAATGAAATTTGACACTGGTTTCGACATGGATTTTGAGTCGTTTCAACATTCTGACCCCATCTTTCTATACATCCTGGAACTACTGGAAGAACTCAGTTTAAAGGATTTCATGACCAGGCGCATTAAACTTCATGGAACGGAAATACGAGAGTGGGTATATACATCTACTGTTTCTGAAGAAGATGTTTTGACCGGCAATATAGTGAACAATGTTGTTTCCCTCTCTCCCGCAGTTCTCTCTGAGATATTTGGATTAGTGAACGGAGAAGACAATCTGGAAATGGATTCTGAGGAATTCAATGATATGCTGAAACTGATGGGTTTCTCTGGTAACAACCCTAATAAGTTGTTGAAAAAGCAACTATCCACCGCCTACCAATTTCTGGGAGATATTACGGGAAAGATACTGATGGCCAAGCACTCTGCTCATGACTATATTACCCGTCACCAATTTCTAATAATGTATGCAGTAGTGAATAAGCGACAAGTTGATTGGAGTAAGGTTTTCTTTGAATTGATCAAGAAGAAGAACAACAAGAAGGAAGTCTGCTTTGGCAGAATATTGGGAATATTTCTCAAAGAGAAGGCTGCTGAAAGTATGGTCTCCCCGACCATCTCCATAAACGCCAGCAAGTGCCTCTCTTGCGCTCTATTTGGCAGGTGGGAGAGGACCATCTCCAAGCCCTCAAAGGCTTCTTCCTCCTCCCTCCAAACTTTTGAGAGCACAAGGGCTGTAAAGGCCGGTCCCCACCCTGCTGAAGAGGTTCCTCCAAAGAAGCCTCCTCATGTACCTACCCCTCCTTCATCTCCACCACTTGACCTGACAATCACTCAATCTCCACCTCCATCTTCCCCTTTGCAAGTTCATCAACAACTCACTCCTCCAGATTCCCCTCATGAGATAATACTTCCTACACCTCCACAGTCTCCTCTTCCCCCACACCTAGCCACCATCCCATCTTATCATATACCATCAAATACAATCATGCAAGATGCCCCCACTCCATCTGTTATTCCTCCTCCCATTCCATCCCCTTCCCCTTCCCCATTTGATCCATCTACCCTCATTACTTTGCTCACACCTCTCATCCAATCTTTGATCCAAGAGGCCATTACACCTCTTGTGACCTCCATTAACTACTTATCTGCCCACATCTCTCTTCTATCTGCTGTCCCCTCTTCATCTAGGGGCCTGGCTCCAGGTCTTCCTGAACCCAGGCAGGGGGAGATGCTCTGTGATGAAGTTGCAGCAGATGCAGATACAGCAACAGCAGCAGTAGTCACAGCAGTTCCCTCTCTAGCTAATACAGATTCAGATGAGGATACAACAATTTTGATAGACTTTGATGCTGAGATGTTTGAGTTAATTCAATTCATGAATACTGACATTGAGTTGGATGAGTCAGTTGCTCAAATAACTCATGTTGGTGATTTCTATTTAAATCCCACAGTAAATTTATCAGTTTTGCTGAGAAATTTTGATCCTGTACATATGCAATTCCTTCCAGCAGATTTCTCTAAGTCATATTTGGCGATGGTACCATATACCTCTCCAGCTAGTCTAGCAGTTGCCAAGCAACTCTGTGATAATTTTGCTCTCTCTGCCTCTAGCTCAAAAGTCATTTTAGAAGATACATCAGTGCCAGTTTCAGTACCAGATTTTATTATGGATGACTCTCCAATGCCTACTCTAGATGAGCTTATTCAGGCAGACATTGAAGAAGAGAATAAGACAGTAGTTGATAACTCTGTCTCTTTTGTTTCTGAACCTTGTACAGATAATTCTTCTCTTGTTGTTGAAACCATTATTCCTGAACCTTCTGCCTCTCCTCCAGCAAAGGCTGTTGTTTCTGATAAAGCTTTAAAAGCTTTGGATGCTTTGTATGATACCCCTCAGGATTCAGAATCTGATGATGATGATAATGATTCTGATGAGGATGCAGCTAGTAAGAAAAAGAGATTGTTGGAAAAGAAGAGAAAGACTGCTCCTCCTCCAGTTCCCAAGCCAAATCCCACTGTAGACACTCCCTATTATATTCTGCACAATGTTACTCCATACAAGGGAATGCCAGCATGGATGTGGCTCTCCAAAAACCAGCATAAAGATTGAAAGAGAAGCAGGAGATACTCCCCTCCTCCAGTGCACAGATACAGGAAGGATCCTCCTCCTCCAGCAGCTGGTGCCAGTGGCTCTAGCTCCCAGAGATCTTCCCCAATGCAAACTAATCAGAGACAGTCAGGGAGATCTTCTGGAAGTAGCCAGTAGAGGCCATCCTCCTCAAGAAGTCAACAGCATAAGCAGCAGTAGCAACAAAGTTTTGAAGTACATAAAGCTGAAAGCCCAAAAAGACCTCTCTCTCCTCCAATTCCTTTTGAAGATCCAGAGACTGCTAATACTGCAAGAATGGCTAGGTACCAAGAGCTGATTGGTCTATCATTGATAAATAAAGCCAAAGCAGAAAGAAAATATATCTCCAGTCTTTCAACAATGTCAAAGTATAGAAAGGAAGAGCTGAAAAGGTTTGACAAAGACAACAAACTGTTTAATGTTGATGATTATATGAAACTACATCCAGAAGCAGTTGTCCCCAGGGATACTTCATTGAAAATTATTGGGGCAGCTGATATGACCATGACAGTGGCTCAAGCTCAAGATCCTAACAGAGAAATCATTTTCAATAAGCCAGGAGAAAAGAAAACAGAAGACAAACCTCAGCAGAAGAAGCCGAAGAAGTAATTTTGTTGTTGTTTCAATTTCTGTCTGTTATTTGTTTTTTTAAACTGTGCTTTCTGTTAAACAAAGTTGTGTGTATATATATCTGTTGCATGTGTTATAATTCTCTGCCAGATATATTTCTTTCTTGCTTTGTTTTTCTGTTTTGAGTCTCTGTTAGTGACCTCACCCAGATAAGGGGAGATTATTGGATCCCTAGGTGATTTGGGCTAGGTTCACTGCCTTAGGATGTGACCCATCATGTATATCCAGGGTCAATTTGTGTCCTAGAGTCTAGGTTAAGTCCTTAGGCTCAACTCCAGATGGACTAGCTTTCAACAAGACCCTCAGAGACTCCAGACTCACAAGTTTTCAAGACTAAGTAAAGTGAGTTCGACGTTCGTCGAACTCAGCTCGACGAAAGGAGTTCTGCGCTCGATGATCGTGAGACAATTCTTAGTGCTGAGCTCGACGATCTATGTTCTCTGTTCGACGAAAACTCAGTTTCTACATCAAGCTAAAGTCAGGAGAACTTCAAATTTTTCTAAGTCCAGCTTCATGCTTCGGTTGACGAATTATATTCTGAGCTCGACGAACTTGGACCTGAAGTTCACAGCCTCTCAGGTCGACGAAGTCAGCTTCTCAGGTCGACGAATGCTAAACTCTACTCGACGATTTCTGGACTCAGAGAATCTGTGTCGACACTTAGGGTTTGTGTCGACACCATATTATTTGTGTCGACACCAGGATTTCAGTCGACACTAGCTTATGTCGACACCAGAGGATTTGTGTCGACACCAAGATTAATCTGTCGACACCAACTTTTGTCGACACAAAATTTCAGCAGATGTAGGATATTTTGCCTAAGTCCGGAACTTTTCTCAGCTCGACGAATTTTATTCTCAGATCGACGAATGAAGACTGTCTATCTGGTGAATAAAGATTGTCTGGTCGACGAACTCTCTCAAGATCAGCTCGACGTACTTAAGCTCAGCTCGACGAACATAAGTTCAGCTCGACAAAATGTGTTCTTCGTTCGACGAATCCAGATTAGGTTTTCTTAAAGGTTCCCGTTCCGTTTCTTGGCGCTAATTCCTGAACATTTAATTCCAGATCTTCTCGGAATGTTATCGTTAGAACATGCATTGACTATGGACGATTACATGCCATTTTTCCATGGGACAGTTAGGAAAGTCATTGATTGCTGATTCTTTCCAAGGCCGACTGTAATTACTGCTCGACATTTAAAAGTTTGAAGATTCCTCAGTCTGTCATAGATACAGATATACACATAAAAATAGAGACATGGTAAGAGAATAGAATCAAGCAGTGATAGAGTTGAAGAATTACAACACAGCAATCAATCTGATAGACACTCTGAAGTTGCAGAGAAGAACAATCATTCTCAAATCACAAGTTCTTGACTGCAATCAGCCTGACCAGAGAATATTTTCAAGAAGAAGAAGAACAACCAAATTCAATCAAGAGTCTTCTTCTCTCTATTCATAGGATAACTTCAAAGGACAACAATCAATCAATCTATCAAAGGAGTTCCTGAAACATATTCTGGTCCAGTCATTCTAGGTCTTTGAAGACCTATCACCCTAAAGCAGTGCTCCAGTCTTCCTGATACATTCAAGATCTCAGGGAGAGCAAGCTGCTAACATCATTCCACTTGAATCTTCTCTCTAATGGTTGACAGAGAAGATACCATCACTCTCTCACCACCTACTGTATAAAGGGTTGTCATCTCCATTCAAAAGTGATTCCTGGTTCACAAGTCTCCTTCCAAAAGACTTGAGGTTTTGTTTTTGGGGACCTGATCAAAACCCATTGGTGCCCAGGACACCTTATCAACTCATCCCGTAGTGGATTCCTACCTAGGGTGGTAGAAGAGTGGATGTACCCAGATTGGTTGGGGAACCACTATAGCTCTTTGTGTCTTTTGGTTGCTATTTTCTTTTGTTTTCTACCTGTGGTCTGTGATTGCTCTGTATTTAGTTAGTTGCTGTGTTTACTTTATGTTATTTGCTTCCCTGTTCACTTAGTATACAACAACAGTTGAAAAACGTTTTTAGTAAGCCCCATACTCTATTCACCCCCCTCTAGAGTATATCAGATCTAACCTGCACTTTCAAAATAAAAAAGTAAGCATTTCAGAATAAATTTCACAATGAGGAGGCATTTTCAAAACTATTTGTATAATCTCGGGTTGCTTATTTTCTAAATTAAAATCATCATCAGAAAATTCATTTATAAAATTATGAGCCATAAAATTTTCATGAATTTGGATTCGTAAATATTCATAAGTGGTGCTTGTAAATTCATGATGAGAAAGAAAATCGGGAGAAATAGGAGAAGAAACATGTTCTTCTTCTATTTCACCCGGGGTGCCAATAACTTTAATAAATTCTTGATATAATAATTCTTCCTCCTATTCCGAATAAGACACCAATGGGACACATGAAGATTCATGTTCCGTACTAGGTGAATTATTGGAAGAGAGTGAAGAATCATTAAAAAGTGGTTAATAAATTCTTGATATAATAATTTCTCCTACTCTTTCGAATAAACCACTAAGGGGGCACATGAGGAGTCATGTTCTGTTCTAGGTTGAATATTTGAAGAGTGGGAAGAATCATTAGAACAAGGAAAAATTTCTTCTAAATTTTGGGGAGGATCAACTATGAATTGTGTAAAATTCCCAAAATTAGAAGAAAAAGGTTGTGGTGTGGTAAAAGAAGAACAAAAATTCGGATCTATATAATTATTTGCATTGCTCGTGAATTCTTCTGCTTGATCTTTCGAACAAGGAAAACCAACGTCCGAGGTAGAAGAAAAATTATTTAAATCAAAATTAGTATTCTCGTTAAAACTTGAAAAATTATTTTCATGAAATTTAAAAAATTGGAAAAAATATTTTCATGAATATTTGATTAAGAATTAGCATTAAAATGAGAAAATCATTTTCATAAATATTATAAAATTTATTTTCATATGAAAATTTAAAATTGTAATTATGAATATGACATTCCTCATTTCGATGGGGAGCACCACAATAATAATATAAAATTCTTCGCTTTCGAGCGGCTTGCAAAAGAAGTACCTTCTTTTGAAGCTCGGAAACCTTAGCAACAAATTCCGATAACATTATTAAAAAAAATAAACAACCTTTACTCAATATAGGTGAATTTTAAGAAAAAAGTAAAAAGAGAAATGAGATAGAGAGAGATAAAGTGATAAAAGCAATACAATTTTCTCTTTCAAAATATCAACAAAAAGAAATCCCCGACAACGACCCCAAAAACATGAAGAATTTTAATAGTTTTGAAAATATATCCAAACTATAATCCCAAATAGGCAAGTGTACCTATCAAAATATAGTATAGAAAATTATCGTATTAGAATCGGGGCCTGTTGAGTACTTCTACTCATGCAAATTAATATTATTTTATCGGAAAAATAAAAAGAGTGAATTTAAATTAAAACTAGAAAATAAACTAAAGGAAAGCACTTGATTTAGACTAGCTTTAATATAAACCTTTCATAAAAACTAACTTCTAAATTACCTACTTTGACCGTGGAGGTTCCTAAATTACAAAAGCGCCTCTCTCAAGAATATGCTCTCGACTAAAGTTAGGTTGACTGATTAAGACCTCTCCGTCATTCGAAACCCCTAGCTTGCCTTATGTGGTGAACCCTGCTATTGGACTTGACTCTAATCCGGAATATCCGTGTCATCCTCTCTCGAGGAGTGCATGCGGCTCCTTCTACCTTTGAGTGATCTACTCATATCCAGAACCTCTCGGTAAATCTAGGATACGGATCTAAAATCAAAATCGAAGCAAATAAATCAAAGATAGATCGAATCGAAAATAATATAGTATTTGTTAAGAAAGAAGGACTTTATTTTATTAAAAAGCTTCTCAAGATCAAGTGATAATGAAAAGAGGGATACAGTAAAGATAAACAAATACAAGCTTGAAATAAAACTGCTACAAATAAAAGTTAACTAACTATGAAAAAGTACATAAAGGACAATGCATGAAAACAGTAAAATAAGCTACTAAAACTAGAAAACAACTACTCCTAGATGCCTCCTTAGATGCCCCCAGCTTCTGACTTTGCATGCAATTTATAGGAAAATTTCTGGAAGGTCATGCCCCTGGGTCACGCTCGTGACCTAGGGCGTGTAAGACTCGGAATCCGTCATCTTGAAAGCCCGGGAACATTGGGAGAAAAACTGCCAAAATTACCGTTCTACGGGTCACGCCCCTAGGTCATGCCCGTGACCTAGGGCATGTCAATACTATTACTGGAAACTATGGGAACTGGAAATGGAGTGTAATGTGCCTAGGTCATGCCCACGACCTAGGGCGTATACTGACTGGTTCATCAAATGGCTGGAAACGGAACAATCTGGCTTCAATTCGGCAGTTTCGCGTAGGTCACGCCCTTGGTCATGCCCGTGACATGTGGGCGTGTTCTTAGAAAAAGTCCCAGAATCATCCACCGAAGGTTTCTATAGAAAATTATATTTTTGCCCAAGACACGCCCCCTTGTCACGCCCTACCAGGGCATGACTTGGGGGAATGTATATGTGGAATGCTCTAGATTTGTAGAGGATGTCGTCCTTTTCCGTTGACTGGTTGCACGTCCCGTAACTCTTCTTGGTTTGAAAGTTATGACCATTTGAAGTTATGCTATCCGCGACCAAAAATGTTAATTTTCTCCAAATTACCTCCAGAATATGGGAATGGACTTAAAATTGATATTTAAAGGCCAATTGACCTGAAATATAAAAATAAAGCAATTAGAAACATAATTACTAAAATATAATTATAATCCAATTATTTATTATATAAAATCTATATAAAAATAATAATATAATTAGAGTTATCGAATACCCCCATACTTACTCGTTTGCTCGTCCCGAGCAAAAAAAGTTCATAGGGAGAAGCAAAATTTCAACGCTAGGAAATAAAATTGAACATAAGGAGTAAAATGTGAAGTCTTATGCCTATGTGCGTAGATATTTTAGTAGAATAACCTACTCAGCATACAAATTAATTTTTATTTTTGTAGAATGTGCTTCCACTTATTATTTCTACTTTTAAAATTGAAAATCCAGTAAATCCTAAAATGACATTTAGGGAGAAAGTAGCATGTTTACTAAGATAACATTGCACAAGGCGAAGATCGAGATACCCTCCAAAGAAATCCATCAATGTCGATGGCCATAGGCTTGCCCTTTCACACTCTCACCATGACACTAGTTTAACTCATTAACACAAATCAATAGGACTTAATAAGGTTGAAACATAGGCTTAGGTTTTGTTACGGAAAATCAAAGGTAAAAATGATGGCTAGACACACCAAAATCTAAGGAGAGCTTGCACAAAAGAAATAAATTATCATGGGTTGAAGAACACTGCCAATTCCTAAGTCCTTTTTGTTTCTTTTCCTTAACATGTAGATTTTTCCACTTCCTCTATTTATTTTCATATTAACGCCTTTGGTAAAGAGTTTGGTGGAGCTAAAATAAAAGGTAGGGTATATGCTCAAATTGGCTTAGCAAAGATAAAATGTTTAGGAACTTGTTCAAAGGCTCAAACTTGCCAAAAGAAGTGTCTAAATCATATTTATGCTAATGAGTTTAACCTATGCAAAGGTTTGAGAATAGCTAGAGTGCAAGTTTTAGACATCGAGAAAGAATACCTCTTTCTAGATCCGCGAAATATCGCTCTAGTAAACTTCTACACACTCTCCTAAATTATTTTTGGATTCTTACCGGTTTCAAAGTGAAAAGTAAAATAAATTGTTTCTACGCAATTAGAAAGACAAAAACTCTAATTGTATGCTGAATATTTAATTCTACATATAATTCTACTTACATGTGCACTTAACTAGGAACACAACATGACCAACAATTCTACTCCAAAATGGAAAACTCAATGAAAGTATGAAAAATTTCTAAACACCATGTAAAAGATGAAATACTTGAGATTTTGCAAGTGAATAAATATAGAAATAATGATTTCTCTAATTTAAAATTTAAAATTAAACCTAAATTTTTTTCAATTTTTTTAAAAATAAAAAAAACACTAAAGAGATCTCACCGCCATCCTTAAAAATAAACATTGTCCCCAATATTTATATGCCAAGTAAGGAGACGGGGAGTAATAATTTATATATATATTTTTAAAAAAATAAAAGAAAATGCAAGGATAAGAAAAGGGTGTCTCCCAAGAGCGCTTTTCTTTTTCCCGTCTTTAAGCTAGACGGGTTTGGGTTAGGAGAAGGGAAAATAAAAATTAAAATGAACGGGCAACTCCCTTAATTCACATTTCGACGTATGTGCCGAAGTTGGTCTCCTGGGTACTCCTCCGCTTTCTTCTTGATTTTCTTTCTTTGAAAGGTTGACTTGAAAATGTAAATTCAAATCACCTATCCATAGCTGAGGTGATTTGAATTTTTGTAGATGTGTGACAAATGGATCGTGGAAGACGTTTAATTGCAACAACTCCTCTTCTACATAAAAATTGTTAGTATAAAGAAAATCAAAAGTAAGCATTTCAGAATAAATTTTGCAATGAGGAGGTGTTTGTGAAACAATTTTTATAAACTCGGGTTATTTATTTTCTAAATTAAAATCATTATCAGAAAATTCTTTTATAAAATTATGTGGCATAAAATTTTCATGAATTTGGATTCCTAAATATTTATAAGTGGTGATTGTAAATTCATGATGAGAAGGAAAATCGGGAGAAATAGGAGAAGAAACATATTTTTCTTCTATTTCACCCGGGGTGACCATAACTTTAATAAAATCTTGATATAATAATTCTTTATCCTCTTCCGAATAAGACACCAAGGGGGTACATGAAGATTCATGTTCCGTACTAGGTGAATTGTTGGAAGAGGGTGAATAATCCTTAGAAAAGTGGTTAACAAATTATTGATATAATAATTCCACCTCCTCTTTGGAATAAACCACTAAAGGGGCACATGAGGAGTCATGTTCAATCCTAGGTGAAATATTCGAAGAGGGGAAAGAATCATTAGTACAAGAAATAATTTCTTCTAAATTTTGGGGAGGATCAACTATGAATTGTGTAAAATCAACAAAATTAGGAGAAAAGGGTTGTGGTGTGGTAAAAGAAGAATAAAAATTTGTATCTAAATAATTATTCGCATTGCTCGGGAATTCTTCTGGTAGATCTTGTGAACAAGGAAAACCAACGTCCGAGGTAGAGGAAAAATTATTTAAATCAAAATATGTATTCTAGTTAAAAATTGAAAAATTATTTTCATGAAAATTAGAAAGATTGGAAAAATTATTTTCATGAAGATTTGAATAAGAATTCGCATTAAAATGAGAAAAATCATTTTCATAATTATTATAAATATCATTTTCATATGAGAATTTATAATAGTAATTATGAATATGACAATCCTCATTTCGATGGGGAGCATCATAATAATAACATAAAATTCTTCGCTTTCGAGCGGCTTGCAAAAGAAGTACTTTCTTTTGAAGCTCGGCAACCGTAGCGACAAATTCCGATGACATTAGTAAAAAAAATAAACAACCTTTACTCAATATAGGTGAATTTAAAAAAAAAGTAAAAAGAGAAATGGGATAGAGAGATAGAGTGATAAAAGTAATACAATTTTCGCTTTCAAAATATCAACAAAAAGAAATCCCCGGCAACGGCGCAAAAAACTTGATGAAAAATTCTAATAGTTTTAAAAATATATCCAAACTATATTCCCAAATAGGTAAGTGTACCCATCAAAATATAGTATAGGAAATTATCGTATTAGACTCAGGGCCTATTGAGTACTTCTACTCACGCAAATTAGTATTATTTTATCGAAAAAATAAAAAGAGTGAATTTAAACTATAACTAGAAAATAAAGTAAAAGAAAGCACTTGATCTAGACTCACTTTAAAATAAACTTTTCATAAAAGCTAACTTCTAAATTACCTACTTCGACCGTGGAGGTCCTAAATTACAAAAGCGCCTCTCTTGAGAATACGCTCTCGATTAAACTTAGGTTGATCGATTAAGATCTCTCAGGCATTCTAAACACCTAAGCTTGCCTTATGCGGTGAACCCCGCTATTGGATTTGACTCGAATCCAGAAGATCTATGTCATCCTCTCTTGAGGAGTGCATGCGGCTCCTTTTACCTTTGAGTGATCTACTCGTATCCACAACCTGTCGGTAAATTGAGGATAAGAATCTAAAATAGAAAACAAAGAAAATAAATCAAAGATAGATCGAATCAAAAATAATATAGTTTTTGTTAAGAAAGGACTTTATTTTATTAAAAAGCTTGTCAAGATCAAGTGGTAAAGAAAAGAGGAATACATGTAAAGATAAACATATACAAGCTTGAAATAAAAGTGCTACAAATAAAAGTTAACGAACTATGAAAAAGTACATAAAGGACAATGCATGAAAATAGTAAAATAAGCTACTAAAATGGGCTAATAAATAACTACACCTAGATGCCTCCTTAGATGCCCCCCCAGCTTTTGACTTTGTCTGCAATTTATAGTAAAATTTCTCGAAGGTTACGCCCCTGGGTCACGCCAGTGACCTAGGGCGTGTAAGGCTTGGAAACTGTCTTCTTGAAAGTCCGGGAACTTTGGAAGAAAAACTGCCAAAATTTCCATTCTGTGGGTCACTCCCCTAGGTCACGCCCGTGACCTAGGGTGTGTCTATACTATTACTATAAATTGCAGAAACTGGAAACGGAGTGTCACGCCCCAAGGACATGCCCGTGACCTAGGGTTTGTATTGACTGGTTTATATAATGGCTGGAAACAGTACAATCTGGCTTCAATTCTGCAGTTTCGGGTAGGTCACGCCCTAGGTCACGCCCATGATATGTGGGCGTGTTCTTTGAAAAAGTCCCAGAATCGTCCACCGAAGGTTTCTGCAGAAATTATATTTTTGCCCGAGACACGCCTAATTGTCACGCCCTACCATGGTGTGCCTTTTCCGCATGTATTTGTGAAACTCTCCAAATTTGTAGAGGACGTCGTCCTCATTCTTTTGACAGGTTGTACTTCCCGTAACTCTTCCTGATTGATAGTTATGACCATTTGAAGTACAGCTATCCGTGGCCAAAAATGTTAAATTTCTCCAAATTGCCTCCAAAACATGGGCATGAACTTAAAATTGATATTTAAGGCCCAATTGACCTGAAATATTAAAAGAAATAATTTAGAAACATAATTACTAAAATATAATTATAATCTTATTTTTTATTAAATAAAATCGATAAATAATAATGATATAATTAAAGTTATCGAACACCCCGATACTTGCTCATTTGCTCATCCCGAGCAAAATACTTTTCATAGGGAGAGGCAAAATTTCAACGCTAGAAAAGAAAATTAAACATAAGGAGTACAATGCGAAGTCTTATGCCTATGTGCGTAGCCATTTTAGTAGAAAAACCTACTCAACATACAAATTAATTTTTTTTTGTAGATTGTGTCCACTTATTATTTCTACTTTTAAATTTGAAAATCCGGTAAATCCTAAAATCACATTTAGGGAGAAAGTACCGTGTTTACTAAGATAACATTGCACAAAGCGAAGATCGAGATACCCTCCAAAGAAATCCATCAATGTCGATGGCCATAGGCTTGCCCTTTCACGCTCTCGCCACGACACTAGTTTAACTCATTAACACAAATCAATAGGACTTAACTAGGTTGAAATATAGGCTTAGGTTTTGGTGCAGAAAATCAAAGATAAAAACGATGGCTAGACACACCAAAACCTAAAGAGACCTTGCACAAAAGAAATAAATTGTCATGGCTTGAAGAACACTACCAATTCCTAAATCCTTTTTGTTTCTTTTCCTTAACATGTTGAAGATTTTTCCACTTCCTCTATTTATTTTCATATTAATGCCTTTGGTAAAGTGTTTGTTGGAGCTAAAATAAAAGATAGGGTATAGGCTCAAATTGGCTTACCAAAGATAAAACGTTTAGGTACGGGTGCAAAGGCTCAAACTTGCCAAAAGAAGTGTCTCAATCATATTTATGCTAATGAGTTTAACCTATGCAAAGTCTTGACAATAGCTAGAGGGAAAGTTCTAGACATCAGGAACGAATACCTCTTTCTTGATCTGCGAAATATCGCTCTAGTAAACTTCTATACACTCTGCTAAATTATTTTTCGATTCTTATCGGTTTCAAAGTAAAAGTAAAATAAACTGTTTCTACACAATTAGAAAGACGAAAACTCTAATTGTATGCTGAATATTTAATTCTACATAAAATTCTACTTACATTTGCACTTAAGTAGGAACACAACATGACCAACAATTCTACTCCAAAATTCAAAACTCAATTAAAGCGTGAAAAGTTTCTAAACACTATGTAAAAGATGAAATACTAGAGATTTCACATGTGAATAAATATAGAAATAATGATTTCTCTAATTAAAAATTTAAAATTAAACTTATATTTTTTCAAAATTTTTTAAAATAAAATAAAACACTAAAGAGATCTCACCACCATACTTAAAAATAAACATTGTCCCCAATGTTTATATGCCAAGTAAGGCGGGGAAAAAGTAATAATTTATATATATATTTTTAAAAAAATAATGAAAATGCAAGGATAAGCAAGGGGTGTCTCCCAAGAGTGCTTTTCTTTTTCCCGTCTTTAAGCTTGACAGTTTGGGTTAGGAGATGGGAAAATAAAAATTAAAATGAGCGGGCAACTCCCTTAATTCGTATTTCGGCATATGTGCCAAAGTTGGTCTCCCGGGTACTCCTCCGATTTCTTCTTGATTTTCTTTTTTGAAAGGTTGACTTGAAAATGTAAATTCATATCACATATCCATACCTAAGGTGATTTGATCTTTTGTAGATGAATGGAAAATGGATCGTGGAAGACGTTTAATTGCAACGGCTCTTCTTCTACATAAAAATTGTTAGTATAAGGAAAATCAAAAGTAAGTGTTTTAGAAAATATTTTGCAATGAGTAACCGTTTGCGAAACTATTTGTATAAGCTCAGGTTTTTTATTTTCTAAATTAAAATCATTATCAGAAAATTAATTTATAAAATTATGAGGCATAGAATTTTCATGAATTTGGATTCCTAAATATTTATAAGTGGTGCTTATAAATTCATGATAGGAATGAAAATCAGGAGAAATAGGAGAAGAAATATGTTTTTCTTATATTTCACCCGGGGTGCCCATAACTTTAATAAATTCTTGATATAATATTTCTTCCTCCTCTTCCGAATAAGACACGAAGTGGGCACATGAAGATTCATGTTCCGTACTAGGTGAATTATTGGAAGAGGGTGAAGAATCATTAGAAAAGTGGTTAATAAATTCTTGATATAATAATTCCTCCTCCTCTTTGGAATAAACCGCTAAGGGGCATATGAGGAGTCATGCTCCGTCATACGTGAAATATTCGAAGAGGGGGAAAAATCATTAGAACAAGAAATAATTTCTTCTAAATTTTGGGGAGGATCAACTATGAATTGTGTAAAATCCCCAAAGTTAGAAGATAAAGGTTGTGGTGTGGTAAAAGAAGGGCACAAATTCGGATATAAATAATTATTTGCATTGCTCGGGAATTCTTCTGGTTGATCTTGAAAACAAGGAAAACCAACGTCCGAGGTAGATGAAAAATTATTTAAATTAAAATATGTATTCTCGTTAAAACTTTAAAAATTATTTTCATGAAAATTAGAAAGATTGGAAAAATTATTTTCATGAAGATTTGAATAAGAATTAGTATTAAAGTGAGAAAAATCATTTTCATAATTATTATAAAAATTATTTTCATATGAAAATTTATAATAGTAATTATGAATATTACATTCCTCATTTCGATGGGGAGCACCATAATAATAACATAAAATTCTTCGCTTTCGAGCGGCTTGCAAAATAAGCACTTTCTTTAGAAGCTCGGCAACTTTAGCGACAAATTCCGATAACATTATTTAAAAAAATAAACAACCTTTACTCAATATAGGTGAATTTTTTTTAAAAAAAAGTAAAATGAGAAGTGGGATAGAGAGAGATAGAGTGATAAATGTAATACAATTTTCGCTTTCAAAATATCAACAAAAAGAAATCCCTGACAACGACGCAAAAAACTCGATGAAGAATTTTAATAGTTTTAAAAATATATCCAAACTGTAATCCCAAATAGGCAAGTGTACCTATCAAAATATAGTATAGGAAATTGTCGTATTAAACTCGGGGCCTGTTGAGTACTTCTACTCATGCAAATTTGTATTATTTTATCGAAAAAAATAAAAAGAATGAATTTAAACTATAACTAGAAAATAAATTAAAATAAAGCACTTGATCTAGACTCACTTTAAAATAAGCATTTCATAAAAGCTAACTTCTAAATTACCTACTTTGACTATAGAGGTTCCTAAATTACAAAAGTGCCTCACTTGAGAATACGCTCTAGACTAAACTTATGTTGATCGATTAAGACATCTAGACCATTCGAAACCCCTAATCTTGCCTTATGCGGTGAACCCCACTATTGGATTTCAGTCAAATCTGGAAGATCCGTGTCATCCTCTCTCGAGGAGTGCATGCAACTCTTTATACCTTTGAGTGATCTACTCGTATGCATAACCTCTCCGTAAATCTATGATATAGATCTAAAATCGAAATCGAAGCAAATAAATCAAATATAGATCGAATCGGAAATAATATAGTTTTTGTTAAGAAAGAAGGACTTTATTTCATTAAAAAGCTTGTCAAGATCAAGTGATAATGAAAAGAGGGATACATTTAAATATAAACAAATACAAGCTTGAAATAAAAGTGCTACAAATAAAAGTTAACTAACTATGAAAAAGTATATAAAGGACAATGCATGAAAACAGTAAAATAAGCTACTAAAACTAGCTAATAACTACTACTAGATGCCTCCTTAGATGCCCCCCAGCTTCTGACTTTGTCTGCAATATATAGGACTTTTTTTGGAAGGTCACGACCCTCCGTCATGCCCGTGACCTAGGGTGTGTAAGGCTCAGAAACCAACATCTTGAAAGCCCGGGAACGTTGGGAGAAAAACTGTCATAATTGCCGTTCTGCGGGTCACGCCCCTAGGTCACTCCCGTGACCTAGGGCGTGTCTATACTGTTACTGGAAACGGTGTGAACTGGAAACAGAGTGTCACGCCCTTAGGTCACGCCTATGACCTAGGGCGTGTATTGACCGGTTCATCAAATGGCTATAAATGGCACAATCTTGCTTCAATTCGGCAGTTTCGGGTAGCTCACGCCAGTGACATGTGGGCGTGTTCTTTGAAAAAGTCCCAGAATCGTCCACCGAAGTTTTCTGCGGAAAATTTTATTTTTGCCCGCGACACACCCCTTATCACACCCTACTAGGGCGTGAATTGGAGGCGTGTATATGTGAAACTCTCCATATTTGTTGACGATATCGTCCTCTTTCCGTTGACTGGTTGCACGTCCCGTAATGCTTCCTAGTTTGAAACATATGACCATTTGAAGTTCAGCTATCAGCGGCCAAAAATGTTAATTTTCTCCAAATTGCCTCCAGAACATGGGCATGGACTTAAAATTGATATTTAAATCCCAATTGACCTGAAATATAAAAAGAAAGAAATTAGAAACATAATTACTAAAATATAATTATAATCTTATTATTTATTAAATAAAATCTATATAAAAATAACGATATAGTTAGAGTTATTAAATACCCCCATACTTACTCGTTTGCTCGTCCCAAGAAAACAAATTTTCATAGGGAGAAGCAAAATTTCAACACTAGAAAAAAAACATTGAACTGTTGAAGCCAAAATTTGTACTCAATGAAAGTTTGAAATCAGGAGCGTAGCCAACACCTACTTGTCCCATGCTATGACCTCCAACAGGTTGTGAAGGACCAGAAACCTACCCAAAGGGTCAACAGGGAGGTCCCACCTCTTACCCAGAAGTTCTCTGAGAGCTTCGCCTCCAAAGCCAAAAGATGGGCTTGGATCTCCTCAGAAAGCACAAGAAACTCTTTAAAGTCCCAGGAAAAAAGTACCTTCTGAAGAACCCCGATGGGTCTATTTATAGGCCTCTGAGTTTGAACTGCCAATAACTAAACTGAACCGACCTGAAATTACAAAAATACGCTTGGTCGGGTCTGCCAAAAGCTAAACACCGCTGTTCTGAAGGGTTATATGCAAGTCGCCGAGGGAAAAAGCGTAAAATCGCTTGGGGCTAAAAAGGTGAACCACCTTCCAACTGAACTGGTTCCTGACCAACCATAGAAGTCCGTGTCAGAAGCCCGGAGGTTTCTTGAAGTCGTTACCGATTCTGGAATGGAAGTTTGATGCCATTTCAATGGATTTCGTGCATGATATGCCAAGATCTCAACGCGGGAATGATTCAATCTGGATGATTGTAGACCGGTTGACGAAAGTGGCTCACTTCCTTCCAAATAAGCGGGACGATTCAGTGGAAAGTTTGGCAAAACTCTACGTGGAGCATATCGTACGTCTGCATGGTGTTCCTCATAGCATCGTGAGTGATTGTGATGGGCGATTAACATCGAACAATTGGAGGCTAATCCATCAATTGTTGGGAACAAAGTTTACGTTCAGTACGACCTTTCATCCCCAAACGGATGGCCAAACTAAGAGGACCAACAGGACTATGGAGGATATGCTCCGAATGCGCGCCGTGGATGGCAGAGCCCATCAGAGAGGAGGTGGCAAAACTCCTCAAGGCCGGCTTCGTGTCTGAGATCCAATACCCCGGGTGGGTCTCCAATGTGGTCATGGTCAAAAAGGCAGACGGCCGGTGGAGGATGTGTATAGATTTTTCTTTACTTAATAAAGCTTGTCCTAAGGACTGTTATACTTTGCCTCAGATCGACACGCTGGTTGACTCAACCATTGGTTTTTCTGTAATGAGTTTTATAGATGCTTTTTCAGGTTATCACCAAATCAGGATGCACCCCCCGGATATCAAGGATGTCTCGTTCATCACGGGGGATGGATGCTACTGTTATAAGATGATGCCCTTCGGGCTGAAGAACGCAGGGGCGACCTACCAGAAGATGATGGATAGGGTCTTCAAAGAGCAAAAGGGGAGAATTCTGGAGGTGTTTGTGGATGACCTCATGATCAAGAGTCGGGGTGTGGACTCCCACCTACAAGACCTATAGGAGACCTTTGCTACCCTGCGCAAGTACAAGATGCGGCTAAACCCTCTGAAGTGTGTTTTTGGGGCTAGCCGGGGAATGTTCTTGGGGCATCTCCTCACCCCCGCGGGGGTCGAGCCAAATCCTGACAAGGTCAGGGCCATCATGGAGCTAGGATCCCCATGGAACACTAAGGAGGTGCAGCGGCTGACAGGGAAGCTGACAGGGCTAAGTAGGTTTCTCTTTCGGGCTGGGGAGAAATGCTTACCCTTCTTCAAAATACTAGGGGGGGGGGGTCAAAAATTCGAATGGACTAAGGAGTGCGAGGAGGCATTCCAGGCCCTCAAGATGCAGCTGACCCAGGCCCCGCTGCTCCAAGGGCCCAAGGAGGGAGAAGAACTGTTCTTATATCTCGGGGTCGGGGGAGAGGCCTTGAGCTCCGTCCTAGTTCGGGAAGAGGGAAAGAAGCAGCTCCCTATTTACTACGTGAGTCGGGTCCTGAAAAAGGCCGATCTCCGATATCCAATTTTGGAGAAGCTGGCTTTCGCCCTGGTCATCTCAGCCCAAAGGCTGCGACCCTATTTCCAGGCACACTCAATCCGAGTAGTGACTGACCATCCTCTCTACAACATCTTCAGGGGGTGGAGCACTCTGGCAGGCTCGCCAAGTGGTCGGTGGAGTTGAGTGAGTTTGATTTTTCCTTTGTCCCCCGCCTCTCGATCAAAGCTCAAGCAATGGCCGACTTCTTGGCTGATTATGTGATTGAGGTGGCGGAGGAATAGCTCACTCGTCCGACTCCTTGGAAGGTAAAGGTGGATGACGCCTCGGGGAGGCATTCCCTAGGAGTGGAGGTGATCTTGGAGAGCCCTCAGGGGACTAGAATTGAGCAAACTGTGTTTTACACTTTCCCATCACCAACAATCAAGTCGAGTATGAAGCCGTGATAGCAGGGCTGCGCCTGGCCTGGGAGCTGGGGGTGTTGGACATGAAGGTCCTTACCGACTCCATGGTGGTAGCTTCCCAGATCAACGGGGAGTTTGAGGCAAGGGAGCCTACCATGCGATTGTACTTAGCCAAAGTAAAGGGAGTCATCGACACGTTCCAAACTTTCTCCATCCAGTACGTGCCCCAGAAGGAAAGTGAGCAGGTCGATCAGCTCGCAAAGCACGGTCCTCGGGTGGGAGGTACAATCACCGACCTATTCCTCCCCTCCATCGAATAGGGGGAGCTCATGGAGATAGATCAACGGACTTCATGGATGGACCCAGTTGTAACATTCCTTTCCACGGGAGAGTATCCGGAGGGGGCAGATAAGAATAAGTTAAGGAGTAAGTCGGCGTACTATCTCCACCAGGACGGGCAGCTGTATAGGAAGACACTCTCGGGGATGTTGGCTCGTTGCGTGGCCTAGGAGGAGGTACCAAGAATCTTGGAGGAACTCCACACCGGAGAGTGTCGGAGTCATTCCGGGAGTCGGACCCTGGAAGGAAGGATTGTGAGGTAAGGGTACTTCTGGCCCACCCCGGGCAATGATGTAACGGAATTTGGAAGAAGGTGCCATAAATTCCAGCTGTTTGCCCCCCTCCAGCTACAGCCGGCCCAGCGACTCAAAAGTATCACGACCCCCTGGCCCTTTGCCATTTGGGAACTGGATTTGGTTGGGTCATTCCCCCAGGCTAGTGGGCAGAGGAGGTTCCTCCTAGTAATGATCGATTACTTCTCCAAGTAGTTCGAAGTGAAGGCGCTGGCCAAGGTGACCTCCCAGGTTATCAGAAATTTTGTGTGGGGAGAGATCATCTACCGCAATGGGCTGCCCCAGGCCATCGTCACGGACAACGGGCCCCAGTTCGCCACGCTGAGTTCACCAGTTTTTGCGAGCATCTTGGAATCGACCTCAGGTTCGCCTCGGTCCATCACCCCAGGAGCAACGGCCAGGTGGAGGCCGCGAACAAGATCATTGTCAACCTCCTGAAAATGAAAGTGGAAAATCTGAAAGGAAGTTGGGTAGAGCAGCTCCCCGTGATTCTCTGGGCCTTGAGGACCACCCCCAGCACAACTACCGGAGAGACTCCCTTCAAACTCTCTCATGGGTGCGAGGCAGTGCACCCCGTGGAATTTGAAGTCCAAACACCTCGAGTCATTACGGCCAAGGAAGGCAGAGAAGAATGGCAGGCAGAGGATGAGGAGGAGCTGCGGCTCTCCCTTGACATGGTGGAAGAACTACGGGATCTTTCCGCCCTCCGGCAGGAAGAGGTGAAGAGGCGGATGGCCAAGTACTTCGACAAGCACGTCAGAGTCAAACAGTTTGTGGAGAGGGACTTGGTGCTGAAGAAGGTGGACGCAGCAGGGAGATCAGCAACCATAGGGAAGCTCAACCCCAGCTGGGAAGGCCCGTTCATTGTAAAAGAGGCGTTGAAATCAGGGGGGTATCAGCTCCAAAATGTGGATGGCGAGACCCTAAGTCTCACCTAGAGTGGTGACAACTTAAAATGCGTTTTCCCTTGACGTTTGTAAGTTGTCCCTTGATCTTTAACGAAAATTTTTTAACATGCCAATATGTTTGCTATGAGTTTGTATGAAGAAGTGAAGTAAATTTGGACCCCGAGCAGATCCCGCTGTCAGGCTCTCACCTAGCTGGCAGTGCTGGAAGTCACTCGGTGTAAACCTTGGGCCTCGAGCAGATTCCGCTGTCAGGCTCTCACCTAGCTGACAGGGCTGGAAGTCACTCAATGGAATTGGTAGTGGTCCCCGAGCAGATCCCGATGTCAGGCTCTCATCTAGCTGGCAGGGCTGGAAGTCACTCGGTGTCATCCTTGGGCTTCAAGCAGATCCCACTGCCAGGATCTCACCTAGCTGGCAGGGCTGGAAGTCACTCGATGGCATTGGTAGTGGACCCCGAGCAGATCCCGTTATCAGGCTCTCACCTAGCTGGAAGGGCTGGAAGTCACTCGGTGTCATCCTTGGGCCTCGAGCAGATCCCACTATCAGGCTCTCACCTAACTGACAGGACTGGAAGTCACTCGATGGAATTGGTTGTGGACCCCAAGCAGATCCCGCTGTCAGGTTCTCACCTAGCTGGCAGGGCTGGAAGTCACTCAGTGTCATCCTTGGGGCTCGAGCAGATCCCGCTGTCAGGCTCTCACCTAGCTGACAGGGCTGGAAGTCACTCGATGGAATTGGTAATGGACCCCGAGCAGATCAAGCTGTTAGGATCTCATCTAGCTGGTAGGGCTGGAAGTCACTCGGTGTCATCCTTAGTCCTCGAGCAGATCCCGTGTAACATCCCATGTTACTTCTGGACCCCCTCAACTTAGATTGGGTTAGGCATGGGTGAGATTTAAGGAAGACCAACTATGTTTGACCCTAAGTAGTGGGTGGTAACCATGTGGGGCCCACTATAAGACCATAGTCAAACTAGGTCAAACTAGCCTAAGTGGGGACCCTAGCCACACCATGACCCCACCACATTGCCCTAACCCTAAAGACGATCTAAGTGGACCCTAGGGCATATCACTAGGTCAACACTTTGACCTAAATTGACCAAAGTCAACCTTGGGCTTAATTTGGTCAAACCCACACTCATAAGCCCAATTAGCCTAAGTAGGGCACCCCCTTGACCCAACCCAAGTTGGGTGGTGCCACTAGACCCATTTCCACCAAGTAGGGTCAGCTCACCCACCATGGTTGACCAAGTCAACTCCCCAAGTCAACAAGTCAACAAATTGACCTAAAGGAGTGAAATGAAGACCAAGCCATTTTCCCTTGGACCAAGCCCACCAAAATTGGCCCATAGCCAGCCCAAGTGAACAAGACCAGTCCTACCCCTCTAAATCAGGAGAGAGAATACATGCAAGGGGGTAAAAGTGGGATTTTAAGGGTAGGAGGAGAGAGAAAATGAAAAGAGAGGAAATGGTGGCCACATGGCCACCCCATCAGATGGTTTTAACTGCCCAAAACCAGGTGGCCGACCTCCCCTCTTCATTTCCAGCAGAAAACCAGGGCTGTGTGCCACTTGGCAGCTGGGCGGAGCAAACAAAGCTCAAACCGAGCTCACATAGGAAATACCTCCACATATACTCCACCTCAGTCCAAATAGACCTCACCAACAGCTTCAGGAGACAGAAGGGAGTGGAAATCGAGTGCTGGATCATGGAGAATGGTGGAGAATCGAGTTTTCGGGGTGGAGCTCGCCGGCGCACCACCACCGCGGCAAACCGCCGCCTGACCCGCAGTCAAGCCTCAATTCAAGTGCGTTTCGCCTCGCCTGTTCCCGTACTAGGTTTCTAGATCAATCTAGGGAGATATCGGGCTCAATCGAGCCCGATGCCATGAGAGAAAATGGAGAAAACTGAGCCTTTTTCTTCTTGCTCGGGTTTGCCGGAGGAGCCAACTCCGGTGGCCCCACCGCCGGGAAACGCTAGCCCCCACCGTAACGAAGGTGGTGGCGATATCCGCCGGCGGTGGTGGTGGCTCAGCTGGCCGGAAAACACCAGCCAACATCGTCCAGGAAGATGCAATCGTGGCCGTCAATGCTTCGGGGACGATGAACCGATTCCGTCGGTTTTAGCTTTAAGATTCGTGCAATAGATTTAAATGATTTAATTAATATATGATGAATAGTGAAATCCCTGTCACACAAATACAGCCACTTTGCATGTTAATTTTAGGCCTATTATATGCATTTCCAGAATTTAGTCCCTTAATGAAAATTGTAGCTGATGGTCTTATCTTTAAATTTCCACCTTAAACATATGATTTGGTGCAGTGTACAGTCCTGTAGGACATTTCTCCTAGGACTGGTCCTAGGGTAGGGCAGAAATTAAATTGGATGCCCAGGTCAAACCATTAGCCAGCATGGCCCCAAATTTTGGACAAATGCATGATTAGGGCATACGTAGCCCCTGCCAAAATTTAGGAATTTTTAGAGAAAAGTTTCCTATAGTGTTTGCCAAAATATCAAAATACAAATAAATGAAATATAAGAAGTTCTACACATCCCCATGGTCCCAAATCTTGGAGGTAGGTCAATGGGGACATCCTTGGTGCATGATAAAATTTTCAGCACCCTGGGTTCACTGCATGTTGGAGAATCCACTTGCATGTGTTAGCTCATGTTATGCCTTGGTGTGCAATTAGCAAAAATGCAAATATAGTGTATTCAGCCAATGGTGACATGTAAAGGTCTTGGAATTATTTACAATGGTTCATTAGGGAAAATTTCATCCCTCAAATTAATCATGGAAATTTTGGAATCAAAATTCCATTTATTGGAATTTATTTTAAATATAGCTATTTTGGAAATAAAATTGGAAAATAAGTTTTCCTCAAGTACAAATCCCAATATTTTGCCATGGCATTGATAATGTCACATTTGACTTAGGAAAAATATGATCCCTCTGTTTTGAAGAACGTTTGGAGTAGATATCTTAAATTGCCCATTTTACCCTTATCTTATTAATTCTTGAAATGATGGATATGTACCTCAGAAAAATTTGGAATTTATTCTACTACCATAAAATGGTATTATTAGTTTTGCATGAATTTTTCAGAATTAATGGATGCATTGTTAGTTGTTAGATTAATACAATGTCATTTTTGGTAAATATGTCATAATGGAATTTTATAGGCCATTACACAATAAATGTTGATGATACCCTGCCAATAGTCATAAATTAGTGTTCTAAAAGTTCTGTAATTTTCCTGGAAATTTTGATTACATAATTCCTATACTTCATTTGGAAAATGGAATTGGTGTGAATTTGATATTAAATAGGAAATGGGATTAAATAATTAAAGGAAAATTATGAAACTCTGTAGGCAGCAATAGTTTATCAGTATACATCTCAGGAAAAATTTCCTAGGTTAGTGGATACTTAATCATACTACTTCATGTGTAAAATGACCTAGTGTTTAAATTAAAAGATTTAATTAAAGGACTATTTGGCCAAGAAAAATTATGAGAATTCATAGGGTAGTTCCCTTAGTCCATACCACCCTAGAATAAATATTTAGAGGCAAGATGCCTTAAGGTTTGGAAGATCACATTTTTAGGGTAATCATAGGACATGACCTGCATATAACACAAATAGGTCTTGCCTTAGGGGTTACCAGGGGATTGATTATCGGCAGAAATGAGAGAGATCAACAGGAGTAACCCTGGTGGGTAGAGTTGTCTTAGTGAGGGATCAAAAGTGCAAGTCTTAGTTAGCAACTGGAATGGGGGTCGGCGGAAGACCGTCGGCTTCCCGGTAACACCTTAAGTCACTAGGGTTGTACTAGAGCAATAAGGAGAGCTGGGGAGATACATGGGTAGCCATCAACTAAAATAAGTATCCTTGCGAAAGGGAACGCTGGGCGTAATCCCAACACAGTTCCTAGTGCCCCTTGAGAGCCCTTCACAGGGAATACCGGGGGCAGTCCTGGGATTAACCTTAAATCTCTAAGTATAATAAACCGTAGACAAGAGTAGTTTAATAGGTTAGGACATGGTTGTACCTTCTCGCCCGTGTAGGGTTAGAGAGATTCATTATATATGCTCACCCGTTTAGGGTTGGAGGAAGTTGGTATAAAGGCACTGATGTGCGATCTCACCCATTTAGGGTTGGAGGGAGTTGGTATAAAGGCACTGATGTGCGATCTCACCCGTTTGGGGTTTGAGGGAGTTGGTATAAAGGCACTAATGTGCGTTCTCACCCGGGTTTGGGTTTGAGGGATTCAGGACGGGTTTGGTGCTGCGAGCGGGAGGCTCGGTATGAATTACTTGCATGTGCATAAATATCGTGGCGGGGCATGCGGTACTGGCCGTTCGTCACACCGATGGTAGTACGGTGCACCAGGCGGTTGTGGGAGTTAGAGGGGCCAGTGGGTTGTTTTACACTGCGGTCTGGAGGATGATCCCCGATAACACACATCCGACCCAACAAGACTGACGGGTTTGTCAGCAAAGTACGTACGCGAGACTCTAGAGTGCACCTTGGACGTGTACAGAGGCGTATGAGAGGGGTCTAAGGCTTGGTAGTGTGCATACCGGTCTAGAAGCGGAGACGCCCGCTTCGCTGCTGCCGTAGCCACAGCGGTGGTACCCGAAAGTGATGCTAGCTCTCAAAAAGTGGGAACTAAAGGTCTGTGATCACAGAGTCATTGTGTGTGAGTTGCACTTGCCTGCGCATAAATTGCATCATATCATTCATTCATATTAGGTCATACGCTTCATAGATCCTTATCATATAAATTAGTATGGGATCTTTTATATGATAAGTTAAATTTCCTAGAAACCCTAACTTATATATTTGTATGGGCATTTATATAAGTTAGGGTACGTTTGTGATGATAGCATAGTGGTAGTTAGTTTATTTACTGGTTCATATTACTGTTCTTTACTTTCTTTTACTGCACTGCTCTTACTTATTACTTGTACCGTACTTAGAACTGCTAGTGTAGAACTACATTACTTATTACAACTCTAGTTAGATACTGTCACCTGCTTCCACTTTGCTACCCCTTTTGTTGTCCTCCGCTTCGTCCTCCCGCTCGGTGCCTAGGAGCTGCGGGGCGAGGTGCGAAGGAAACGACTTAGTCTTTTTGACTAATGGTCGGTGACCAACTATTTTTAGGAGTCCGGGGAGATGGATCACCAGCACGTCGAGGAGGCAGGACATGAGGAGCAGATACCGCTTCAGCAGGCTACTACTACTACCGTGCGTCCTCAGGTGGGACGAGATCTGATGTTCTAGTTTAGCTTCCGCATTTATTATTTTGTGAGAGAGTGATTTGATGTACTGGGCATAAGCCCTTTTTTTACTCTTTCATTTGTACTCTTCTGTGGACTATAGTGATGTACTTTTCATTTCATTTATATGATTGCACTATGTGGCTTGTGGACTGATGGTTTATATATAGTTTTACATCTTTCTTCTCATATTGGCCTACAGGTTAAATGATCGTTCTAGCCGGCAGAATCAGCGTGTTGCGGTGTCGACTAACCCGTGAGTTAGTGCCACCGTAAGACGGCTGTTCTGGGCATAAGATCCGGTAGCTCTCTTATCAAGGTCCTGGGTTCGAGACCTAGTGGCAACAACCTACCGTGCTGATAAACGGGCCGGAGAGGGGTTGGGGTGCATGGCCTGCAGGCTTGAATGTGAAAGGCTGACTACCATGAGTGGGACCGGGTCTAGACTCTGGTAAGCCGGCGGTCCAGCGGGTTCCCATGGGATGGGCCTGGACCGTTACATCCCGCTGTCAGGCTCTCACCTAGCTGACAGGGCTGGAAGTCACTCGATGGCATTGGTAGTGGACCCTGAGCAGATCCCGCTATCAGGCTCTCATCTAGCTGGCAGGGCTGGAAGTCACTCGGTGTCTTCCTTGGGCCTCGATCAGATCCCACTGTCAGGCTCTCACCTAGCTGGCAGGGCTGTAAGTCATTGGATGGCATTGGTAGTGGACCCCGAGCAGATCCCTCTATCAGGCTCTCACCTAGCTGGTAGGGCTGGAAGTCACTCGGTGTCATCCGTGGGCCTCAAGCAGATCCTGCTGTCAGGCTCTCACCTAGCTGACAGGGCTGGAAGTCAATCGATGGTATTGGTAGTGGCCCTGAGCAGATCCCGTTGTCACGCTCTCACCTAGCTGGCAGGGATGGAAGTCACTCGGTGTCATCCTTTGGCCTCTAACAGATCCCACTGTCAGGCTCTCACCTAGATGACAGGGCTGGAAGTCACTCGATGGCATTGGTAGTGGACCCCGAGCAAATCCCACTGATAAGCTCTCACCTAGCTGACAGTGCTGGAATTCACTCGGTGTCATCCTTGGGCCTCGAACAGATCCCGCTATCAGGCTTTCACATAGCTGGCGGGACTGGAAGTCACTCGATGGTATTGGTAGTGGACCCCGAGCAGATCTCGCTGTCAGGCTCTCACCTAGCTGGCAGGGCCGGAAGTCACTTGGTGTCATCCCTGGGCCTCGAGCAGATCCCGCTGTCAGGCTCTCACCAAGCTGGCAGGGCTGTAAGTCACTCGACGGTATTGGTAGCGGTCCACGAGCAGATCCCGCTGTCACGCTCTCACCAAGCTGACAGGCTGAAGGTTACCCAAAGAAGTCCTCCCCCAGGTAGTGCCTAAAAAACCTGGCCTGTCCAAGAGAGGAGAGCTCGGCCTAGGCAAGTTCGAGCTCGCCGTCCCAGCTTGGGCTCGGCAAAAGATCGGCAAGCTAGAGCCTTGAGCCTCGCCAAGAGGAGGCGGGTCCCGTCGGGCTGCCTCATCCACCCGCTATGTTTTACTTGGGAAGGTTTAGAAAGGTTGGTCTCGCATCGATGAGATGGCGGACAGCTCGCGAGCAAGCTGGGGGAAATCCGGAGAGTTGGCAAGCCAGGCCCTGGGACCTCGCCGAGGGGAGGCGGAACCCGCGGGGAGTCCCCTCCCCCTGCTTTATTTTACTTGGAAAAATTCTGAAAGTTCGGTCTTTTGATTAAGTAGGCCGAGGACAGCTCGCGAGCGAGCTGCAGCGAAGCCCCTGGGAATTGCCGAGCACTCAGGGTACTCACTCGCAGGAGCATAACGATGGTTATCCTACTCGCAGTACCTGTCTATGCGAAGTCAACTGGGGAAGTACTCGCGGGTATGCAGAACACAACAAAAATCATCAAAAAATAATGGCACGTGTATGATCAAAAATCTTCTTTCGTTGAATAATAGTATTTACAGGTGGAGCTCGCCTCGGCGAGGAAACAAAAAAAATGTGTGTACAATCAGTCCTGCCCCCCCCCCCCCCCCCCCCCCCCGCCGGACTGGTCCTCCCCTTCACCCGACTGGTCCGAGAAGTCCTTCCTAAACATTGCGTCTCGGCTATCTTCCTTCTCGCTGGGAGGCGTCGCCGGGACTAAGCTCGGCATCAGGTCCTTGGTGGAGATCTCCTCGCACCCATCTACTAGCACCCCAGTGTCCTTCATCATCTGGAGGCTACACTCGGCAGCCTGGATGGAGTTGATCCGCAGTGTATCAGCGAGGTCGGCCTTGCCAAAGATCCTCGGCCTCTTGTATGGGAGGGTGGGATCAATGTCGGCGGCCGGGAAGAAAATATCCGTCTGGCGGCGGACCTCGTGGCTGAGGTTCTGGTTCTCCTCTTTCAGCCCCGCATTTGCCCCCTCTAGCTCGACAAGCCGAGCTCGCAACTCGCCAATCTCCTCCTCCTGCTCGGCATTACGAGCCCGCAGCTCCCCGGCGGCCTTGGCGTCCTAATAGAAGAAAAGTTCATTAGTTACAGCGCAAAATATTCCAAGTAAAAGTGGGAAGGAGTCTGATACTTACCAACCCGCCGGCGGCCTGTGCGAGAAGACCCTCGGCGATGCCGAGCCGCCTCGCCTGATTAGTGACTTTGTCTTTGGCGAAGTCGCGAGCCTGCTCAGCTTTTTGGAGTTGATTGCTGAGGGCGAAGCTGCGGCGGGTCAGCATGTGGTGGAGCTCCATGGTCCGCAGATGTGCCTGCAGACCCGCATGGCCGAGCTGCCGAAGGGTCATGTTCTTGTAGGCCTCGACATCCTCACGGCCATAGAGGCCGAAGCCGAGGGCATAAGCATGGCCGGTGGCGGGCTCGCAGTCATGCCAGGACAGATGCAGAATGGAGATGGAGACCCGATGGGCCAGCTCATCCCACTACACCATGGGCTCGCCCGCCGAGTACCTCCACCGCCCCCCGAAGTTAAAGGGATGTTGTTTCGGCGCCCCGCGCTCGCGGCCGCCCTCTTCGCCGAAGGAGGTGGGGAGATCACTGCCGCAGAAGAAGGAGCCTCGCTGCCCTTCAGACCTTTGCTAGTGGTCTCCTTCAGCGGGCTCTCCGGCGACGCGTTAGTGGGGGGGGGGGGGGGGCTCAGTTGAGCTTATGTATTTGGGGCTGGATTGAAGTTGTTGATGTTGTTTTCCCCGCGAGGCGAGCACGACCTTCTTCATCATTTTTCCAAATGGCTGGCGGTGCGGCAGGTTCGACCCCGCATCTTCAGGACGCCTCTTGCTGGAAGAGGGTTGGGAGAGGGCCGCCTCATCTCGGCAGGCCCCTGCCGCCGCCTTTTTGCGAGCAAGGGGGTCCGGGTGCGACCCCGTGTCCGCAAACGGCGGGTTCAGGGGAATTATTCACTCCCCTGCAAGAAAATACTTGGAAAAAGTTAGAAGAATTTCAGCAGCAATATGGCGAGCTCGGCAATCGGGTGAGCTCGGCAAGGTGGGGAGAACATTACCTTCGGCGGGTAGGACGGGGAGAAGCGAGTCGAGGCCCCTTCGCAGGAAGGCGACCTCAAAGTCCTTGTGGAGGAAATACCTGTGGAGCTCGGCATCGTTGCCGGATATGGCCGGCGGGCGGTACACCTCCTCGCCTTTTTGCTGAGGCAAGTACGGGATGTTGCCGAGGTCGCCCTTGATGAAGGCGATCCTGGTCATCCAGTTATGGTGCTTGTTCGCGATCTCGCAAACCTTGATCAGCGAGCCGCCGAAGTAGGCGAACCCATCCAGCGTCACCTTGTAAGAAAATAGTTTCCTGAACACTGTCAGGTTGAACTCAATCCTCTCCCGCCGGAGGTAGCTCACGAACGCCACCATCATCGCGATGGTGTTGGAGTTTAACTGCGCGGGTACTGTGTCATAGTACTTCAGAATTTGCCGGATCTCCGGCCAGAGGGGGAGGCGCAACCCCACCTCGAAATGCGAGATGGGGAAGGCGAGCTCATCCTCGTAGAAGGTGTTGATGGCCTCCCCCTGCCTCGGCCTGCGCGCCTCGAAGGCCGACGACACATACTCAGCCTTGAACTCTGCGAGATCCTCCTCGCTGGTATGCCCCTCGAAGAAGCAATAGTCGGTGAAGTGCTGCACGCACTTGGAGAGGCCGTCGACATCAGGGTTGGCCTTGCCCATGTTCGCAGAGGAAGAAGCAGAGCGCGAGCAAAAAAGGAGAAAAGCGCAGGGGGAGAGAGAAAGTGAGCAATAAAAGCATAGTACGAGGGTTGGTGGTGAGGGGGGGTATTTAGAGAAAAAGAAATCTGGGGTAAGGCCGTCCAATCGGCTCAGCTCGCCACCCCAGCTTGCCACCCCAACTCGCCACCCCAGCTCGCCGACTTCCGGTGCATCCAAACCAAGGCTAAGTCAAACATCACAGTATTTTACTTGAATAATGTATGTCTAAGAATATTCTAAAAAAATACTTATTACAGAGACCAAGTTCAGGAGTAAAAAAGCAGGGGCGCACAAGAAGGGGGTGCATTAGGATGCGAGTACCGGTCGGCTCGGCAAAGGAGACGCCCTCTTACCTACCCCGGACTCGCTGCTCCTGCCCCCCAGACTGCCGCGCGCAGAGCAGCTCGCGGATCCTCCCCGAGTTCCTCTGCGCCACTGAGAGGACATCGTCTATCTCGTCCACAAGCCGGGAAGGATACATCAGCTCGCCAGCCTGTCCGCTTCGTACCTCATCGGCAAGACGCGCGTAGTCGCGTTGTAGCATCTCGTTGACCCCCTGCACCTCGCGCAGCCCGCACACCAACTTCTTGAAAAGCTTAACCTCCCTCCTCATCAACTTGCCTTGATACACTTCTGGGCCCAGGTAAGAGTCCAGCGAGCTTAGGGAAGGGAGGGGAGAGTAGTGGGTTGCCCGCGAAGACTCCTCGACAGCGGATTGGTTGGGTGGAACTATGGAGTCATACGTCAGCAAAAAGAGGAATGCAGGAAAAGCTCATGGGGAAAGAATCCAAGCAAAATTGACCTGACGAGCTCGGCAACTCGAAGGAGATGCGGGGAGGGAGGAACCTCAGATCCTTCCCGCGACCTGGGCCGTGAGTCCCCGGTGAGAGAAGCTCGAATCCCTGGGTGGGCATGGTCCCCAGACCCGCCCCCATGGCCACGTTAGTTTGCCGAGGAGAGGGGGTGCATACTGGCGAGCTCGGCCTCTGCGAGCTCAACCCCAAGGTCCCAAAGGGAGGGGATGGCTCCCGGTGGTGGTTTTCCGGAGTCATGAACCGTGAGTCCCCAAGAGTGGTCGTGGCTCGCGGGGTGGCGTCTCGCGGCGCGGTGTCTTCTACACCATCAGGCCGGCGGTCTGGGCCATCGCAGACCTCGATGACATTCCTCCCTCTTTCAGAGGCAGGAAGAGTGGAGGAGCCGGTCTCGTGCTCCAAGGTGGCCCTCAGGTCGTTGTAGATGGGCTAGGCCGCTTGAGGGAATGGTTTCATCTTCTTGGAGCTAGGCTCGGCAGAGCCACCCTGCGGCACAGCTGCAGGGACCGCCGTCAGGGCGGCTACGCGAGCTGCAGAAGCCTGGCGAGCTCGATCTAGATGCTCTTGAATATCCTTGGGGAGCGGTATCTTGGCAGGGTTAGAGCGAAGGGAATCCCAAGAGTCAGGAAGGTGAGCAGGTGCATATATATAGCCGCAGGTGGACCCCACCCAAAGATTCCCTCCAGCTCGCCACCCCGCGCTCGCCGCACACTTGGGGTTGGATGTTTCTTTCCGAGCTTCGCCAAGCTCAAAAAGAGCGGGGATTATGTACAACCCCGTGTCCGGCGAGCAAGGTCGCCAGGAGCCAGACGGATCGAGCTGAAGATAGTGGGCAAGCTCAGCAGTAGAGAAACCGGGCCCGAGCTCGTGATTCGTCGACCGGAGATTGGCATTCGTCGAACGAAGATCAGTATTCGTCGACCCCGAGCTCGGCATTCGCCGAGCTAGTCCAAGAATCATCAAGATCAGGTCAACTGATGGCGACCAATGGATGGGCGAGCTCACCGTCCCAGCTCGCGTCCTCGCAACGGAGCTCGGAAAAAGCAGGCGAGCAGGACCTGTCGAGGTGATCAAGCCCCCTAGCTCTCCTGGATGTATGAGGTACTTTTTACTGTTTTTCCCCCGCTGGTTTGCCTATATCCCTTCAAAACAGCGGAGTTTGGCTGTTGGGAGACCCAGCCAAGGGTTTTTTGGTAACTTCAGTTCAGTTCATTTGGTTATTGACAGTTTAGATTCCAAAAACTACAAATAGGACCCAAGGGGTACCTCAGAAGGCATGCTTCCTGTGCTCTCCTGCTCTAGTCTTCACGTGCTTTCTGAGAGTTCCTTAGCTCAGCCTCTTGCTAAGGAGGGGAAGCGCTCTCAGATCTTTCGGGTGTGTGGTGGGTCCTCCCCGCCGAGCCCTTGTGTCGGTATTTCCTTGTTTTCTTTGTTTTTTTGCTTGCAGGAGTGAAGTAGGCGCGAGACCACTCCTTCCCCAAGGGTGAACTCCACAGGAGACCGAGATTTCGGTTTCAACAGCCAGCAAGCTTTTGGGCTGATGGATATAAGGCCAAGTGGTCTCCACTTCTTTAAACTCACCTTCTCTCTCCTCTTTTTTGTAATTTCTCCAAAATTCCCCTTGCATGTGTCCTCTCTCCAAAACCAGAGGGGTATGGCTGGTCTTTGACCACTTGGGTTGATAATGGGTCAAGTTTGGTGGGCTTGGCCCAAGGAGAGTGGGCTTAGCTCTCATTTTCTCCTTTAGGTCAATTAGTTTGACTATGTTGACTTGAGTGGTGACTTGGTCAACCATGATGAGTGGGCAGACCCCACTTGGTGATCATGGGTCTAATGGCACCACCCAACTTGTGTTGGGTCAATGTGGTGCCCTACTTGGGCTAATTGGGCCTATAGGTATAGGTTTGGACAAATTAGGGCCATGGTTGACTTTGGTCAACTAGGGTTAAAGGGTTGACCTAATGACATGCCCTAGGGTCCACTTAGATTATTTTAGGGTTAGGGCAATGTGGTGGGGTCATGGTGTGGCCAGGGTTCCTATTTAGGCTAGTTTGACCTATTTTGACTTTGGCCCCTTAGTGGGCCCCACATGGCTACAACACATTACCTAGGGTCAAACCTAGCTAATTTTCCTATCACCCACCCCATGCCTAACCCAATCTAAGGTAAGGGGTCTAGAAGTAACATGGGATGTTACAAATCCCAATAAACAAGAAAATAATTTCATCCCCGAAATTCAAGTTCGGGTCTACGGGGTTCTATCTGTAACAGTTTAAGTAAATTCAAAACATAATTTGAAGCATACCTGAAGTAAATAGCTCCGGGTGTCGTTCCAACATTAGATCCCTCGGCTCCCAAGTGTGGTCCTCCCGTCCATGATTGGACCACAACACCTTCACGAGAGGGACCTTCTTCTTCCGCAACACACGGACATCTGTATCATCAATCCGGATTGGCTCCAATCTGACAGATCTGTCTGGCGCTATCGGACCGGCTGTAGTAGTAACATGCTGCTCCGGCTGAAGGAGAGCTCTTCGCAAGGACGAGACATGGAAGACGTCGTGTAGGGTACCCAACTCCGGTGGCAGATGAAGTGGGTAACCGAAGGGGCTGATCCGCTTCAGGATCAAGTATGGCCCCATGTATCGAGGACTGAGCATCTTGTGCCCCCGCACATGAGATACACCATGTACCAGACGTATCTTCAAGAAAACTCTATCTATAACTTGGAACTCCACCTTCTGGTGCCGAGCATCATAATACTTTGCCTGTCTACTCTGGGCCTTTAGCAGTCTATCCCTGATCAAATGAACCTGAGCCTCCGTATCCTTCACATAATCAAAACCAAGAGCCTTGGTATCCACATACTGAACCCATGACAGCGGTGTCCGGCACTTCCTCTCGTAAAGTGACTCATATGGAGCCATCCTGATGCTAGCCTGGTGACTGTTATTGTAGGAGAACTCGATCAATGGTAGCAACCTCTCCTAAGGCTTCCCCATATCCAATATGCATAGACGAAGTAGATCCTCCATGGTCCGGATGTTCCGCTCGGTTTGTCCGTCGGTCTGCGGGTGGAAGGCAGTATTAAAAGTAAGCTGAGAGCCCAAGTAAGCATGCACAACCCTCCACTCCCTCAAAGTGAACCAACCATCACTGTCTGAAACAATTGTCCTGGGGATGCCATGGTATCTGACAAAATGCTCCACGAATAATCTCACCAAAACTGCAACTGGAGCATCCTTCCTGACTGGAATAAAGCGCGCCACCTTGGTCAGTCTGTCTACTATGACCCAGATGGAATCATGCCTAGAGTGGGAGCGAGGTAGTCCGTGCACAAAGTCTATAGCAATGTCCTCGAACTTCCACTATGGGATTGACAATGGCTGTAATAAACCTCTCGGGCTCTTGCATTCCTCCTTAACACGCTGGCACGTCTCACAATCTGTCACAAAGTGGGTGATCTCCCTCTTCATCCCAGGCCAAAAATAGTCTTTCGTAAATCTGCCCAAATCTTGGTGATGCCGGGATGCACTGAATATCTGGAGCAATATGCCTCTCTAAGTATATCATCCCGAATACCGCCCCCTGCTGGTATATAAATATGTCCACGGAATCGAAGGAGATCATACTGCAGCATGTAATCCTCAACCTTTTCCCTTTCCAGGGCACTGAAATTCGGCTCCAATGTATCATCCAGCCTCTAATGCACCATAATGCGCTCCCGAATGTCATCATCTCTGATCAATGAGCTCAGGTACTCTCGGTATCCTACTGTTTCGGACTCAAAAACCATAGTAATATGCATGTCGTCCATCACCTGTATCAGCTCCATAGCCATCATCCGAGGCTCCGGCCTAGAGGTGTCGGCCCTCCTGCTCAATACATCTGCTACTGTGTTTACCTTCCCCAGGTGGTAGTGAATCTGGTAATCATAGTCACAGAGAAATTCTAGCCATCTCATATGTCGCATGTTTAGGTCCTTCTGCGTATCGATGTACTTGAGATTCTTATGATCTGAGAAAATGTCACAATGAATCCCATACAGATAATGCCACCATATCTTTAGCACAAATACAATATCCCCGAGCTCCAAATCGTATATCGGATAGTTATGCTCGTGCTTCTTCAACTGTCTCGAAGCATAAGCGATAACATGTCCGTGCTGCATCAGTACAGCACCCATCCCTTCGTATGAGGCATCCGTGTAAATCTGAAATCCCTCACTCCCAGATGGGAGTGCAAGGATAGGATATGAGGTAAGTCGGTCCTTCAACTCCTGAAATGCTGTCTCGCACTGCTCTGTCCAAGCAAACTCTACATCCTTCCTCGTCAAGGTCGTGAGGGGGAGTGTTATCCTCGAGAACTCCTCCAAGAACTTACGATAGTAACCTGCTAATCCCAAGAAACTGCGAATGTCGAACGCTGTCTTCGGCCGTGGCCAATCTCTCACTGTCTCTATCTTGGCTGGATCCACCGCCAATCCAGCTCCACTGATCGTATGCCCCAAGAAGGCCACCTCTTGTAGTCAGAACTGGCACTTAGAAAACTTCGCATACATCTGGGACTCCCGCAGCCTCTGCAAAACCTGTGTCAAATGCTTTGTGTGCTCCTCTTGAGTCCGGGAATAGATCAGAATATCATTGATGAATACAATGACGAAGTGGTCTAAGAAGTGCTCGAATACACGGTTCATTAGAGTCATGAATGCGGCAGGGGCATTCGTGAGCCCAAAAGGTATCACCGTGAACTCGTATAACCCGTATCGTGAGCTGAAAGCCATCTTCGGGATGTCTTCCTCTCGGATGTGCAGATAATAGTAACCGAATTTCAAATCCAGCTTAGAGAACCAGAAGGCCCCCTGAAGCTGATCAAATAACTCATCTATTCGAGGTAGAGGATAGGTATTCCGGACCGTCAACCGGTTCAGCTCCCTGTAATCTATGCACAGCCGCAATGATCCGTCTTTCTTCTTTACAAAGAGAACTGGTGCTCCCCACGGTGACGAGCTCGGCTGCACAAATCCCGATTCCACAAGCTCCTGAAGCTGAGTACTGAATTCTGCCAACTCTCTGGGAGCCATCCTGTAAGGTGCCCGGGACACTGGCTCGCCTCCAGCACCAACAGAATCCTGAAATCCAAGTCCCGAGCCGGTGGTAGTCCGGGCAATTTCTCAGGGAATACATCAGATAAATCCCGAACCACCGGGATATCATCTATAGAACTCTCTGCTACCACCATCTCGAAGCAGATAAGGAACACCTCTTCCCCCTGCTCATAGGCCTTGACATCCTGTATAGAAGATAATGATGGATGGGGGATAGGTCGGATACCTTCAATAGTAACATAGGAGTATCCATGCCTGAGTGTGATCCTCTTAGAGGGGCAGTCGATCTGGGCATAGTTCCAATTCATCCAGGTCATGCCCAAAATCAAATCAAAATCCGGCTATCACAAGACCGCCGCCGGAGCTTCGAATGTCTTGCCTCCTATCTCGGCCTCCATGTTGTAGCTATCTGTGGTCCGTAGCTCCGATCCATCAAGAAGAAGCACCCTCATCTCTATGCCAGGGAATCTCTCCACACACTCTAGTCCTTCAATAAAATTATCTGACATGAATGAGTGTGAAGCACCCATGTCGAAGAGGGTATGAGCGGGCTTGCCGCTGATCATAACTATGCCTGAGATTTATTTGAGTTAAAATGAATGTTATTCCTATAGTTTTCAAGGCACTACCAAGGTTGAGATTTCTAAATTAAAACAATTTAAGTACATGTAATCACTTATTTGGTGTTCCTTTTCTCCGTGAGATCCAAAGCGTACATCTGCTCCTGTTTACGTCCTCGGCCGTGATATCCCTGGCCTCGTCCTCGACCTCGTCCTCGGCCTCGGCCTCAGCCCTTCTGTACTGGAGGGGCCACTGGTAGTGGAGGAGGAGGAGGTGGATGGAATCGATGCGGACACTCCGATCTAATGTGCCCGGGCTGGCGGCATCCGTAAGAAACTACCGGCCGGTGGCCATGGTCATCCTGCATCCTCAGAACATGCACCTATAGAGGTGGGGGAGCTAATGCTGGAGGAGGACCCTGCTCCTTCCTGAAGTTGGGACGACGACGTCCCCCACCCATCTTATATCCAATGGTCCTGCCTCTCTGAGAGCCCCTACTACTCTCTCCTGGTGTCGACCCATCGTATGGTCTCTTCCCTCTGCCTTACACCATCAGCTGGCTGGACTCCAGCTTCTTTGCCATCTCGATGATCTGGGCTGATGTGCCGTGATAAATGAACAATAGGGCCTGCCTCAAGTCGTCGCTGAGGCACCGGTAGAATCTATTGGCATATCTCCTGTCGTCTGTATCCTGTATCCATGCGAACCTGGCAAGGTGGGAAAACTCCCTCTGGTATTCAATCACCGATCTGCTCCCCTGCCTGAGGTTCAGAAACCTCTCCTCCAATGCATCTCTGTCTGTGCTGGATACGAAGTGATCCAAAAATACCTCGCCAAACTCCTCCCAAGATATGTCCGACAGCTCCCAGTCAGCATATGTAGACTCTCGTACAAACTTCCACCATCTCTTCGCATGAGCTTCTAGTGCAGAGGTGGCTAGAGGAACTGCCTGGCCTACCGGGCAGTTGATGCCTGCCAATATCTAATGTATGGCCTCCAGCCATTCCTCTGTCTTCACAGCATCCTCTGTCCCACGTTACATCGGTTGGGACAGGCTCTTGAAGGCACTCAGCCAGCTTGACCCTGGATTTGGCTGCGGAGCCGGGACTTCCTGGTTTTTGAAGCCTTCCAGGATCGCCGTCAAAGTCTGCCCCATCTCTGTCTGTAGAAATGGAGTGGCAGCTGGAGGGGGAGGAACCATATTTTGCGGCGCAGCGACCTGTGGAGGTTGCATAAAGGTAAGGTTAAAATAGAACTGGCCTAACTCAGTGTACTTAATGGACTGTTTTATGTGACTTTTTACACATGGGCACACCACTGCTTCCGCTGTATAGTTTGTCCGCAAACTAATGCTCGCGCATGGTGGTCCAGTGTTGTGGATTTCTTTCTCAAATGATCGTTTGGTCAAGTGATACCAGTTTGTAAGACTGCTCCCCCTTACTAAGGAGGCTACCCGGTATTATGCCCAGAACCGCCGTCTTACGGTGGCACTAACGCACGGGTTAGTCGACACCGCAACACGCCGATTCTGCCGGCTAATACGATCATATAACTTGTAGGCCAAAATGAGAAACAGAAGTATAGCGGTAAAATTAAACCACAACTAGTGCACAGTCACAGTATATATATATAAATATATGAAATGGAAATACATCAGTTCAAATGAGTACAGAAGTAAAAAGGGCTTATGACCAGTACATCATATCAAAATCGCTCTCTCAACTCTAAACAGCGGAAGATAACTATCATCACTGAGTCATCCCACCTGTGGCAACTCTACAGTAGTAGTAGTAGTATGTGGTGGTATCAGCTCCTTACATCCTGTCATCTCGTCCTGCGGGTCATGCTGGTGATCCATCTCCTCGAGCTCCTAAAAATAGTTTGGTCACCGACCATTAGTCAAAAAGACTAAGTCATTTCCTCCACACCTCGCCCCGCAACTCCTAAGCACCGTGCGGGAGGATAAAGCGGAGGACAATAAGGGGTAACAAGTGTAAACATGTGGCAGTGACACTATACTAACAAGTATATGAGGAGTAATAGTAGTTCTACTCTAGCAGTTCTATCTAAGAAGTACAAGTGCAGTAAGTAAAGAATAAAACTGAAGTAAGTAAGACAAGTGAAGTAAAATGCCGTACGGTAAAGTAAGTAAAGAACTGAAAGTAAGAGCAGGAAAGTAAAACTATGCTACCACTACTCTACCATCACAAATCGTACCTTAACTTATAAAAATGCCCATACAAATTTATAAGTTAAGGTTTCCAGGAAATTTAACTTATCATATAAAAGAGCTCATACTAATTTATATGATAAGGATCTATGAAGCGTATGACCTAATGTGAATGAATGTTTATGATGCAATTTATGCAACAGGCAAGTGCAACTCACACACAATGACTCTGTGATCACAGACCTTTAGTTCCCACTTTTTGAGAGCTAGCTTCACTCTCGGGTACCACCGCTGTGGCTACGGCAGCAGCGGAGCGGACATCTCCACTTATAGGCCAATATGCACAGTACCAAACCTTAGACCCCTCTCATACGCCTCTGTACAAGTCCAAGGTGCACTCTAGAGTCCATGCGTACATACTTTGCTGACACCCGTCAGTCTTGTTGGGTCGGGTGTGCGTTATCGGGGATCGTCCTCTAGACCGCAATATAAAACAACCCACTGGCCCCTCAAACCCTCACACCCGCCTGGTTCACCGTACTGCCATCGGTGTGATGAACGGTCAGTACCGCCTGACCCGCCACTATATTTATGCACATGCAAGTATTTCATCCGGAGCCTTCAACTCGCAGGACCAACCTGTCCTGAATCCCTCAAACCCTTCATGGGTGAGCCTGCATCATATATCCCTACAACCCATCTCAGGCGAGAACACACAATAGTGCCTTTATTCAAAATCCCTCAAACACATCACGGGCGAGAATGAACCATATTGTCTTAACCTATTAGACTACTCTTGTGTACAGGTTATTTACTTAGTGATTTAAGGTTAATCCCAGGGCTGTCCAGGGTATAACCGGTGAAGGTCTCTCGGGGGCACTAGGAACTACGATGTGATTACACCCATAGCTCCCTTTCTCAAGGATATTTACTTTAGTTGATGACTACCCATAATTCACCCCCAGCTCTCGTTATTACTCTTGAGCGATCCTAATGACTTAAGGTGTTCTCAGAAGGGCGACTGTCTTCCACCGGCCTCCACTCCAGTTACTATCCAAGGGCTTGCACTTTTACTCTCGTCACTAAGACAACACTACCCACCAAGGTTATTCTCCACTTATAACCTCTAGCTCATCCGTCGATATATCCCCCGGTGGTCCTTATAGTATAACCTACTTATACTATGCGCAACCCATGACTTAATACCACCCCGAAATGGAACTTCCAATTCCTTGGGCCACCTACCCCTAATTATTTATCCTAGGATAGTATGGACTAATGAAGTGAGCCTATTAATTTTTATAATTTTCTTAAGTCATTAAGGCCTCTAATTAAATCATTTAATTAATCCCCTACGTCATTTAATACATGAAGTATCAAAAATTATAATCCGCTGACCTAAGGAATTTTTCTTGAGTTGCACAATGGTAAAATATAGCTGTCTACCAAAATTTATAATTTTCCTTTGAATATTTCTATTTATTCCTTAATTAATACAAAATTCACACAATTGTCTTTTTCCAAATGAAGTATAAGAAATACATTACTAAAAATTCTAGGAAACTTACAGAGCATATATATCATTAATTTAAGGCTGATGGCAGTGTTTCATCAACCACTATAATGTAATGGCCTGCCAATTTCAATTCTTAATAATTTACCAAATTGCCATTGTAAGGTTTTAGAAATTACTGAATCATCCAAAAATGCTGAGAAACTTATACAAGGTTATTCATATTCAGATATATCACCAAGAAATTTTCCAAAATTTTCTACTAAGTATTTTCACCAGTTTGCTAATTAAGTAAAATGAGGATAAAAAAGTAATTTCCCCATAACTCCTATCAAAATTCTTTAAACAGAGACATAAAAATTTTCAGGAGTGAAATCTAACATTATATTGACCTTGACAAAAATTGGGGATTCTATCTCAATGATGAACCTATTTTTACATTTATTTTTCAAAACTTCTATTATTCCAAAAATTCCAAATAATGGGATTTTTGTTTCCAAAAATCCCATTATTACAATGTGGGGTATAATTCAACCTAATGAGCCTCTGAAATCAATACCATGATTTTTGGATGTTCCAAATAGGCCTAATACATAATATTTCAAAATTGGCTATTTGCACCATAAGTCTATGTATAATCAACACATGCAAGTGAGTTTACCTAACATGCATTGTTCCAAATGTGCTGAAAATTCTTCCATGCACATGGATAGTCCCCAAGGACATGCCACCAAATTTTGGGGCCATTTGGAACCATAACACTCCAATTATTTCATTTATTTAATTTTGTGTATTATGAATAAAACTATAGCAACAGTTTTCCCAAAAATTCTCAATTTTTGGCAGGGGCTAAAAATGCCCTAAACATGCATGCACCCAAAATTTGGGGTAATGTGTATTACTGGTTTGGCTTGGGCATCAATTTGAAATTCTACTCTTGCCTAGGACCAGTGCTAGGAAAACTGACCTACAGCCCAATCTACTCTACAAAATTTGATGTTTAAGGTGCCAAATTAAATTTAAGACATTAAGCTGCAAATTGTATTGAAGGTTTATGTCCTGGAAATTCTTCTAAGGGGCCTAAAAATAGCATGCAATATGATTGAAATAGTGTGACAAAATATAACTAATACTATAGTTTTTGTTTTAATTTAATTAATATCGGGTTGCACGAATCTTGACGCAAGATAGACGGGATCTGGTCATCATCCCCAATCAGCCAACAGCCCAGATTAATTCTGGCTGGGCCACCTTTGCTGGCTGTTTCCGGCCAGCTGAGCCACCACCACCGCCGGCGGATGTCGCCACCACCTTCACTGAGGTGGTGGCTAGCGATTTCCGGCGATGAGGCAGCCGGAATAAGCTCCTCCGGCAAACCCGAGCAAGAAGCAAAACTCGTAAAAATCTCCATTTCCTCACATGGTATCGGGCTCAATTGAGCCGATGTCTCTCCTAAAGGATCAAGAAAGCTAGTACGAGTAGATGGGAGGCGAAATGGACCCGAATGGCGGCACGACGGCGAGGTTAGCAGTGGTTGGCCATGGTTGAGCTGCTCCGGCGATATCCTGCTCAAAATCCTGATTCTTCACGAAAAGATTTGCTCCAGGACTCGTTTTCCACTCGATTCCACTCACTGAAGCTGGTGGTGTGGTCGGTTTGAGCTAGAAGTGGTTGTATAGGGAGATACAACCAAGGTGAGCTCGGTTTGGGGCTTTGGAGGCTTCACCATTAGTTCCAAGTGGCCACCATGCTGCCAAATTCTCTGGAATTTCTTGGGTGGCCGGCCAACAAGCTTTTGGGCTGATGGAGCCAAGGCCAAGTGGCCTCCACTTCTTTAAACTCACCTTCTCTCTCCTCGTTTGGGTAATTTCTCCAAAATGCCCCTTGCATGTGTCCTCTCTCCAAAACCAGAGGGGTAGGGCTGGTCTTTGACCACTTGGGCTGATAATGGGTCAAGTTTGGTGGGCTTGGCCCAAGGAGAGTGGGTTGAGCCCTCATTTTCTCCTTTAGGTCAATTAGGTTGACTAGGTTGACTTGAATTGACTTGGTCAACCATGATGAGTGGGCTGACCCCACTTGGTGATCTTGGGTCTAATGGCACCACCCAACATGGGTTGGGTCAATGTGGTGCCCTACTTGGGCTATTTGTGCCTATGGGTATAGGGTTGACCAAATTAGGGTCATGGTTGACTTTGGTCAACTAGGGTCAAAGGTTTGACCTAATGACATGCCCTAGGGTCCTCTTAGATTATTTTAGGGTTAGGGAAATGTGGTGGGGTCATGGTGTGGCTAGGGTTCCTATTTAGGCTAGTTTGACCTAGTTTGACTTTGGCCCCTTAGTGGGCCCCACATGGCTACAACACATTACCTATGATCAAACCTAGGTAATTTCCCTTTCACCCACCCCATGCCTAACCCAATCTAAGGTAAGGGGTCTAGAAGTAACATGGGATGTTACAGAGAGAGTGTCCCATGACCTAATGCCAGAGCGAGAAAACTTTTTTGGCCAATATCCGGCCCTGACAGCTAGGTGGAAGCCTGTTAGTTAGACCATTTCAGGACTTAGCTTGATAAAAACTTGTAACAAACTTGATCTGTAGAAGAGTTGGAGCATCAAAATATTTCATATTTATTGAAGGAATGGACGTATATATTTTCACGGAAAAAATGCTTCAAGTCATCACCACTACAGGTGTGACTTAGGATCTCGCCCTCCACATTTCGAATACTATACCCCCCCCCACCCGACAATAGAGCTTCCTGGACAATGTATGCGCCCTCCCATTTCAGGTTAGGCTTCCCTATAGCCACTGATCTCCCTGCCACATCCACCTTCTTCAGGATCAAGTCCCCTTCCGTGAACTTCTTGGCCCTGACGTACTTGTCAAAGTACTTAGCCATTCTTCGTTTTACCTCTTCCTGACAGATGGCAGAGAGATCATGCAGCTCCTCCACCATGTTAATGGAGATTCATAGCTCCTCCTCATTTTCAGCTTGCCACTGTTCCCTTCCTGCCTCTGCCTCGACCACCCGAGGCGTCTGGAGCTCAAACTCTATTGGGAGCACGACCTCACATCCATGAGAGAGCTTGAAGAGGGTCTCCCGCATGGTCGTGTTTGTAGTGGTCCTAAGGGCCCAGAAAACTGAAGGAAGCTGTTCCACCCAACTACCATTTGAATTTTCGACTTTCTTATTGAGGAGGTTGACGATGATTTTGTTTGCGCCTCCACCTACCTGTTGCTCCTGGGATGTAGACCGATGCGAACCTTTGATCGATCTCGAGTTGTCCATAGAAATTGATGAACACAACATCGGCGAACTGAGGCCCATTATTCGTGACGATGACCTAGGGCAGGTCTTGCCGATAGACAATCTCCCCCCAAAAAAAGTTTTTGATTCACTGGGAGGTCACCTTGGCTAGTTCCTTCACTTCCAACCACTTATAAAAATAGTCAATAATTACCAACAAGAACATCCTCTACCCGCTGGCCTGGGGGAAAGGTCCTACCAAATCAATTTTGCAAAACGCGAAGGGCTAGGGGGCCATGATACTCCTGAGCCGCTAAGCTAGTTGAAGTTTGGGGGGGGGACAGCTGGCACTTGTGCATTTCCTAGCAAATTCTGCAACATCCTGGCTTATGGTCAGCCAGAAGTACCCCTGTCGGACTATCCTCTCTTCCAAGGTTCTGCTTCCCGAGTGGCTTCCACACTCCCCAGTATGGACCTCCTCCAAAATCCTCTGAACCTCCCTCTCGGCCACACAACATGCCATCATCCCTAAAAGAGTCTTCCTATACAACTTCTTGTCGTGCATGAAGTAATATGCCGACTTGTGCTTAAAGTTCTTCTTATACATCCCTTCCGGGAACTTCCCTGTGGATAGGAATGTCGCGAATGGATCCATCCATGAGGGGTGTTGGTCCACTTCCATCAACTCTCCCTCTTTGATGTATGGGCAGAACAGGTCAGTGATGGTACCCCCCACCCGGGGACCATGCTTGGCTAGAGGATCAACCTGCTCATTCTCTTCCCACAGCACATTTCAGATAGAGAAGGTCTGGAACATGTCGATGACCTCCTTCACCTTTGCCAAGTATAACTGGAGAATAGGTTCCCTTTACTCAAACTCACCACTAATCTGGGAGGCCACCACTATGGAGTTGGTGAGGACCTCCACATCATGTACACCAGCTCCCTGGCTAGGCGCAATCCTGCTATCACAACCTCATACTCGCCCTAGTTGGTAGTGATGGGAAAGTGAACCACCACCGTTTGATAGATACTCGTTCCCTGGGGGCTCTTTAAGATCACCCCAACCCTAAGGAATGCCTTCATAAAGCGTCGTCCACCATCACCTTCCAAGGTACCAGCGAGTGAGTTTTGCTTCTGCCACCTCGAGCACATAATCAGGCAGAAAGACGACCATTACTTGGGCCTTGATCGAAAGGGGGTGAACGAAGGAGATTTCAAACTCACTCAGCTACCCCTACCACTTCTCCAATCTGACCGAATGCTCCAACCCATCGAAGATGTTTTAGAGGGGATGGTCAGTCACCACTCAGATAGAGTGTACCTCGTAATAATGTCGGAGCCTACGGGCCGAGATAACTAGATCAAAGGCCAGCTTCTCCAAGACGGGATAATGGAGCTCTGCCTTCCTCGGGAGCCTGCTCATGTAGTATATGTGCAGCTGCTTCTTCCCCTCTTCCCAGACGAGGAAGGAGCTCAAGGCCTCTGCTCCGACCTCGAGATACAAAGATAGATCTTCCCCCTCCTTTGGCCCTTATAGCAGGGGGGGCATGAGGTAACTGCCTCTTCAAGGCCTGTAATGTCTCCTCGTATTCCTCAGTCCACTCAAACTTCTTGTCTCCTCTCAATGCTTTCAAGAAGGGAGAGCACTTCTCCCCAGCCAGGGAAAGGAGCCTTCTTAGCTTGCCAATTTTTCGGCCAGCCGCTAGAATTCCTTAGCATTCCGAGGCGACCCTAATTCCACGATCGTGTTGACCTTGTCAGGATTCCTCTCGACCCCTGCGTGGGTGAGAAGGTGGCCTAGAAACTTGCCTCTGCTGGCCCCGAAGATACACTACAAGGGGTTCAGCTTCATCGTGTATCTCTGGAGGGTGCCAAAGGCCTCCTCCACATCCTGTAGGTGGGAGTCCACCTCCCAGCTTTTGATCTTGAGATCATCAGCATACACCTCGAGGTTCCTCCCATTTTGCTTCCGGAAGACCCGATCCATCATCTTTTGGTGTGTCGCCCATGCATTTTTCGACCCAAAGGGCATCATCTTGTTGCAATAGTACCCATTGCCAGTGATGAAGGAGACATCATTTACATCGGAGGGTGCATCCTGATCTGATGATAACTTGAAAAAGCATCTAAGAAACTCATTACAGGAAAATCGACGGCTGAGACAACCAGCGTGTCGATTCGAGGCAAGGGGTAACAATCTTTAGGATATGATTTATTTAGCAAAGAGAAATCAACACACATTCTCCACTCACCGTATCCTTTTTTTACCATTACTACATTGGATTCGCAGTCGTGGTATTGGATTTCGGATATAAAGCCAGCAATCAGGAGCTTGGCCACCTCCTCCCTAATGAGCTCGACCAGCTTGTCTGTGATGGAACTCTTCTTCTAGATATGGTGAGCATCTGGATCCAGGTTAAGGCGGTGGTAGGTGATGTCCTCATCGATTCCCAACATCTCTTTCGCGCTCCAATTGAAGATGTACACATTCTTCGGGATGCATGCCAGCATACTCTCGTGGTCCATCGGGGTCTGCCCCCCCCCCCCCCCGCTTATGCGCACCTTCTCCACCATACCTCCCAGGGTGAGAACTTCCATCTCCCCTACCTCTTATATAGCCTCCCAATGGTACTACTCTCCCCATTCTCCAACGTCTCCCTCTCCCGGGACAAGGACCTCCTCCTCAGCCTCCTCTATGGTCATTGCCTCGGCTATCTCCTCCTAGACTCCATCCGCCACCTGTACTTGGGTGCGGTTCACCACCTCCATCTCCACTCCACCTACCTCCTACCCCGCCACCTCCATCAACGTCCTTCCTTTCTCCCAAGAATCAAAACAAAGGCCCATCTGAGGCCAATACCCTCTTGGCCTCCACCTTCATTGCGTCGAATGCCTTCTTGAAGATGAAATTGACTGAGCACCTTTTGACGAAGAGGATTCGGGAGATGGTGAAATTCTCGACCGCGGTCTGGATGAGCAATGCGTCAGTGAAGGGATCCTCATGATCTGGCATGTCTTTCCTTGAGAAGGTGACCTTCTCGTTCGGTGTTGGTGTTTGGGATGTGGAGCCAATGCTCCTTCGGTACATGGTGTGGATGCTTACCTTTCGGGAAGCCTCAACTCCCCCCCTATAGATCACTCTGATACCTCCTCGTGCCCCAACATCGGCCCGGTCCTCATACCTATCCTCCTCTGCCCGAGGCAGGATTTCCTTGATCCGCACCTCCCCGCAGTCCCTCTACTATTGCTGCTCCCTGTTTCCTCTCACCTCGAGGATCTCCGGGCATGTGGTCGTAGCATGGCCCTCTTACTGGTGGAAGGTACAATAGGGTAACTCCACCATATCTTCCCTCATTCTCCTCTACTGACCCCTCCTCCTCTGTATGGCTATTGTCATAGCCTGTTGCTGATCGGAGAGAGGAGGCCTCTGGCCCTGCCTCCATCATGGAGGGTGGAACTGATTGTGCGCCTCTAGCAATTATCTCTTCTGTGGAAACCTCTCCTCCGGCCTTGGTCTTGCCACTCTAACTGCCTCCAGCCGAGCTGGTTATTATGCTCCTGACGCCCCTACCTGGGCTACTGCTGTTATTGTTGCTCCCTCTATCGGGGTTCAGCTTTCCTTACCTCTTGATCTCGACCACCTCCTATCCCCTTATCCTCCTCTGTGGCCCACCGAGCCAACTTCTTCGCGAACTCAGGGTTTGATGCCTCCCCGTCGACTTACCTCGCTGCCCTCTCCATCAGCTACTCATAGTAGAGAGGCAGCACACTCTTCAACTCCATCCTGAAGAAACTAAGTTGCAGCCCTAAGGTGAAGGTCATCATCAGGGTGTGCCCTGGTATCTGCTGGACCCATAGAGAGTTCGTGAATTCTAGTGTTTAGCCACTCTTCCTTGTGCTCCATTCCACAAGTCTCTGTCGAAGAAGAAGACAATCGTCTCCCTCCTGCTCGTGATTGAAAGACTCTGGCGATCCAAATCTATATCGAATACGAACAGCCAACCAGTTGCCAGTAAACGGAGATCTAAAGCACCGGCCGCGTATCATTCTACGAGTAGTCTTCAAGAGGGAGAACTTCATATTTAAATATTTACATCTTTTGCACTTGTAATCTTTTTCTTATTTTCTAAATCATGTGGAGAGGAAAATCGACCGGCAAGGGTCGTCGGAATCTGGGTAGGACTCCGTGGGAAATCTACCTGGGGATAAGGATGTCTAGATCGGGAGGATGTAGCGGGGCTCTAGGACCCTTCCTTGCGAGGAGGTGAAGAGCCAGCTCGAAGACTTTTCTTGGAGAGAAAAGGAGAGAGCCAGCCGGTCCGTGGAGCGGATTGGTATAGAAACGAAAAGATCATTTGTACTCATTGCCTCAGATCTCCGGTGTTATGGAGTGTTGAAGCCAAATTTGACCTCTGTGGAGTTCGGGGTCCCAAAAGAGGGGTGACCGCGCACCTACTACCCTCAAGCGAACGATCTAGGCACAAGATTAGGAACACAAGGGACAGACCCAAGGTCTCAGCATGGAGGACCCACCGCATACCCGGAAGACTAACAAACTCTTCCCCTCCCAAGCCAAAGGCTGAGCTAAGACACCTTCGGAGGGCGCTCTCGGCCGACCGGAATATCTAAGGAGGATCTCAAGACCAACTCTCTCCTATCTAGATGTGTCTCCTTGGGTCTACACAAAATGCTGCTCACCCGCCCTACTGATGGCGCGAACTCGCCGAGCAATTCCACGACACGCTGCCCAAACTGGGCCACGAACAGCGTAACTCCGCTGTCCTAAAAGGCTGTCAACAGGCCATGAGGGGCTTCCCGACAACTATACCTCGGGGCCCACACGGGGCGAGCGGTTCTCGAGAACCCCGCCCGCCTAATACGAAGAAGAAAGCTACACATCCTCAGAGCATCACAAATATTAAAAGAATATTACAGGAATATGAATTCCATACTTCGGCACGCAGGCCGGCAATATAAACAAAAAAGGCCTTCGAGGGCCGGCACAAGCTTGGGCTTAAGCCCGCGACTCCCCGCCTGGTACTGCAACGCCTGTACGCCAACGTCTCGACAAGCGGCGGTCAGCTAAACGCCAGTTGGTTAACATAAGTTGGCCGAACATATTGCACGTACCCCTTTTTCGGGGCTATGGTGCGCATTCCCTGCAAATGGAAAATACACAATCTCGTTCGAAGTCTTCTCTGGGAACCCCAGAACATCACCAATCCGGCTCACACGTCCGGATGAGCTTCACAGAGCATGCCTAAACCCGTACTCATGCTTCCGGGTGCTAACACAGTTAATTGCGGGGACGTACACGTCAACCCGTCGGAGAGTTCCCTTTCTCCACCCGTTGGTGGAGAGGGGCTTCCATGCAAATATGGAAACTGAGGGCTTCACCTGCCCAAGTAGAAACATCGTTAACCTTGACGCGTGCTTGGCGGCGGTGCCGGGAGAGGAGCCCCTGGCTAGCTTAGTCCTGAGTGGTTGCGACAGTGGCCGATCTCCACTCCAGGCTAAGCCTTGCTCTAGTTGTAATCTTGATCCCTCTTGGGGGATGAAATCCCCATGCCTTCTTTGGCCGAGCCCTGTTGGGAGAGAAGAAATCTCCGTCTTCCTCTTCATTTTTCCTTGGTGGCTAATTCGAGCTTCAGACGGCGCCGGGAGAGAAGCTCCCGGCCGACCTTGCTGTAAGCGGCGTCGGGAGAGGAGCTCCCGGTCGGCCTTGCTGTAGGCGGCGCCGGGAGAGGAGCTCCCGGCCGGCCTTGCTGTAGGCGGCACCGAGAGAGGAGCTCCCGGCCGGCCTCGCTGTAGGCGGCGCCGGGAGAGGAGCTCCCGGCCGGCCTCACTGTAGGCGGTGCCGGGAGAGGAGCTCCCAGCCGGCCTCGCTGTAGGCGGTGCCGGGAGAGGAGCTCCCGGCCGGCCTCGCTGTAGGCGGCGCCGGGAGAGGAGCTCCCGGCCGGCCTCGCTGTCGGCGGTGCCGGGAGAGGAGCTCCCGGCCGGCCTCGCTGCAGACGGCGCCGGGAGAGGAGCTCCCGGCCGGCCTCGCCTTGCCCTAGGCGACGGAAACGAAGAGAGGTCGGGGTAGAGGGAGAGAGATAGAGCCAAGCTCGGGCTGCCTCTTGCCGACAGCGGCCTGGACAGAAAAACTGGAGAGGGGGCGGCTCGAGCTGCCGCTTCAGGCTGCCGGAGAGAGAGAGAGAGAGAGGGACGGGGCGGGGTTGCCGTCGTGCTACAGCCGACGAGAGAGCGAGAGAGAGCGGGCTGCTGTCGTGCTCTAGCCAACGAGAGAGAGAGAGAGGGAGGGGCGGGGTTGCCATGCTCCAGCCAACGGGAGAGAGAGAGAGAGAGGGAGGGGGCGGGGTTGCCGTGCTCCAGCCAACGAGAGAGAGAGAGGGAGGGGGCGGGGTTGCCGTGCTCCAGGCCGAACCCTAGTCCGGGAAGCCAATCTCCTCCCCTGCCTCCTTCTCTTTTCTTTTTTTTTTATGTGTGCTGTCCTGTCTTACCCGAGCCCCCCCACCTGCCCCTCTTCTATCCTCTCTATTTCTTGTTTTTCTTCTTTTTTCTTCCTTTTTTCCACCTGTACCAAGCCCCTCTCATTTATTTCCCGCTTGACTTTTTTCTCACCCCTTTTGCTGTACACCCTGCCTCTCCTTTTCCCAACCCAATACATATATATATATATATATATATATATATATATATATATATATATATATATATATATATTATAAAATTAACTTTCATTTGTAAAAAAAACTGTACGTACAAAACATACGAACGCGTGCACGAGAACCCGGACGCCTTCGAATGGGGCTGCACCAAAACGTCGCTCATGGCACGTCCCGAGCGCGCCACTTGGGGAGGATCCCGCTCGGCCGGATATGGGGTTGTACACAATCCCCGCTCTTTTCGAGGTTGGCACAAGCTCGGAAAGAAATGTCCAACCCCAAGTATCCGGCGAGTGGGAGCCGACCCAAAGAAATTTTTTGCGAGAAACTGAAAATTGCACTTATGCAGTTATGCCCACTAATCTTTTCATGCCCCTTCTGATCTTGTTGAACCACTCAATCATTTTTTTCACTGCTATTGGATTGCCCTTATACCTTTACTTACAATAAGTACAAAATTCCTCAAGATATTGCGAGATAATGAAACCAAATATTTTGCAATGTGCTGAACACGTGGAGCTAATCCTTCCCCCCAGGTGTGCCTACCACCCTGCCCAGCTAATGAGAGTCTGAGCAGCGAGTCTACCCGGGGCCGAGCAGCACTTGGGGTCCCTTACCCCCACAGGCGAGCCTACGGACCTGCCAGCTAGATGAGAGCCTGCGCAGCGGGTCTACCTGGGACCGAGCCGAGCTCGGGGTGCCGATGACGATATCAATCCAAAACCTATCTCCCACAGGCGAGCCTATGGACCTGCCAGCTAGATGAGAGCCTGCGCAGCGGGTCTACCTGGGGCCGAGCCGAGCTCGGGGTGCCGATGACGATCTCAAACCAAAACCTATCCCCCACGGGCGAGCCTTCAGACCTGCCAGCTAGATGAGAGCCTGCGCAGCGGGCCTACCTGGGGCCGAGCCGAGCTCGGGGTGCCGATGACGATCTCAAACCAAAACCTATCCCCCACAGGAGAGCCTACGGACCTGCCAGCTAGATGAGAGCCTGCCCAGCGGGTCTACCTGGGGCCGACCCGAGCTCGGGGTGTCGCTGACGATCTCAAACCAAAACCTATCCCCCACAGGCGAGCCTACAGACCTGCCAGCTAGATGAGAGCCTGCGCAGTGGGTCTACCTGGGGCCGAGCCGAGCTCGGGGTGCCGATGAAGATCTCAAACCAAAACCTATCCCCCACGGGCGAGCCTACGGACCTGCCAGCTAGATGAGAGCCTGCGCAGCGGGCCTACCTGGGGCCGAGCCGAGCTCGGGGTGCCAATGACGATCTCAAACCAAAACCTATCCCCCACAGGCGAGCCTACGGACCTGCCAGCTAGATGAGATCCTGCGCAGCGGGTCTACCTGGGGCCGAGCCGATCTCGGGGAGCCGATGACGATCTCAAACCAAAACCTATCCCCCACAGGCGAGCCTATGGACCTGCCAGCTAGATGAGAGCATGCACAACGGGTCTACCTGGGGCCGAGCCGAGCTCGGGGTGCCGATGACGATCTCAAACCAAAACCTATCCCCCACAGGAGAGCCTACGGACCTGCCAGCTAGATGAGAGCCTGCGCAGCGGGTCAACCTGGGGCCGAGCCGAGCTCGGGGTGCCGATGACGATCTCAAACCAAAACCTATCCCCCACAGGCGAGCCTACGGACCTGCCAGCTAGATGAGAGCCTGCGCAGCGGGTCTACCTGGGGACGAGCCGAGCTCGGGGTGCCAATGACGTTTCCACATACCTAACCTAACTTATCCTAACCTATCCTAACTTATCCTAACCTATCCCCCGCAGGCGAGCCTACGGACCTGCCAGCTAGTAGGAGCCAGGCAGCGGGTCTGCCTGGGGCCGAGCCGCGCTCGGGGTAGTGCAGAATCAATCGAGTCAAAGTCCGACACGGGGCATCCTTACCCGCCATGTCCACCCTCCTGAGAATGAGGGTCGATCATATAAAATTCTCCTAAGGCACGTTATGATCTCCAGGATCGAACATCCTAGCGACAAGAGGGGAATGTGAGGGGACTTCTTTCATCACATGACGCTGGTCGTCACTTGGTTAATCTTCCATAGCCATGACATTCGCCTGAGTTTTTCTGTACTGGTCACTCTCCACGCTCACCGCACCATAACTGTTGAAGCCAAATTTGACCTCTGTGGAGTTCGGGGTCCCAAAAGAGGGGTGACCGCACACCTACTACCCTCAAGCGAACGATCTTGACACAAGATTAGGAACACAAGGGACAGACCCAAGGTCTCAGCGTGGAGGACCCACCGCATACCCGGAAGACTAACAAACTCTTCCCCTCCCAAGCCAAAGGCTGAGCTAAGACACCTTCGGAGGGCGCTCTCGGCCGACCGGAATATCTAAAGAGGATCTCAAGAACAACTCTCTCCTATCTAGATGTGTCTCCTTGGGTCTACACAAAATGCTCCTCACCCGCCCTACTGATGGCGCGAACTCGCCGAGTAATTCCACGACACGCTGCCCAAACTGGGCCACGAACAGCGTAACTCCGCTGTCCTAAAAGGCTGTCAACAGGCCATGAGGGGCTTCCCAGCAACTATACCTCGGGGCCCCCACGGGGCGAGCGGTTCTCGAGAACACAGCCCGCCTAATACGAAGAAGAAAGCTACACATCCTCAGAGCATCACAAATATTAAAAGAATATTATAGGAATATGAATTCCATACTTCGGCACGCAGGCCCGCAATATAAACAAAAAAGGCCTTCGAGGGCCGGCACAAGCTTTGGCTTAAGCCCGCTACTCCCCGCCTGGTACTGCAACGCCTGTATGACAACGTCTCAACAAGCGGCGGTCAGCTAAACGCCAGTTGGTTAACATAAGCTGGCTGAACATATTGCACGTACCCCTTTTTCGGGGCTATGGTGCGCATTCCCTGCAAATGGAAAATACACAATCTCGTTCGAAGTCTTCTTCGGGAACCCCAGAACATCACCAATCCGGCTCACACGTCCGGATGAGCTTCACACAGCATGCCTAAACCCGTACTCATGCTTTCGGGTGCTAACATAGTTAATTGCGGGGACGTACACGTCAACCCGTCGGAGAGTTCCCTTTCTCCACCCGTTGGTGGAGAGGGGCTTCCATGCAAATATGGAAACTGAGGGCTTCACCTGCCCAAGTAGAAACATCGTTAACCTTGACGCGTGCTTTGCGGCGGTGCCGGGAGAGGAGCCCCTGGCTAGCTTAGTCCTGAGTGGTTGCGACAGTGGCCGATCTCCACTCCAGGCTAAGCCTTGCTCTAGTTGTAATCTTGATCCCTCTTGGGGGATGAAATCCCCATGCCTTCTTTGGCCGAGCCCTGTTGGGAGAGAAGAAATCTCCGTCTTCCTCTTCATTTTTCCTTGGTGGCTAATTCGAGCTTCAGACGGCGCCGGGAGAGAAGCTCCCGGCCGACCTTGCTGTAAGCGGCGTCAGGAGAGGAGCTCCCGGTCGGCCTTGCTGTAGGCAGCGCCGGGAGAGGAGCTCCCGGCCGGCCTTGCTGTAGGCGGCACCGGGAGAGGAGCTGCCGGCCGGCCTCGCTGTAGGCGGCACCAGGAGAGGAGCTACCGGCCGACCTCGCTGTAGGCGGTGCCGGGAGAGGAGCTCCCTGCCGGCCTCGCTATAGGCGGTGCCGGGAGAGGAGCTCCCGGCCGGCCTCGCTGTAGGCGGCGCCGGGAGAGGAGCTCCCGGCCGGCCTCGCTGTCGGCGGTGCCAGGAGAGGAGCTCCCGACCGGCCTCGCTGTAGACGGCGCCGGTAGAGGAGCTCCCGGCCGGCCTCGCCTTGCCCTAGGCTACGACAACGAAGAGAGGTCGGGGTAGAGGGAGAGAGATAGAGCCAAGCTCGGGCTGCCCCTTGCCGGCGGTGGCCTGGACAGAAAAACTGGAGAGGGGGCGGCTCGAGCTGCCGCTTCAGGCGGCCGGAGAGAGAGAGAGAGAGAGAGAGACGGGGCGGGGTTGCCGTCGTGCTTCAGCCGACGAGAGAGAGAGAGAGCGGGCTGCTATCGTGCTCCAGCCAACGAGAGAGAGAGGGAGGGGGCGGGGTTGCCATGCTCCAGCCAACGAGAGAGAGAGAGAGAGGGAGGGGGCGGGGTTGCCGTGCTCCAGCCAACGAGAGAGAGAGGGAGGGGGTGGGGTTGCCGTGCTCCAGGCCGAACCCTAGTCCGGGAAGCCGATCTCCTCCCCTAACTCCTTCTCTTTTCTTTTTTTTATGTGTGCTGTCCTGTCTTACCCGAGCCCCCCCACCTGCCCCTCTTCTCTCCTCTCTATTTCTTGTTTTTCTTCTTTTTTTCTTCCTTTTTTCCACCTGTACCGAGCCCCTCTCATTTATTTCCCGCTTGACTTTTTTCTCACCCCTTTTGTTGTACACCCTGCCTCTCCATTTCCCAACCCAATACATATATATATATATATAATAAAATTAACTTTCATTTGTAAAAAAAACTGTACGTACACAACATACGCACGCGTGCACGAGAACCCGGACGCCTTCGAATGGGGCTGCACCAAAACATCGCTCATGGCACGTCCCGAGCGCGCCACTTGGGGAGGATCCTGCTCGGCCGGATATGGGGTTGTACACAATCACCGCTCTTTTCGAGGTTGGCACAAGCTCGGAAAGAAATGTCCAACCCCAAGTATCCGGCGAGTGGGAGCCGACCCAAAGAAAATTTTTGGGAGAAACTGAAAATTGCACTTATGCAGTTATGCCCACTAATCTTTTCATGCCCCTTCTGATCTTGTTGAACCACTCGATACATTTTTTTTCACTGCTATTGGATTGCCCTTATACCTTTACTTACAATAAGTACAAAATTCCTCAAGATATTGCGAGATAATGAAACCAAATATTTTGCAATGTGCTGAACACATGGAGCTAATCCTTTCCCCACAAGTGTGCCTACCGCCCTGCCCAGCTAATGAGAGTCTGAGCAGCGAGTCTACCCGGGGCCGAGCAGCACTTGGGGTCCCTTACCCCCACAGGCGAGCCTACGGACCTGCCAGCTAGATGAGAGCCTGCGCAGCGGGTCTACCTGGGACCGAGCCGAGCTCGGGGTGCCGATGACGATATCAATCCAAAACCTATCTCCCACAGGCGAGCCTATGGACCTGCCAGCTAGATGAGAGCCTACGCAGCGGGTCTACCTGGGGCCGAGCCGAGCTCGGGGTGCCGATGACGATCTCAAACCAAAACCTATCCCCCACGGGCGAGCCTACGGACCTGCCAGCTAGATGAGAGCCTGCGCAGCGGGCCTACCTGGGGCCGAGCCGAGCTCGGGGTGCCAATGACGATCTCAAACCAAAACCTATCCCCCACAGGCGAGCCTACGGACCTGCCAGCTAGATGAGAGCCTGCGCAGCGGGTCTACCTGGGGCCGAGCCGAGCTCGGGGTGCCGCTGACGATCTCAAACCAAAACCTATCCCCCACAGGCGAGCCTACAAACCTGCCAGCTAGATTCGAGCCTGCGCAGTGGGTCTACCTGGGGCCGAGCCGAGCTCGGGGTGCCGATGACGATCTCAAACCAAAACCTATCCCCCACAGGTGAGCCTACGGACCTGCCAGCTAGATGAGAGCTTGAGCAGCGGGTCTACCTGGGGCCGAGCCGAGCTCGGGGTGCCGATGACGATCTCAAACCAAAACCTATCCCCCACAGGCGAGCCTACGGACCTGCCAGCTAGATGAGAGCCTGCGCAGCGGGTCTACCTGGGGCCGAGCCGAGCTCGGGGTGCCGATGACGATCTCAAACCAAAACCTATCCCCCACAGGCGAGCCTATGGACCTGCCAGCTAGATGAGAGCATGCGCAGCGGGTCTACCTAGGGCCGAGCCGAGCTCGGGGTGTAACATCCCATTTTCAACTAGACCCCTAGGAGTGGTTTTGTCCATGACTAGGTCATGACAAACCCTAGGAAGCCAGAAATGGGCCAAGAGATAGGGGACAAAATGTGAAAAATCATCATGGTCTGCAAATAGTAGAACTCTGAACAATGGTTTAGGATGACCATGGGCTACACCTTAACCCCACGACCCTACCACAACACCCCTAATACCTTGGGAGGCCCATTAGAGCCATAAGGACCCATTAGGGTCAACCAAAGAGGCTCAGTTGACCAAGGCCAACCCTAGCCCTAAATGGGTCAAACTAGCCTACTTAGGGTCAATTGACCTGCTCCTATCCTAGAGGACCCCACCTAAGCCCTCCTAACCCTAAAGTGAAGTCAAGGGGTCACTAGGGACACTTTGGGGTCAGCCCTAGAGGCCAGGTTGACCCAAGTCAACTCAAGCCCCTAATCTGGTCAAAGTACCCTTACTAAGGGTATGTGACCTCCAAAGTGCAAGGTAACCCTACATAACCCTTTCTAGACCTTAGGGGAAGCCAATGGGTCACGAAGGACCCATTGGGTCAACCCAAGTGATCATGTTGACCCAAGTCAACTCTAGCCCTAAAATGGTCAAAGTGCCCTTACCAAGGGACATGTGACCCCCAAGATGCCCAACCAACCCTATTCAAGTCTTCCTAGACCTTAAGGGAGTCCAATGGGTCACCAAGGACCCATTGGGGTCAACTCAAATGGTCATGTTGACCAAGGTCAACTCTATTCTAGTGTTAGGTCAAATTAGCCTAAATGGGCTAACCCAAGCTCAAACCCATTTCCCCCACTTGGGCTAACCTCATTTTATTATTAATATGAGTTAGTGGGCTGCCAATAGGCTGGAGGAGAGATCAAAATTCGGCCATGGTGAGTAGGAGAGAGAAAGCTCCATTTTTCTCTTTAATGGAGGAGAGAGAAACTGAGAAAAGAGGCCATTCATGGCCAAGGGAGATCAAGGGCCTCTCCAATTGATTCCAAAGGCTGAATACATTCCCCCTCATCAGTTTTGAGGAGTTTAATAGCCATGGCCAGCCACCCAAGGTGGCTGAATTTAATTCCTCCAATAGGGAAGAGAGAGAAAGAAGAAAGAGAAGGTCATTCATGGTGGGGAAGGTGAATCACCCCTCCATTCTTCACCAATTAATTAGTATTCATCTCCCCTATCAGTTTTGAGGAGTTTCCAAACGAATTGGGACAAAGGGGAGGTGAATTTCCATGGATTTTCTCCAAAACCGAAATTCCAATTCATGATCATTAATGGATTTGAAGCCATATCCCTCCCTCTCCCCCAACCCTTTTGATGCTTTTAAAAGCTTCCCTGGGCCAAGAGAAATCGTTTCCACCCTTCACCTAAAGAAACCGGGTGGTTTGGTAGTGAAGTTGCAAGCATCGGAAAGCTCCACCACCGGCCATGCCGCACCACCACCACACTCGACGACAAGCTCGGTTAATGGTCCTCCTCTACTCCTTCTTCCGTGGGTAGATCTTAGGAATCGTTTAGGCAAGAATCAGACTCAATTGAGCCGATTCAAGTTTTCAATTTCATGGTTTTTCCAAAAAAAAATGGTGGTCGGGTTCGCCGGAAACCACCCCTCCGGCGGCCGTGCCGCCGCCCGGCGATAGCCCCCACCTCAACGAAGGTGGTGGCGGTGGTGGCCGGCCAGGGAGGTGGCCGTGTGGCTGGGAAATGCTCTTGGAATAAGATCCAGGTTCGGCCAATCATGGACCTTGGCTGGAGGAAGAAGATGACCAGGAGCCCCACGATTTGCTTTAAGATTCGTGCAGCATCATTTCTTTTATTTAGTTTTGATTTCTGAATTTTCTGTCCTGTTTTTTGGGCTGTTTTGCATTAATTATTAAAACTACGTAGGGCCACCTGGTGGGAAAACGTTCAATATGAAAGTTGTAGCCCTATGGGTCTAATGTAATCAAAAATTGATTTGGACCAATTTGGCCCTCTGGTTGGACCAGGGCACCCAGTTTGGTGGGACCTGTACCTAGGGATGACCTGAGACTCAAATGGATGCCCACCCTTCATCCCTTGTCCAAATTGGCTAAAATTTGGACAAAGGATCATTCTTATCTATACCTAGGGCCTGTCCAAAAATGGGAATTTTTGGAGAAACTATTTCTATAGTTTTTATAAAAATTTAATAACCCATAAATAAATTACATAGGTGTCCTAAACATCTCTAAACCCTCCCAAATTTTGGTGAGTGGTCCCTGGGCTCATGTTATGTATCTGTATAAAGTTTCACTTAATTTGGATGTGTTTTGAATAGGTATTGACCAAAATAACCTAATTAAGGTAAAGTTAGGGTTGGTTTAGGGATTTGCAGCTCAATTGGTGATGAGAGTTGAAAGAATTACATAGTTAAGCATGCTCGGGCTGGAGTAGTACTGAGATGGGGGACCTCCTGGGAAGTCCCCGTAGTGCGGGCTTGACTATCGAGTTTACCTCATTAAAGGGAGGCTGTGGCCACCAATAACCTGCCTGTGGATGGAGAGGGGTTGGGGTGCTTGGGCTGCAGCCCGGTAACCGGAATCGAATCAGGTGGAAATTAGAGTACACTCTGGGGCGCGGGGACGTTATAATAAAAAGTGCACTTTTTATAACGGTCCAGGCCCATCCCATGGGAACCCGCTGGCACCGCCGGCCTACCAGGGTCCAGACCCGAGCCCACCAGTGGTAGTCAGCCTTTCACATTCAAGCCTGCAGGCCATGCACCCCAACCCCTCTCTGCGCCTGTTTATCAGCAGGGGTAGGTTGTTGCCACTGGGTCTCGAACCCAGGACCTTGATAAGAGAGCTTTCCGCCACTCCCTCATCACCAACTGAGCTGCAGCTCAGTTGGTGATGAGGGAGTGGCGGAAAGCTCTCTTATCAAGGTCCTGGGTTCGAGACCCAGTGGCAACAACCTACCCCTGCTGATAAACAGGCGCAGAGAGGGGTTGGGGTGCATGGCCTGCAGGCTTGAATGTGAAAGGCTGACTACCAGTGGTGGGCTCGGGTTTGGACCCTGGTAGGCCGGCGGTGCCAGCGGGTTCCCATGGGATGGGCCTGGACCGTTATAACCGTTATACGGGGTGCCAATGACGATCTCAAACCAAAACCTATCCCCCATATGCGAGCCTACAGAACTGCCAGTTGATGAGAGCCTGCGCAGCGGGTCTACCTGGGGCCGAGCCGAGCTCGGGGTGCCGATGACGATCTCAAACCAAAACCTATCCCCCATAGGCGAGTCTACGGACCTGCCAGCTAGATGAGAGCCTGCGCAGCGGGTCTACCTGGGGACGAGCCGAGCTCGGGGTGCCGATGACGTTTCCACAAACCTAACCTAACTTATCCTAACCTATCCTAACTTATCCTAACCTATCCCCCGCAGGAGAGCCTACGGACCTGCCAGCTAGTAGGAGCCAGGCAGCGGGTCTGCCTGGGGCCGAGCCGCGTTCGGGGTAGTGCAGAATCAATCGAGTCAAAGTCCGACACGCGGCATCTCTACCCGCCACGTCCACCCTCCTGAGAATGATGGTCGACCATATAAAATTCTCCTAAGGCACGTTTTGATCTCCAGAATCGAACATCCTAGCGACAAGAGGGGAATGTGAGGGGACTTCTTTCATCACATGACCCTGGTCGTCACTTGATTCCTCTTCCATAGCCATGACATTCGCCTGAGTTTTTCTGTATTGGTCACTCTCCACGCTCACCGCACCATAACTGTTGAAGCCAAATTTGACCTCTGTGGAGTTCGGGGTCCCAAAAGAGGGGTGACCGCGCACCTACTACCCTCAAGCGAACGATCTAGGCACAAGATTAGGAACACAAGGGACAGACCCAAGGTCTCAGCGTGGAGGACCCACCGCATACCCGGAAGACTAACAAACTTTTCCCCTCCCAAGCCAAAGGCTGAGCTAAGACACCTTCGGAAGGCGCTCTCGGCCGACCGGAATATCTAAGGAGGATCTCAAGACCAACACTCTCCTATCTAGATGTGTCTCCTTGGGTCTACACAAAATGCTCCTCACCCGCCCTACTGATGGCGCGAACTCGCCGAGCAATTCCACGACATGCTGCCCAAACTGGGCCACGAACAGCGTAACTTTGCTGTCCTAAAAGGCTGTCAACAGGCCATGAGGGGCTTCCCAGCAACTATACCTCGGGGCCCCCACGGGGCGAGCGGTTCTCAAGAACACCGCCCGCCTAATACGAAGAAGAAAGCTACACATCCTCAGAGCATCACAAATATTAAAAGAATATTACAGGAATATGAATTCCATACTTCGGCACGCAGGCCGGCAATATAAACAAAAAAGGCCTTCGAGGGCCGGCACAAGCTTCGGCTTAAGCCCGCTACTCCCCGCCTGGTACTGCAACGCCTGTACGCCAATGTCTCGACAAGCGGCGGTCAGCTAAACGCCAGTTGGTTAACATAAGCTGGCCGAACATATTGCACGTACCCCTTTTTCGGGGCTATGGTGCGCATTCCCTGCAAATGGAAAATACACAATCCCGTTCGAAGTCTTCTCCGGGAACCCCAGAACATCACCAATCCGGCTCACACGTCCGGATGGGCTTCACACAGCATGCCTAAACCCGTACTCATGCTTCCGGGTGCTAACACAGTTAATTGCGGGGACATACACGTCAACCCGTCGGAGAGCTCCCTTTCTCCACCCGTTGGTGGAGAGGGGCTTCCATGCAAATATGGAAACTAAAGGCTTCACCTGCCCAAGTAGAAACATCGTTACCCTTGACGCATGCTTGGCGGCGGTGCCGAGAGAGGAGCCCCTGGCTAGCTTAGTCCTGAGTGGTTGCGACAGTGGCCGATCTCCATTCCAGGCTAAGCCTTGCTCTAGTTGTAATCTTGATCCCTCTTGGGGGATGAAATCCCCATGCCTTCTTTGGCCGAGCCCTGTTGGGAGAGAAGAAATCTCCGCCTTCCTCTTCATTTTTCCTTGGTGGCTAATTCGAGCTTCAGACGGCGCCGGGAGAGAAGCTCGCAGCCGACCTTGCTGTAAGCGCCGCCGGGAGAGGAGCTCCCGGCCGGCCTTGCTGTAGGCAGCGCCGGGAGAGGAGCTCCCGGCCGGCCTTGCTGTAGGCGGCGCCAGGAGAGGAGCTCCCGGCCGGCCTCGCTGTAGGCGGCGCCGGGAGAGGAGCTCCCGGCCGGCCTCGCTGTAGGCGGCGCCGGGAGAGGAGCTCCCGGCCGGCATCGCTGTAGGCGGCGCCGGGAGAGGAGCTCCCGGCCGGCCTCGCTGTAGGCGGCGCCGGGAGAGGAGCTCCCTGTCGGCCTCACTGTAGGCGGCGCCGGGAAAGGAGCTCCCAGCCGGCCTCGCTGTCGGCGGTGCCGTGAGAGGAGCTCCCGGCCGGCCTCGCTGCAGACGGCGCCGGGAGAGGAGCTCCCGGCCGGCCTCTCCTTTCCCTAGGCGACGGCAATGAAGAGAGGTCAGGGTAGAGGGAGAGGGATAGAGCCAATCTCGGGCTGCCCCTTGCCGGCGGCGGCCTGGACAGAAAAACTGGAGAGGGGGTGGCTCGAGCTGCCGCTTCAGGCGGCCGGAGAGAGAGAGAGAGAGAGAGAGAGAGAGACGGGGTGGGGTTGCCGTCGTGCTCCAGCCGATGAGAGAGAGAGAGAGAGAGAGAGAGAGAGAGCGGGCTGCTGTTGTGCTCCAGCCAACGAGAGAGAGAGAGAGGGAGGGGGCGGGGTTGCCGTGCTCCAGCCAACTAGAGAGAGAGAGAGAGCGGGAGGGGGCGGGGTTGCCGTGCTCCATCCAACGAGAGAGAGAGAGAGGGAGGGGGCGGGGTTGCCGTGCTCCAGGCCGAACCCTAGTCCGGGAAGCCGATCTCCTCCCCTGCCTCCTTCTCTTTTCTTTTTTTTATGTGTGTTGTCCTGTCTTACCCGAGCCCCACCACCTGCCCCTCTTCTCTCCTCTTTATTTCTTGTTTTTCTTCTTTTTTCTTCCTTTTTTCCACCTGTACCGAGCCCCTCTCATTTATTTCCCGCTTGACTTTTTTCTCACCCCTTTTGCTGTACCCCCTGCCTCTCCTTTTCCCAACCCAATACACATATATATATATTATAAAATTAACCTTCATTTGTAAAAAACGAAAGAAATTGTACCTAATCACCTAGAGGGGGGGGGGGGTGAATAGGTGACTAAATCTTTTTAACTTTCTAGGCAGAATTCAGATTATTTTCACAGAGTTATATCTACTTTTGCACAACAATCAATCAGCAATCACAGAATAACACATACACACAGTGGACACACAGATTTATAGTGGTTCCCCAAGGTTTGGGTACATCCACTTTCCCCCTTCGCCTATCTAGTAGTGTACTAGATTCGCCCAAACTCCTCCACTATCTCAGATCCTCAGATCTTACACTAAGAACCTCAACCAGGTTCCTACAGCTCAGGCCCAAGGCCCTACAACTCAGTCTTCTCCAAAGATCTACACTCAGCTTCTTCACAAAGCCTACACTCAGCCACAATAGGCCTACACTCAGCCACAACAGGCCTACACTTAGAGATACAAATCTCCTACACTCAGCCTTTATAATTACAGACTTACAACTCAGATCCCTAAGGATCCTACAAGAAAATATAAAATACAAAGAGTATATACCTACAACTCAGAATAGAGAGATGAGTTGATAGGTTCTTGGATGAACTCTGCTGAGATCAATCTGACTTGGCTTTCTTCAAAGCTTCTTGAATGTAGAACACAATAGGATTGATCTCCTCTGCAGTTGATCCTTGATCTCTGCTACTTAAGATTCAGAACAAAATCTGAACCCTTCTTCTCAGCATAGTTCCAACGGCTGTCTTCTTGGATGGAGCACTCTCTCTCCAACTACTTAGAACTTTACTTGAAAGTCTTCAATGAATTGCTTTTCAACAACCTTGATCATCTTTTTCTGTAGACAGTATAAGCCTATATATAGGCCTTCTTCATGGTAACCGGCTGGTCCGGTTCCTAACTGATTTCTGACAACTCTGACAGGTGCAGTAGACCGGCTGGAATGGCAGCTGTCAAGTCATCCAGTCAGTTCTTGAAATAACTGTAACCGTCTGAAAGTGTCGAGACTGTCTGTCTTTAAGTGTCGACACTTATAGACCAAGTGTCGACATAAGTTGACTAAGTGTCGACACAATCCTACAAGGTGTCGACACAACTCCTTGTGCTGTAGAATTCACTTCTCGACACAGCTTCCTCATCATGTGTCGACACTGATATTGAGTGTCGACACAAGTCCTTGTTCTTCAGTACTTTGTTGATTTCTTGTAAGTGTCGACACATCTCCTTTGTGTCGACACATCTTCATGTGTTGAACTTGTTCAGTGTCGACACATCTTCTTGGTGTCGACACATGCCTTCAGTGTTGATACTTGCTGAGTGTCTACACAGCTCCTTGTGGTGACACATTCTTCTTCTGTTGAGACTTTGGCTGAGTGTCGACACATCTCCTTTGTGTTGACACTTGTACTTAGAATTTTGTTGAACTTTGCTAAGTGTCGTCACAGCTCCTTGTGTCGACACTTTCTTCATATACTGAGTCTTCTGCTGTGTGTCGAAACATTCTTCATTGTGTCGACACTTTCTTCAAGTGTTGAGTCTTCTGTTGAGTGTCGACACATTCTTTATTATGTCGACACTTATACTTAGACTCTGCTGACTTTTGCTGAGTGTCGACACAGCCTCCAAGTGTCGACACTTTCTGATGTAGACACAGTTCCTCTGGGTGTCGACACAACTGCTAAGTGTCGACACTGCTTCACCGCACTTTTATTCATTGAGTGTCGACACAGCTCCTTGTGTCGACAATTTCTGTCTGGTGTCGACTCCACATCCCTGGTGTCGACACAACTACTCCAAGTGTCGACACTACTTGTCTGGGTATCGACACAAGTCTTCTTAAGTGTCGTCACTTTCCCTCTGTGTGTCGTCACATGGACTTAGAATCTTTTCTGCTTTCCCTGCAAATACTTAACATGCACAACTAAACTCAAAACACATCAAATACATTTTGATGTATATCATTGAGTAGGGTGAGGCTTCTTCAAATCAGGTACATTAGAACCAATGTACCTAACAATCTCCCCCTATTTGAAGAAGTCATAACCCTTAGTCAATGATATACACCATACAGAATAAAATCATAGCATGATGTAAAGCAGGATTATATAACAGGGCCAACATAAACATGTATCAAACAAAACATGTATACACAGATATCATCTCAGAACAATTATGAATTAAATATATCACACAACACATTGTTCTAATCAACTTTCTCATATTCATTATACAAAAGTTTACAAAATGTTTTAATACAATTGATTACATAGTAAACTTAAGATAATGCAATTCTATTTCTCCTCAGCCTCCTTAATCACTATGCCCTTCCCAGACTTTATCTTTGCTTGCACAGGGGATTCAGCATCTTCAGTATCAGCAGGCTTTTTTCCTTTCAGCTCCTTCTTCTTTATCTCTTCAGCTTTAATCTTTTGCCTCTCAAAATAATAATAAGGCTTGGGAAAGTACTTGCTAGGCTCCTGGGCAGTAGGAGGTAGGAGGTAGCTTTCCCATCTTTGCCTTCCTTCTATATTGCACTATGGCTTCTTGCCTTGTCTCATGCTTTCTCCATTCTAGTTTAGAAAACCATTTGTTTCTATCTTGAATATTATCTTTAGCAGCTTTCCATGCAGTCAAAATAATATTTCTTGAAGTGGGGCTCCACTGCTCAAAGTCAGGCCTTTGTTCAGCTTGCTCTCTGAACCTCTTCTTAGACAATCTAGCTTCTTGTTCTTTCAGCAAGGCTTCTTGCATAGCCTCAGATACTGGCTGAACCACCTTTTCTAGAATAACATTTTGCTTACCCTCAGGTGGGCTATACATTGTCTGGATATCAGCTTGTATCATATAAAAATCTGGAGGAGGATAGATCACTTGAGCTACTTCAGGTTGCTCCCCTCCTAGATATGCAGGATGTATCCCAGATTCTGCTACATTGTCATCATCACATAAAGGAGGATAACCAAGAGTAACTCTGATAGAATTAGAAATACACTTGGCATGATCAGAGCTGGCTTTGACTAACACCCTCTCCCCCTTTATGACTTCTCTTTCCATGTGATCTCTTAGATCATCCTTTTGAAATCTGATTTGGTTATCCAAATAGTTGACTCCATCTTTAAAGAACGGTTTCAACCTTTGGAGCTTTTCAGTTATCAACTTCTGAGAATCTTGAATAGCCGATGTAACATCAGTTAAACTCTTTTTCAAGGCTTTATCAAACTCTGCCTTAGCAGTAGCATTAGAAGTAGTCAGTCCAGTAGCTATGTTCTTCATCTCTGTGACAATGACATTGTGTGAAGCTGTTAAGTTGTCATTCATTCTGATTTGGTTCTCAAGAACATACCCTTGCTTTAGTACAATGTCATCCACTTGAGCTTTGATTTTCTCTTGATGTGTAGCCAAGTAAACCACTGCATTCCCTCCCTTGTGAAAGAAGTCAGTCATCTCCTTCTTATTGAGATTCATCTCAAATCTTATGAACTTTATGTCTTGGGCCAGATCAAACTGTAAAGACTTATTCCCCTCATCCACATATGTTTCTATAGCTTTCCTGTGCTCATCAAGTTTTATTTGCATAGCAACCATGAGAGAACTATAATCTACTGATGGTGCTGGCTGTGATATAGGCTGTGGTGCAATAGTTTGCAAGGCCTTTTTGTAATTCTGGCTCCTTCTCTTAAATACTTGGAACTTCCTTTTCTTAGCTCTGGCAGCTTCCTCATCTTCAGAGGCTGATGTACTTACAATTTCTACCCTCTCCCTTGGTAGCTCCTCAACTTCCTTGGGCTTCTCAGGTTCTTGCCTGGCAGGTTCTTCATCAAGTATTACCTGCTCCCCATCAACTTGGGACTTCTCCCCATCAGCAGCAGCACTTTCCTTTTCAAAGTCTGTTTGATCCAGATTGAGGAAAAGATCTTCCATTGTATATTCTTGTGGAGAATGGGCTGGAGAAACTCTTGGCTCATCTACTACTGGATCAGATGCTACTTGAACTGTAACAGATGTGTCTTTCATGACAACATCTGGGGTTTGACTATCAATCTGAGATTGCTGATTAACATCAGATAACTTGTCAATTATAACTTCACTCTCAATAAAGAAATCTAATTGATTGATTTCTGAGATTACCTCAAGGATAGTGTGTGTTGCTTGCTCACTCTCAAGAGGAGTTGGCTCTTCCACTACTAGTGGCTCCCCCTGGATTTGATCCTGGTGTATGGGGCTAGCCTGAGGTTGCTCCCCCTGCCTCTCTGCAACATCTTGTTGAGCTGGAGACTTCCCAGCATCTCCAGGTTCTTGGTCATCATCCGGTGTAAAGACAACTTGCTCCTCAGAGCTGCTAGATGAATCCTGAGCCACTGCTGCTGTCTTCTTCTTCTTCTTTTGGGGAGTTATTTTCTCAAGAGTAGGCATCTCCTTAGTTAAAACTCTCTCCCACCTAGAGAATATCCTCATGTCCATCTTCCTCATATGGTTGATCTTAGTGCCAGCAGCTTGACTCATAACCTCTGGTATACTACCAGCAAGGTACAGACTAATAATCCTACCCAAATTAGGTTTCTTTAGGCTCTCCTTAATCTTATCAAAGACAACAACAGACTAATCAGTTTGCACTGTGAAGATTATCCTTGTCATAAGATTGAACATATGGGCTGAGACCCTGTCATGCCCTCCAGGCTTACTTAAGATCACTTTTCCAACAATTTCTGAGAGAAATTTTCCTTGGCTGTTCATGCCTTTCCTATTGAATACAGATCCAATTTTCAGCTTGAAATCTAGACCACACCAAGTTAAATCATCTCTGGTCTTTGAAGCAGTAACTTCATCTTCTTCCTTAGTTCTTGGTAACTGAAGTACTTTTCTCAAACTTTTTGGTGAGACCTTCACCTTTTCACCATGAACCCTTGACTTTATTTTGAGTCCAGTCTCGTCTAGGGTTGCTCCATTTAGAAATTCTAAAACTTCTTTCTTCCAGATCTTGGTTGGCTCTGAAACAAGAAATTCTAACCCTGAGTTTACTACTAGGGTTACCACATTCTTGATTTCGGATTCTGCGTCATCAAATGCGTCCCGCACCAGTTCATAGCCTTCATTTACGTTCTCCTCGAGCTTTGGTGCCATTAGGGTTTGGAGAATTTGAACTGAGAGAAGAGAGGTGTCGACACACAAGTTTGGTCTCGAAACTGTGGTGAGCGTGTCGACAGACAATGTAGAAATCCTATTTATACCTTTCTAGGTTTGAAGATGAAAGGGCGGGTTAAGAAACTCAAATTGTGTCGACACTGTTGAAAAGTGTCGACACAGACTTATAATGTCTCGACAACTATGTGTCGACACAAGTATAGTCAATAGAATATATGTGCCGACATTTGTTTATGTGTCGACACCACTTAACTCGACACTTAGTCGAGACTTTACTTAGATAATTCAGAGTAAATACTAAGTGTCGACACCACCTTGGTTGTGTCGACACTGACCCTGTATGTGTCGACACTAATTTTCTGAAGTGTCGACACCAACTATCTAGATGTGTCGACACGTTTTTTCCTGAAGTGTCGACACCACTATTCTGTGTCGACACAGATAACTCTGTGTGTCGAGACCTTTTTACTTAGTCATATTTGTAAACTTATTCTAAGTTTATCATACCTAATTCAATTTTGAACCTATTGAACTTGGTTTCTTCTAGGGGCTTAGTATACATGTCAGCTAGTTGATTATCAGTATTTACATACTCAAGTGATATATCTTCTTTTTCTACATGTTCCCTTAGAAAATGATATTTTATCTCAATATGTTTAGTTCTACTATGGGAAATAGGATTGTTAGCAATTGATATAGTACTAGTAGAATCACAAAACAGTGGTGTTCTACTTACTTGAATACCATAATCCTCAAGCTGATGTTGTATCCATAGAAGTTTAGCACAGCAACTTCCTGCAGCCACATATTCTGATTCTGCTGTGGAGATAGCCACACTTGTTTGCTTCTTGCTACTCCAAGATATCAGTCTTCCACCTAGGAATTGACAGGTTCCAGTTGTACTTTTTCTATCTTCTTTGTGGCCTGCAAAGTCTGCATCTGAATAACCTGTTAGTTCAAAATCTCCATTCCTAGGGTACCAGAGGCCTAGATAAGGAGTGCCCTTTAGATATCTCAGTATTCTTTTGACTGCTGTCAAATGAGACTCTTTAGGGCATACTTGGTACCTAGCACAGACACATGTAGCATACATGATATCTGGTCTACTTGCAGTCAAGTATAGAAGGGAGCCAACTATCCCTCTATATAAAGTCTCATCTACAGGTTTCCCTGCATCATCTTTGCTAAGAGACATACTTGACCCCATAGGAGTCTTCATGGTACTGGATGAATCCAAACAATACTTCCTGATTAGTTCTACGGTCAACTTAGACTGGCATATGGATAATCCATTCTCAGTCTGTCTAACTTGGAGACCCAAGAAGAACTTAATTTCCCCCATACTACTCATCTCAAATTGTCCTTGCATTAGTTTTGCAAACTTTTTGCAAAGACTACTTTCAGTAGACCCAAATATGATGTCATCTACATATATTTGGACTAGTATTATCTTGCCTCTAGATTCCCTAAGGAATAGAGTCTTGTCTATTTTCCCCCTTGTGAATTTATTCTCAATGTGGAAACTAGACAGGGTTTCATACCAAGCCCCAGGGGCTTGTTTTAACCCATACAAAGCTTTCCTAAGTCTATAAACATGATTAGGTTGAGTTGAATCAACAAAACCTGATGGTTGTTCCACATATACTTCCACTTTCAGATTGCCATTCAAAAAGGCTGACTTTACATACATTTGGTAAACTTTAAATCCTTGAAAGGTTGCATAGGCCAGGAACAGTCTTATGGCTTCCAGTCTGGCTACTGGAGCAAAGGTTTGATCAAATTCAATACCTTCTTCCTGCCTATATCCCTTAGCAACCATTCTAGCTTTGTTTTTGACAATCACTCCATGTTCATCCATCTTGTTCCTAAAGATCCACTTGGTACCAATTATGTTGTGGTCTTTTGGTTTAGAAACAAGCTCCCAGACTTTGCACCTCTTGAACTGATTCAGCTCTTCTTGCATTGCCTCAATCCAATGAGGGTCTAGGATGGCTTCTTCAAACTTCTTTGGCTCTACCTGGGATAAAAAACTGGAGTAGAGTACTGCTTTCAGATTTCTGCTCCTTGTTTGTACCCCTTATCTTAGATCACCAATAATTTGCTCTGCTGGATGATCTCTTAGATGCCTATTAGTTGGAGGCATCCTGACTTCAGGTTGAATTCCTTCAACTTCTTCATCTTGCTGCACTCCTTGGACTTCTTCTACATTAGGTACATGTAGTACTCCCCCTGGACAATAGCCACTATCTTCTACTTGATGTCTTGCAGTAGTACCTTCTTCTATAGTGAGCTTGTCCATCTTCTCAGTCACACATGTGGAGCTGCAAATACTACTAGACAACTCATTGTTAATAAGTCTAGTTTCATCAAATACTACATGTACTGACTCTTCTACAACTTGAGTAGACAAGTTGTAGACCCTATAAGCCTTACTATTATTGCTGTACCCAACAAAAATCCCCTCTTGGGACTTGGCAGCAAACTTAGTCAAGTAAGACTTACCATTGTTAAGTATAAAGCACTTACAACTAAAGATCCTGAAATAGGATAGGTTTGGTTTTCTGCCTTTCACAATCTCATAGGGGGTCTTGTTGTGGCTTTTAGTAATGGTAGCCCTATTAATTACATGACATGCAGTATTAACTGCCTCAGCCCAGAAATATTATGGTAGAGATGTATAACTTAATAGGGTCCTACCAGCCTCAATCAAGGTTCTATTTTTCCTCTTAGCAATGCCATTTTGCTGAGGTGTTCTTGGTGAAGAAAATTCCTGAAAATATCCCAAATTCTTCACATAGTTTTGCCATACTCTCAGACTGAAATTCAGTACCATGGTCACTTCTTATCTTGACCACTGTACTGTCTAGTTCATTCTGAATTTGTTTGACAAAGCTATAGAAGATAATAGGTGTTTCAGATTTCTGTCTAAGGAAGAACACCCAGAAAAACCTTGAGTAGTCATCTACAACCACAAAGGTATAGACCTTCCTACCTAGGTTGTGGACTGGCATAGGACCAAAGAGATCCATATGCAAGAGGTATAAACACCTCACAACATCTTTGTTTTCAATGCTACTAAAGGTGGATCTAGTCTGCTTGCCCTTTTGACAAGCTGAACATATTCCATCTTTAATACACTTAACTTGAGAACCATTCCTCACTAACTCTTTGCTAAAGAGTTGGCTAATTATCTTGTAGTTAAGATGGGCTAGCCTCTTGTACCATTTGACACAATGAGAGACTTTCTCATCAGCTACAAGATACACTGGAGATCCATTGGTCTCACACATAATGTCTAGGCAATAGACATTTCTTTTTCTATAACCTGTCAAAATGATCTCTTGATCATTTGACCTCCTGATATGACAACCATCTTTGACAAATGAGATATCATATCCTAGATCACTCAATTGACTTATACTAATAAGGTTATGTTTCAAACCTTCAACATAAGCCACTTGGGTAATAGTAATATGTGAGCTAGAAATGTTACCAAAACCCTTGATAATTCCTTTTTCAGAACCACCAAAGGTGACTTTAGGACCATCCTTGATGGGTGTGTAGTCCTTTAGCAATCCCCTTGTTCCAGTCATGTGTCTGGAACATCCACTGTCCAAGTATCATATTGGGGCATGACCACTTGGACTCACCTGCAAAACAGATTAGGGAACCTTAGAACCCAAAGAATTCTTGAGTCCTTGGTACTGGTTAGTTTGCTTCCTAACAAAGCTACCTGCAGGTTTTCCAACAGGCAGTTTGCTACTCACTTTGGCACTTGCATTGTGCCAACAGTCCATGGCAAAGTGTCCTACCTTGCCACAACACCAACACTCAAACCTATTGTACCTTTACTTAGGTACATTCTTAGCTGTTTTATCTATAGCTGGCTTATTGAGAGCTGGGGATTTGCCCTTGGACTTGGACTGAACAGTCCTAGCTGGTTCAGTAAACCCTAGTCCAGCTTTACCTTTTTGATGAACAAATTCAGCAATTAAGGGTATAACAGACTTTGGTTTAGAAAACCTAGCAACTAAATCTCTCTCCTTCTGAAGACTAATCTCCAGACTTTTGATTTGATCATTCTTAAATGATATAGTCCCCATCTGAATAACAGTTATGTGCTTCAGTCTGGCTATTTCATTTAGCTTTTGATCAATCATCTTCTCAAAATCAGTTGCAGCAACTTTGAGACTAGCAATTTCCTTTGCCTGACTCTTGGCTAGGGACTTGCTCTTCTTAAAAGCTTGCAACAGAACTTTATATTCATCTATCAATTGATGAATATCCCCTTCATACTCAGATGCACTCTCATCACTTGATGATGATGAATCTGATTCTGAACTAGCACAAGAAATTGAACTTAAAGAACAATTTTGTACCTTACTAGGTCCAGGCTACTCCTGGATTTTGTCACCTTCTATCAATGCATCAGTCCTTAGCACTGACTGTCCTCTTGTTCATATATAGAGTTCATTATCTGGATGAACTCCTCTTCTTCTTCCTCAACAAACAGTCCTATGTATGCTTCAGCATCTGACTCAGTTTCTGATGAAGATATGTCTGACAGGCTCTTATCCTTTTTGGCAACAAAAGATCTTTCCTTCTTGCCCTTGAATTGAGTCTTTTTCTTATCATTAGACTCCTTCCTTTTCTCTGGACAGTCTGCTACAACATGTCCTTGTCTATTACAGCAATAACATACTATTTTTGATAGAGTTGCTTTGCTTGACTTGGTCTTTTTCCTGTCTTTCTTTGATGACTTTTTGTTCTGATAATAGTCATCTTTACCCTGTGAAGTAGATGGCTTTGTCCTCCATTGTTTATTCTTTAGAAATTTCTGAAAGTGTCTTGTGAAAGCTGCAAAGTCCTCATCACTTTCACTGCTCTGAGAATTTCTACTTGCTGACTCACCTGACTCAGTCTCAGCTACTTTAGGAGGTGGAGTTGGTGACTTACTTCTGTATTTTCTGGGGGCTTCTGTTTTAAATGCCACTGTTCTTTCTTTATTCTCAATTCTGGTAGACTTCTCCTCTTCTTTCCTCACCATCAACTACATTTAATAGGATAGCAATTTTCCAAACAAAGTTGGAAGAGGAATTTCTGCTAAGTTTGTCATTTCCCTAATGGCACAGATCTTGGTGTCCCAATCCTTTATTAGGGACCTTAGAAACTTATCATTAAGCTCATAATTACTGAACTCTCTACCATAGGACATTAGCTCATTCAGAATCATATAGAACTTCTTATAGCATTCTGTTATGCTGTCAGATCTACCTTGCCTGAAGCTTTCATATTCTTGGTTTAATAAGAACTTTCTGTCCTGCCTCACTTCTTCAGAACCCTCCATGTACACAGTAAGAGTATCCCACATCTCCTTAGATGTCTTATAGTGTATCAAATTCTGAAAGGTAGCATCATCTATAGCACTCACAATGATATTCTGAGCCCTCTTGTCCATTGTAGCTAGAACTATCTCATCCTTTGTCATTTCAGAGAAATCCTTAGGTGTTCTCTGATTTGCATCCAGGACTGAAACCTTCATGGGCACATATGACCCTTTTTTAACTGTGATGTATATCCTAGGGTCTGAGGCTTCAATAAATAGTCTCACCCTTTCCTTCCAGATGCCAAATATTTCTTTTATGTAAATGGGTAGCTTCATGGATCCAAGTTCCTTATGATTCTCAGTTGAACCCATGGTTCTTGATTTTCTTGATTCTGTACTTTACTTAGTTTGAATCTGCCAACAGGATCTACTCAGACAGTTATGTCCCTTTTTGAGCAACCTGGCTCTGATACCACTTGAAAGAAACTGTACCTAATCACCTAGAGGGGGGGGGGGGTGAATAGGTGACTAAATCTTTTTAACTTTCTAGGCAGAATTCAGATTATTTTCACAGAGTTTTATCTACTTTTGCACATCAATCAATCAGCAATCACAGAATAACACATACACACAGTGGACACACAGATTTATAGTGGTTCCCCAAGGTTTGGGTACATCCACTTTCCCCCTTCGCCTATCTAGTAGTGTACTAGATTCGGCCAAACTCCTCCACTATCTCAAATCCTCAGATCTTACACTCAGAACCTCAACCAGGTTCCTACAGCTCAGGCCCAAGCCCATACAACTCAGTCTTCTCCAAAGACCTACACTCAGCTTCTTCACAAAGCCTACACTCAGCCACAACAGGCCTACACTCAGCCACAACAGGCCTACACTCAGAGATACAAATCCCCTACACTCAGGCACACAGGCCCTACACTCAGGCTTTATAATTGCAGGCTTACAACTCAGATCCCTAAGGATCCTACAAGAAAATATAAAATACAAAGAGTATATACCTACAACTCAGAATTGAGAGATGAGTTGATAGGTTCTTGATGAGTTCTTGGATGAACTCTGCTGAGATCAATCTGACTTGGCTTTCTTCAAAGCTTCTTGAATGTAGAACATAATAGGATTGATCTCCTCTATAGTTGATCCTTGATCTCTGCTACTTAAGATTCAGAACAAAATCTGAACCCTTCTTCTCAACCTGGTTCCAACGGCTGTCTTCTTGGATGGAGCTCTCTCTCTCCAACTACTTAGAACTTTACTTGAAAGTCTTCAATGAATTGCTTTTCAACAACCTTGACCATCTTTTTCTGTAGACAGTATAAGCCTATATATAGGCCTTCTTCATGGTAACCGGCTGGTCCAGTTCCTAACTGATTTCTGACAACTCTGACAGGTGCAGTAGACCGGCTAGAATGGCAGCTGTCAAGTCATCCAGTCAGTTCTTGAAATAACTGTAATTGTCTGAAAGTGTCGAGACTGTCTGTCTTTAAGTGTCGACACTTATAGACCAAGTGTCGACACAAGTTGACTAAGTGTCGACACTAGCCTACAAGGTGTCGACACAACTCCTTGTGTTGTATAATTCACTTCTCGACACAGCTTCTTCATCATGTGTCGACACTGATATTGAGTGTCGACACAAGTCCTTGTTCTTCAGTACTTTGTTGATTTCTTGTAAGTGTCGACACATCTTCATGTGTTGAACTTGTTCATTACGACACATCTTCTTGGTGTCGACACATGCCTTCAGTGTTGATACTTGCTGAGTGTCGACAGAGCTCCTTGTGTCGACACATTCTTCTTCTGTTGAGACTTTGGCTGAGTGTCGACACATCTCCTTTGTGTTGATACTTGTACTTAGAATTTTGTTGAACTTTGCTAAGTGTCGTCACAGCTCCTTGTGTCGACACTTTCTTCATGTACTGAGTCTTCTGCTGTGTGTCGACACATTCTTCATTGTGTCGACACTTTCTTCAAGTGTTGAGTCTTCTGCTGAGTGTCGACATATTATTTATTATGTCGACACTTATACTTAGACTCTGCTGACTTTTGCTGAGTGTCGACACAGCCTCCAAGTGTCGACACTTTCTGATGTAGACACAGTTCCTCTGGGTGTCGACACAACTGCTAAGTGTCGACACTGCTTCACTGCACTTTTCTTCATTGAGTGTCGACACAGCTCCTTGTGTCGACACTTTCTGTCTGGTGTCGACTCCACATCCCTGGTGTCAACACAACTACTCCAAGTGTCGACACTGCTTGTCTGGGTGTCGACACAAGTCTTCTTAAGTGTCGACACTTTCCCTCTGGGTGTCGTCACATGGACTTAGAATCTTTTCTGCTTTCCCTGCAAATACTTGACCTGCACAACTAAACTCAAAACACATTAAATACATTTTGATATATATTATTGAGTAGGGTGAGGCTTCTTCAAATCAGGTACATTAGAACCAATGTACCCAACAAAAAACCTGTACGTACAAAACATACACATGCGTGCACGAGAACCCGGATGCCTTCGAACGGGGCTGCACCAAAACGTCGCTCATGGCACATCCTGAGCGCGCCACTTGGGGAGGATCCCGCTCGGCCGGATATGTGGTTGTATATGGAGATCACCCTTTTATACTCATCTAGAACTATTGTTGTTTTGAATTCATGCAATGAAATCTCTTATTTCTCTGTTGATAACTTCTGGGTGTGTGCTATGATTATTTAGCGAGTGTGTGTGTGTATGTGAGGTTTGAACTTAGATCTGCACAGCAAAACGAGCCCTGTGTATTACCGCCGCGCGTTAAAACCTAACACCCTGCGGTAGCTTTCAGAACTCGATTTCTTGGAACGAAATATTTTAAATTTCAAATAACGCTCCAAACCTTATTCACCCCCCCTCTATGGTTGCAACGATATCCAACAAGTGGTGTCATAACTAGGTTATTATAGTCACACATTTAATGAGGGACAAGGTGTGTGTAGACCTCCAATATTTATGGAGAGTTGTAATGCCCCCGATTTTTCTGCGATTATTTAATTCTCGTTTGTCGTTACGTTGACGCGTTTTCGGCTTGTGTCATTGGTTAGAGCATGGTCTTAGCTCTTTAGGTTCCTTGTGTGGTTGTTGGTAGCCTATTTGGCAGGATTCCCTAGCAAGCCGAGTCGTTTGGGGTGACTCGGTGAGGCCTCTCGAGTGATGCTTGTGTTTTGGATTCGAGTGGTGATAACACGAGTTTTGTTCATCTAAAGTTGATTTTGACTCCGATGTTGCGTTCGTAGTGTGTGTATTTAGCTACGGTGCAAATTTCATCGAATTCCGAGGATGTTCGGGTTCCGCGTCGTTTTGTATTTTATTTATATTAATGCAATATTATATACTATATATAGATATTTTGTTTAGATAGTAGCAGTTATGGTGAATAGGTGGCTGGCAGCGTTTGGATTGGCTAAGAATAGAAAATATTTTGGATTTAGCCGCTATCTATATATAGCCTTAATTAGAAAAGCGACTGTTGATGTTCTTTGTCTTTTTCGAAATACAACCGCAGTCCCTGTGCAAGAGAGGAAAACCGGTGGGCTGCCCTTGCCTTCCACCGCCGATTCCCGGAGTTTTAGCGGGCGGAATTCGATTTCGAAGGCGGATTTGTATTGCTCTCGCCTAGACCTACACTCCGACGAAATTTTCATCTTGTTCTATGCTGCTGGTGCCGAGTGGGAGGAAGGGGCCAACCAAGCTTCGCTGGAATTTGAGGCAACTGGTGCTCCTACCCTTGCCAAGTTTTTTCTCCTTTTATGTTCACATTTGCAGTTATCATACATTTTCCAGAGATCATTTATTTTGCCCTGTTTTCCGGTCAAAATCATCGGATCTTGAATCATGAATGCTCCTTTGCGTTATCTTTTACCTTCTCAAGTTTTCAAACTTCATGTTTTTTGGCTGGGCTGTTGTAGTCTTATCTTTTATCAAATTGTTCCTTATTAGATCTCGGATTGGGTAGTATTTTAGCCTAATTCTTAATCTTCCCCTGCTGTTAAGGTTTGCCCAGTTCGGCTGCTGGGAGTTGTGTAGATGATTGTTGGATTTGACCTTCTTGTATGGTAGTCATTGCCCGGTAAGTTAGGTAGCATTGGATTTTAATGTTTTGCAGAAGTTCTGTTCGAAGTGTTGACAGCGTTGGGAGCATTCAATGCTACCAGATCGACGAAGATCGTCGATCTGAGTTCGACGAAAATCGTCGAACTGAGATCGACGATCTATGGCTGCCTTAGATCGACGAAGATCGTCGATCGGAGTTCGACGACAATCGTCGAACTGGGATCGACGATTTCCGATTGTCTGAGATCGACGATCTCCGGTTGCCTGTGATCGACGAAGATCGTCGATCTGAGTTCGGCGACAATCGTCGAACTGGGATCGACGATCTCTGGTGGTCTGAGTTCGATGAAGACCGTCGATCTGAGTTCGACGACAATCGTCGAACTGGGATCGACGATCTCCGACTGGCTGTGTTCGACGAAGATCGTCAGTCTGAGTTCGACGAAGATCGTCAAACTGAGCATGACATTCCTGTGTTCTTAGTTCGGCGAAGATCGTCGAACAGAGCTCGACGATTCCTGTAAGCTTAGTTCGACGATTTTCCCTCTGTCTTCCCTTGTTTTCTCGAGTGAATCCCGCTGGGTTTGGGGTTATTTGTCGGCTGTCTTTTGAACGCCGAATCGTGGGTGATGGCTAGTAGGGGTGGTTTTCTTTTTAGTTCTTAATATGGGTGGGGTTATGTGTTGAGCCGTGGCCGCCACTGTTTTTCCCAGGTATAGGCTGGGTGTGTGTGTGGTTTGTAGGTCCCTAGTGCTCTCCCTATGCGACCCTTGAGCTTATATTGTTTTGGTGATGGTTGTTTGGGGGACCATGTTTGCCTCTAATCCAGATCCATGTGGATGCTTACTACTGCCATTAACTCACAAAATAGGATTGCTAGGTGTTTCTTCTTAGTAGAATGCAACATATTGTGGCAAGTTTTCTTTTCTTTTGCCGTGCAGCCTCTGCAGGATTTGAGCAGGGCTTGTTGTTGTTTCCTTTGCTTGGTGTACTTTGGCTTACTTTGTACAACACTTACTTTAACTGTCGTGTTTTCTTACTCTCCTTTGTTCCATTTTGTTATAAAGCTCAGATTCAGATTTTCTTGTTATACTTGCTGAGGTGTTCTTTCTTTGGATGCCTCAGGTTTAGAGCAGTATCCGGTTGAGCGGCTGGTTTTTCCTTGGTGATTGTTGTGGATCCCTTGGGTTGCTGGGATCTTCCTCCTTATTTTTGTGAGGTAGTTTTTTGTTATTCCTACAAACATACATGCTCGCCAGTGGGTTCATGTCAGGTTGTTGACGCCCGCTGGTGGTTATTACTTGTGATACTAGATATGTTTCTTTTACTGCTACCTTTCTGGAGATAGTCTACTTGCTTATGGGAAGATTTATGCTAGGTTGCTAGTTACTTTTAAACCTAAAACACTATTATAAGTATCTCCTGATCTTCATGTTTATGAAACTCATACACTACTTTCTAAGCAACGTAAAAAGATCGTTTTCCCACTTATAATATAAAATAAATCTAGAGTATTGCATAGTATGAGTGGACCTCGGGGGATACTTATGCACTCTCATAGGATGTCAAAAATAAATAAAGTATTTTTTCGCCGCGTATAAGTATAGTTTTTAAACGGTGGACTAGATGATCCACTGAGCCGAGGGATTCAGCCTTTAAAATATAACTGATTTTCAAATCATTAAACTTAAGAATTTTCATAGTCTAGTTAGATGGTGTTCGCCTAAGCGTCGACAGTTATCCCCTGCTCGACGTGGCATCACAACGTGTGTTTTCTCCTACTCTGATACTTCTTAATTTCAGAGAAAATGCGGGTTGTGACAGTTGGTATCAGAGGGAGGTTGCTTGACTATTTGTCGGGCAACCTTTCCTTATAGGTATTAGATGTTTAGTGTCATATCATACACACACCGATATATCATCAGCACGTCTTGGCTGAAGCACGAACACTACACTCATAGCATAACATGAAGTATACGAGGCATATTATGTAGTATGGGATGCATAATTTGTGTCTGTATATGGATCCACCATAGGGGCAACATGTGAGGGTTATGTAGTATGGGATGCATAACCTCACCACATGAATGCGATTAACACATTTTTTTTGTTGCATGAGAATGTTATGTAGTATGGGATGCATAACATTTTCATGTGTACGCCACTCATGACATGTATTAGGGCCTTTTTAGAATGCATAGCACAATCATGCATAACATAACATTGCATAAGCACAATGCGCCAAGCTAAAGATTTGCAGGATGACATATGTACATACATGGTTTTAAATCAGAAAAAGAATATAAATTCATGCATTTCCAATCTAGGCACAAGAGTTAGTGGATGGTGGTTAACCATCCTAGGTTAGGCATAGCATCACTTTTATTAAACAAAATAAAATTTCAGAGCAAGTATAGCAGTTAAAGGTTCATATTTATGTTTGTATTGTTTGTACTGGTAGTTTGTTCCAACTGTTGTACTAGGTTTGGACCTCAGTTTTTATGGTTTTAGGATGGCGAGACGTCCTTCGACTAGGTCGACTCCCCTGTCTGAGGGTGACTCCTCAGGAGCGCAGAGTGATGCGGTGATCGAGATCCTGTGACAGAGCAACGATTCCTTGACCAGGCAGTTGGTGGAGATGCAGGCCCAGATCCAGTCTCTAGTAGTAGTTATGGCATGACAGACTCAGGGAGTGCAAGCCCCTGCAGGGGGGTTAGCTGCTCCTCCCCCTCCTTCTCCCCTGAGACCTCCAGTGGTGGTGCCAACAAAGATGGCCTTTATTTCTCAGTTTCAGAGGTTTAGCCCTCCTACATATGATGGGAAGTCAGATTTCATGGTCATAGATGATTAGCTGATCTCCATGGAGGAGATGTTCTTGTACTCCGGTGTTGCATATGATCAGAGAGTGATAATAGCCGCCTATCAGCTAAAGGGTTTGGCTAAGAGCTGGTGGCTTAGGGAAAAGGAGAGCTTGGTGGTTGGTTGCTCTTGGGGATTATTCAAGGAGATGCTGCTGAGGAAGTTCCTGCCTTCGGTCGAGCGTGACCGACTAATGAACGACTTCCTTCACCTGAAGCACAGGCAACTCACAGTCAATGGGTATGAGATAGAGTTCAGTAAGTTGAGCCGGTTTGCCCCTAGGTTGGTGAGTGTTGAAGCAGATCGAGTCAAGCGGTTCCTTAGTGGCTTGAGGAGCGAGGTTCAACAGTTGGCCAGTGCTTATGGATCAGAGACTTATGCATGGGTAGTGGAGGCTGCTCTGAAAGTGGAGGCAATTGAGACCGCAAAGAACAGAGGCCAACAAATAAGGAAGGACAAGAGGAAGTCTGCTGAAGAGAAGAACCCCCAGGTACTCGATGCTGCTTCGGGAAAGAAGAGAAAGGTAGTGTGTAGCTTCTTTGGCCGGTCGGGCCACCCTATTGAGAGGTGTTTCAAGAAGGCGGGAGCTCAGAAGATGGAGAAAGTTCATGCTATTCAAGGTTCTCCTAGGAAGGATGTTTCCTGTTCTGTTTGCAAGCGACCCGGGCATGATGCTGCCCAGTACTGGTCCAAGGATAAAGTCTGATATCAGTGTGGACAAAAGGGCCATATCAAGTCAAGGTGTCCTCAGGTCCAGCCTATTATTCAGGCAGTTCCACTTCAGGCTTTACTTCCGCCTCAGTGTGTGGACAAGGGCAAAGGAAAGCTGAACGTGATCTCTTCCGAGGAGGCTCAAACTACGACTCAGGTCATCTCAGGAAAATTTAAAGTGAAGAATTGCTGTGCGCATGTTCTGTTCGACTCCGGTGCTATCCACTCGTTTGTGGCTAGAGCTTTTGTAGAGCGATATCAGTTGATTCTGGATCAAGTTCGTGATACCTTCCGCGTCAAGTTCCATTCTGGTGAATCTGTGTTGTCAGATTTGGCCATTCTGGATTGCCCTGTTTTGTTGGGGGACTTTCTTGTAAAGGCAGACTTGAAGATGAGTGATCTAGAGGACTTCGATGTTATTCTGGGCATGGACTGGTTGTCTAAGTATGATGCGGTTATTCAGTGCAAAGGGAAGCGCTTGGACTTCATCAAGGACAACGGTCAGCCTGGAAGTGTGTATGCTGATCCGTGCCAGGATTCCCCTGTCATTTCTACGGTATGTGCTCAGAAGCTGTTTCGTTCTGATTGTTTTGCTTGTTTAGTCTCGGTGGTTGGGACTGCTGTTAGTGTACCGCGCTTGGAGGAGATTCCTGTTGTACGTGGTTTATCTGATGTTTTTCCTGATGACCTTCCAGGTCTTCCCCCCGAGTGGGATGTTGAGTTTGTGATTAATTTGGAACCGGGTACGCGTCCTATTGCTAAGGCGCCGTATCGGATGGCCCCTTGTGAGTTGGAGGAGTTGCGAGTCCAGTTGGGCGAGTTGTTGGCAAAAGGCTTTATCAGGCCGAGTTCATCGCCTTGGGGTGCACCTGTTCTATTTATGAATAAGAAGGATGGGTCAATGAGTTTATGCATCGATTATAGGGATCTGAACAAAGTCACCATTAAGAACAGGTACCCTCTGCCGAGGATCGATGACTTATTTGATCAGTTACGTGATAGCACGGTGTTTTCCAAGATCGATATTCATTCTGGCTATCATCAGCTTAGTATCTGTGAGGCAGATATTCCACGGACTGCGTTTAGATCGAGGCATGGACACTTCGAGTTTATAGTGATGTTGTTTGGTTTGACCAACGCACCATCAGCTTTCATGGATATGATGAACCAGGTGTTCAAGGACTTTCTAGTCAAGTTCGTGGTGGTATTCATCGATGATGTGTTGATCTACTCTCGCAGTGCTGAGGAGCATGAGCAGCATCTGCGCTTGGTTCTATCGGAGTTGAGGAACCACAAGTTATTCGCTAAGCTGAGCAATTGCGAATTTTGGTTACATCAGGTCTCGTTTATGGGCCACGTGGTGAATAAGGATGGAATCTCGGTCGACCCGGAAAAGATTACAGCAGTGATGGATTGGAGCAGGCCGGGCATGCCCAAGGAAATTAGAAGCTTCCTAGGGTTGGCCGGCTATTACAGGAGGTTCGTGGAGGGTTTCTCTACCCTGGCGGCCCCTTTGACCAGGTTGACTCAGAAGAACACGGCCTTTGTTTGGAGCGAGTAGTGCGAAGAAGCCTTCTTGGAACTAAAGAACAGATTGTGCACTGCTCCAGTTCTGACCCTACCTACTGAGGGTGCGGAGTATGATGTGTACGTGGATGCTTCGCATGTTAGTCTGGGTTGTGTGTTGATGCAGGCTGGAAAAGTGATTGCGTATGGGTCAAGGCAACTAAAGACTCATGAGATAAATTACCCAACGCATGACCTTGAGTTTGCAATGATGATTTATGCGCTAAAGCTGTGGAGGCATCTAGTTTATGGTGCTCAGTGCAAGATCTTCACAGATCATAAAAGTCTAAAGTACGTGTTCACTCAGAAGGAGTTGAATCTGCGCCAACGGCGGTGGCTAGAGTATGTGGCCGATTATGATGTGGAGATACAGTATCATCCGAGCAAGGCCAATGTGGTGGCCGACGCCCTGAGCCGGAAGACGGGGAAGATCTTTAATCTCACCGCCGATCATTTAGTGGAAGAGTTCCTCCTGATGGATATCTCCGTGGGACGCTGTGACATGCAGAGCAGTTTGCCAGTGCCAGAGCCGTTTTGGATTTCACTTACCAGGTTGCACCAGAAGGATGATCCGGATCTTCTGCACTTATACCTCAGGACTGAGAGAGAGGAGTTGCCGGATTTCTCTATTGATGATGCGGTTACTTTGAAGTACTGAGGCAGGTTTTGCATCCCCGCTGTTGGAGACATCAGGGTTATGTTATGCAGAGAGGCTCATGGATCCAGTGTTGCCTACCATCCAGGATCTACAAAAATGTATCATGAATTGAAGCAGATTGCCTGGTGGTATGGGATGAAGGGTGATATAGCCCAATTTGTTGCTGAGTGCCACACTTGCAAGCATGTGAAGGCCGATCATGGAAGGCCTGATGGCAAGTTGACTCCGTTGGAGATACCGACTTGGAAGTGGGAGAGTATTTCTATAGACTTCATTACGGGCTTACCGAGATCTCCAAGGGGATTTGATTCAATTTGGGTGATCGTGGACCGATTGACGAAGTGTGCGTACTTTGTACCCTATGAGATAGATTACTCGATGAAGAAGATAGCAGAGCTGTACTTGAACGAGGTCATCAGATTATACGGTGTGCCAGTTAGCATCATTTCGGATCGAGACTCCCGATTTACATCTCGCTTATGGAGGAGTCTGCAAGAGGGTTTGGGTACAGATTTGAGGTATTCTACAGCTTACCACCGTCAGACCAATTGTCAGACTGAGCGAGTGAACCAAATAGTTGAGGATATGATCAAGTGCTACATCTTGGACTACGGTGGAGCGTGGGATGATCGTTTGTGGCTTATGGAATTTACATACAACAACAGTTACCAGGAGAGCTTGCAAATGGATCCGTTCGAAGCGCTGTATGGGAGACACTGCAGAACTCCCCTGTTTTGGACTGAGGTCGGTGAGAGGCCATTGTTGGGTCCAGACGCGCTCGAAGAAATGGAAATTGTGGTGAAGCTGATTTGAGAAAAGCTTCAGATAGCTCCGGAGCGGTATGAGAAGAACACCAACCAGCGTAGGACTAACTTGGAGTTTTCTGTAGGGGACCTTATGTTTTATAAGGTTTCCCCGATGGTTGTTGTTAAGAGATTCGGTAAGAACCGAAAGTTGGATCCGAGGTATGTGGGCCCGTTTAAGATTGTTGAACGGATTGGCGTGTCAGCATATAGATTTGATTTTCTAGCAAATTTCCGAGATGTTCATAATGTATTTCATGTAAGCCAATTACGAAAGTGTGTGCGAAGCAGTGGGCAAGTCTTCTATGTTGTGCCCCAGTTGGAGCCTAATCTTTCATATGTTGAGGTGCCGGTCCGCATGTTGGATACTCAAGATCGAGTGTTGCGGACAAAGTCTATCCCGATGGTGAAATTTCTATGGAAGAATCAGGATTTGGAAAGCGCGACTTGGGAGCTAGAGTCGGCTATGAGGGAGGCTCACCCTCATCTACTCCCTTGATTTGATTGGTACGTTTTCTTTCTAGTAGCTCTTGTTTTGTTACTTTCCTTCTATAGTAGAAGTTGTGCACGTAACATTTCGGGACGAAACTTTCTTTTAGGGGGAGTGACTGTACCGCCCCCGATTTTTCTACGATTATTTAATTCTCATTTCTCGTTACGTTGACGCGTTTTCGGCTTGTGCCATTGGTTAGAGCGTGGTCTTAGCTCTTTAGGTTCCTTGTGTGGTTGTTGGTAGCCTATTTGGCAAGATTCCCTAGCAAGCCGGGTCGTTTGGGGTGATTCGGTGAGGCCTCTCGAGGGATGCTTGTGTTTTGACTTCGAGTGGTGATAACCCGAGTTTTGTTCATCGAAAGTTGATTTCGACTCCGCCATTGCGTTCGTAGCGTGGGTATTTAGCTACGGTGCAAATTTCGTCGAATTCCGAGGATGTTCGGGTTTCGCGTCGTTTTGTATTTTATTTATATTAATGCGATATTATATATTATATATAAATATTTTGTTTAGATAGTAGCAGTTATGGTGAATAGGTGGATGACAGTGTTTGGATTGACTAAGAATAGAAAATATTTGCGATTTAGCCGCTATCTATATATACCCTTAATTAGAAAAGCGATTGTTGATGTTCTTTGTCTTTTTCGGAATACAACCGCCGTCCCTGTGCAAGAGAGGAAAATCGGCGGGCTGCCCTTGCCTTCCACTGCCGATTCCTGGAGTTTTAGCGGGCGGAATTCGATTTCGAAGGCAGATTTTGATTGCTCTCGCCTAGACCTACACTCCGATGAAATTTTCATCTTTTTCTGTGCTGCTGGTGCCGAGTGGGAGGAAGGGGCCAACCAAGCTTCGCTGGAATTTGAGGCAAGTGGTGCTCCTAACCTTGCCAAGTTTTCTACTTTTATGTTCACATTTGCAGTTATCATACATTTTCCAGAGATCATTTATTTTGCCCTGTTTTCCCGTCAAAATCATAGGATCTTGAATCATGAATGCTCCTTTGCATTTTCTTTTACTTTCTCAAGTTCTGAAACTTCAAGTTTTTCGGCTGGGTTGTTGTAGTCTTGTCTTTTATCAAATTGTTCCTTATTAGATCTCGGATTGGGTAGTATTTTAACCTAATTCTTAATCTTCCCCTGCTGTTAAGGTTTGCCCAGTTCGGGTGCTGGGAGTTGTGTAGATGAGTGTTGCATTTGACCTTCCTGTATGGTAGTCGTTGCCCGGTAAGTTAGGTAGCATTGGATTTTAATGTTTTGCAGAAGTTCTGTTGGAAGTGTTGACAGTGTTGAGTGCACTCAGCGCTTCCAGATCGACGAAGATCGTCGATCAGAGTTCGATGAAAATCGTCGAACTGAGATCGACGATCTCCGGCTGCCTTAGATCGACGAAGATCGTCGATCTGAGTTTGACGACAATCGTCGAACTGGGATTGACGATTTCTGGTTGTCTGAGATCGACGATCTTCGGTTGCCGGTGATCGACGAATATCGTCGATCTGAGTCCGACAACAATCGTCGATTTGGGATCGATGATCTCCGGTGGTCTGAGTTCGACGAAGACCGTCGATCTGAGTTCGATGACAATCGTCGTACTGGGATCGACGATCTCCAGCTGGCTGTGTTCGACGAAGATCGTCGGTCTGAGTTCGACGAAGATCGTCGGTCTGAGTTCGACGAAGATCGTCGAACTGAGAACGACGTTCCTGTGTTCTGAGTTCGGCGAAAATTGTCGAACAGAGCTCGACGATTCCTGTAAGCTGAGTTCGACGATTTTCCCTCTGTCTTCCCATGTTTTCTCGAGTGAATACCGCTGGGTTTGGGGTTATTTGTTGGCTGTCTTCTGAATGCCGAATCGTGGGTGATGGCTAGTAGGGGCGATTTTCTTTTTAGCTCTTAATAGGGGTGGGGTTATGTGTTGAGCCGTGGCCGCCACTATTTTTCCCAGGTACAGGCTGGGTGTGTGTGGTTTGTAGGTCCCTAGTGCTCTCCGTGTGCGACCCTTGAGCTTATATTATTTTGGTGATGGTTGTTTGGGGGACCACATTTGCCTCCAATCCAGATCCATGTGGATGTTTACTACTTCCATTAACTCACAAAATAGGATTGTTAGGTGTTTCTTCTTAGTAAAATGCAACATATTGTGGCAAGTTTTCTTTTCTTTTGCCTTGTAGCCTCTACAGGATTTGAGCAGGGCTTGTTGTTGTTTCCTTGTGCTTGGTGTACTTTGGCTTCCTTTGGACAACACTTACTTTTACTGTCGTGTTTTCTTACTCTCCTTTGTTCCATTTTGTTATAAAGCTCAGATTCAGATTTTCTTGTTATACTTGTTGTGGTGTTCTTTCTTTGGATGCCTCGGGTTTAGAGCAGTAGCCGGTTGAGCGGCTGGTTTTTCCTTGGTGATTGTTGTGGATCCCTTGGGTTGCTGTGATCTTCCTCCGTGTTTTTGTGAGGTAGTTTTCTATTATTCCTACAGACATACATGCTCTCCAGTGGGTTCGTGTCAGGTTGTTGATGCCCGCTGGTGGTTATTACTTGTGATACTAGATATGTTTCTTTTTCTGCTACCTTTCTGGAGATAGTCTACTTGCTCGTGGGAAGATTTATGCTAGGTTGCTAGTTACTTTTAAACCTAAAAACACTATTATAAGTATATCTCCTGATCTGCATGTTTATGAAACTCATACACTACTTTCTAAGCAACGTAAAAAGTTCGTTTTCCCACTTATAATATAAAATAAATCTAGAGTCTTGCATAGTATGAGTGGACCTCGGGGGACACTTATGCACTCTCATAGGATGTCAAAAATAAATAAAGTATTTTTCCGCCGCATATAAGTATAGTTTTTAAACAGTGGACTAGATGATCCACTGAGCCGAGGGATTCGGCCTTTGAAATATAACTGATTTTCTAATCATTAAACTTAAGAATTTTCATAGTCTAGTTAGATGGTGTTCGCCTGAGCGTCGACAGTTATCCCCTGCTCGACGTGGCAACACAACACGTGTTTTCTCCTACTCTGATACTTCTTAATTTCGGAGAAAATGCGGGTTGTGACAAGAGTGACTATAGTCACTAGAGATCACGCATGATAATCTTTCTGAAGACTCAAATCATGGACGTATGGGCCATGATAGAGACAAAGTACACCACACCCACTGTCATGGTTGGGGATAAATTCATAGAAAAACCAAATGATAAGTTGGATGAAGCGGACAAGCTTAGGTGTATGAATAATGCCTAGGCCATGAACTCGTTATTTTATTCCTTGGACAAAACTGAATTCAATAGAATTTGTAACTGCGAGTCTATTTATGATATATGGCGTCTTCTTGAGCTCACTCACGAAGGTACTTCTCAGGTAAAGGAGTCGAAGCTGTTTCGACTCGAATCTGAATATGAATAGTTCCGGATTGAGATTTACGATGATGTTGACAGCATGTACATGCGCTTTACCAAGATCATAAACGCCTCAAGATCTCTCGGAAAGAACTTTCTAAATGTTGATCTAGTGAGGAAGATCCTGCGATCACTACCTCCTCGCTTCAACGCAAAGGTGACAGCTATTGCTGAGTCTCATGAGATCAGCACCCTAGAGATAGAGAACCACATCGACAATCTAAATACACAGGTACTTGAATTGAAGATTCAGGCAGAGGAATATCCCAGGGAAGTAAAGAAGAAGGGACTGACACTGAAGGCTGCAAAGGAGAGAAAAGCTATCGAAGATTCTGAGGAAGATGAGTAGGAGAGCCTCTACGTATAGGAGTTCAAAAAATTCATGAAGAATCCAAAGATGCAGGGACAATTCAAGAAATTCCTGAAGAGAGGAGCTGAAGAAGGCCGAAGGTGGAACAAGCCATCCTAAGAGATGGAAAGAGATGATGAGAAGTACCAGCCGGAGTGTTATCACTGCCACAAGCCTGGACACCTAAAGAAAGAGTGCCGAAGACTACAAAAGGAGGAGAAATAGAAGCAAAGCAGTCATAAGGGGAAGAGGAAGGTGGTGAAGGTGCTCACCTGGGATGAGGATGGTTCTGATGAATCTTGCACCACAGACTCAGGGAGTGAAGACGAGGCAAATATATGTCTCATGAGAAAGAATCAAGAAGAATTTGATGATGAGTCCAGTGTCCAGAGCGACACTGAGGTAACTCCACATACCTATACTGAACTTCTTGAAATCTATGCAAATTTAGTTGATAAATTGGAAAGTGTTATCTCTGAGAAAAAGTCCTTGGGAGGAAAAAATAAGAAAATAAAAAAGGACTTAAAAAATTAAAAAGTGAAGTAATTAGAACTGGGAAAGAGAAGATAGAATATCTAGAGTGTTCTCACTCGATGACAATGATCGAGGAACTAAAGGCAAGTCTCTACAAGGCAACATTGAGAACAACTAGTCTCATCAATGAAAAGAATGTCTTGTAGAAAAGACTTCAAATGTCTCTGGCCAAGATAGAGGAAGGCAAAAAGCAATTTGTCAGTCGGTGCGTGATGCTAGTTTCTGAGAACACCGCCTTAAAGGCAAGGATCCATGATCTCAATTGTGCTGTCCAAAAGTTCGGAATAGGCCAAAAATCATTGGATATGCTTTTGGGAGCACAGTGTCATGGATCTGGGAAGTTTGGATTAGGATATGTTAGTCCAACATCACCACCGAGCGGGAATCACTATAACTCCAAGCCTAAGTCCAACTTTAATAAATCTAAAGATAAGGTTAAGAACTCTGGAGGGCTATCCCCATCCTAAAGCAAGAGCTCGAGCAACTCGATAAATGAAGCATCCACTGCCTACATGTTGTGTGCAAACTGTCATAAGTTTGGTCACACATCTGGATCTTGTTTGAGGAAAAGTGTCAAGAAAAATACTCAAGTTTGGCAACTAAAGTTTTCAACTTATCATATGGGTGGGACAACTTGGGTAACCAGAAGTTTACCCTTATCTTCTTTTTAGGTCGGTTGGTAGGCTAAGGACACAAAGAACGTATAGTACTTGGACTCCGGGGGCTCCAAGCACATGACGGGAGATAAAGACAAGTTCTTTAGGCTGGAACAGAAGAAGGGTGACATGGTGATCTTTGGAGACAATAGAAAAGGACAGATACTTGGAATCGGCACTATAAGTAACAAGTCATTTTCTATTTCTAATGTTTTGTATGTAGATGGACTTAAACATAATCTCATCTCTATTAGCCAACTGTGTGATAAAGGTCTAAATGTCTTATTTGAGTTATCTACAAACACTTGCAAGATTATTGATGTTAGAACCTCTAGTGTATTACTTATAGCTCACAGAACTCATAATGTGTACATTCTTAGTTTTGATAATATTTCTGCATCCAATTTGAAATGCTTAGTTACTAAGAATGAGGCGTTAGACCTTTGGCATAGGAGGCTAGGACATACTGGTAGCATGCTTATTGTAATACTATCGAAAAAGAAACTTGTTCTGGGACTTCCCAACTTAACCGGTAGTTTAAATGTCTTATGCGGTCCGTGTCAAAAAGGAAAATTTATTAAAACCTCTTTCAAAAGCAAAACCAAAGTTTCTACGTCTAGACCACTAAAAATCACTCACATGGATTTGTATGGACCCCTTAACACGTGTAGTTTAGGTGGAAAACGATATACCTTCATTATAATAGATGACTTTTCACATTATTGATGGAAAATATTTCAAGCAAGTAAATCCGACACCATTAGCGAATTCTCCAATCTCTGCATGCGACTTCAAAATGAGAAAGAGATAAATATAAAATGTATTAGATCAGATCATGTAGTTGAGTTTGATAATGAGTACTGTTCAAACTTGTGTTGTACAACCTCGGTCTTGCAGGAGGCAACATAAGGAGGAGTGCTGAGCTAGGGGCGAGAGGACTTCAGAGGAGAGTAGGACCACGGGACAACTCGCCGATAATTTAAAGAGACAAAACATCGTGGGCGAGATGGGAGTAGCGGAGAAGGCGAGACTATCCTCGCGGCGTGTGCTGGACTTTTGTGGCGAGACGCCTCTCGCTGGGCGGGGAACTCACGAGATGAATAGATAGGCTCGTCCCTCCCGCCGTTTGTTTTCTCACTCGCCATATAAGAAAATGGGGTTTTTTACTTTCTCACCCCCAAGAGGGGATTTTACTGTTTTACCCCAGGTAATTTTACCATTTTGCCCTTTGTATTCTGCATATAACCCTTCAAAACAGCAGAGTTTGGTTGTTGGTAGACCCAGCCCATGTTATTTTGGTAATTTCAGGTCAGTTCAGTTTGGTTATTGGCACGTCAAATTCATAGGCCTATAAATAGACCGATAAGGTGCCTGGAAAAGGTTGTGGAACCCTTTATTCTTCTTCTTACAAGGCACCTAGCTCAGCACTGTCTAGGGAGGAGAAGAATTTCTAATTCTACTGGGTAAGAGGTGGGACCTCCGAGCTAAAGCCCACGGCCTACTTCTAGTTCCAAGACTCACGTCAAGAGGGAGGTCCGAGAAGAGTAGGTGTGAGCTGCAACTTTAGGTCCGAACTCTATGTGAAGTCGGGTTACTGGCATCAACATTTTTGGTGCGGTGAGCATGGACCGTAGCCTACACAAAAGAATCTTGAACTACCTCATGGTGGGAAATCTTGGGGAAGGAAACGGGTACGGGCCCTAGAACCCAGGAGGATTTGTAGGAAGGGAAGAATTCATGGCATCCATCAAAGGCATAATGGACATATTGTAGGGGATCACGCGGCAGGGCGACTGCTCAACTCCTTTACTTCAAGCGCCTACTCTCACGCATCAGGACGAGCTCATATCGACAAGAATTGGAGTGGATCTGCCCAGGAGACGACCCAGAAAGGAAGTGTTGATAGAAGGAAGAGGGCGAGACCTGGCGGGTAGGGAGTTATTCCGTAGCCCTGCGAGTGTCATCTCGCCTAGAGACATCATTGCGTGGGTAGAGGTGGCGAGACCCATGGCGAGAGGGTCCCTGTTCTGCGAGTTGATCCATTCAGCTCAAGTCCCGGAAGGGTTCAGGGAGCCTGAAATGAACTACTATGTGGTAAAATACGACCCTCTACAGCACCTGTAATGGTTTGAAGATGAGGTCTCCATCAGGCCAATGACAGACGCATTCATGTGCCATCTTTTTGCCATCACCTTGAAAGATAAAGCTTGGGACTGGCTTCATCAACTCCCAACAGTCATATTCTATAGTTTTGAAGATCTGAGAAGATGCTTTTAGTTAAATTTCTCAACCTCCAAGAAATGGAAGAAGAATCCCGAGTCGATTTTTCTGATCGGGTAGAAGGCGGATGAATCCTTGGCACAGTATGTAGACAGGTTCCAGGATGTGATTTTGTTCATTCAGGAAGGGCCAGGATTTGCTCTCCATATGTCTTTCATCGTTGTACTGATGGATGATTTCTTCAAGAAGAGCCTAACTCAAAAGGCACCACTATCTTTTGAAGGGCTGATGGAGAAGACAGCGAAAGAGATAGTGATGGAGGCGGCAAACCCAACATTCTCCAGGAAGTTGGCAAGGTTGACGGAGGTCGAGTCAAGAGAGCTGTGAGGGGAAAGACACCAAGAAGTAAGAAGGAGGGAGGAGCTAATTAAGATTTTTATAGTTTTAAAATAAATCCAAACTAAAATCCCAGAATAGGCAAGTGTACCTATCGAAATATAGTATAGGAAATTGTCGTATTAGACTCGGGGCCTGTTGAGTACTTCTACTCACAAAAATTAATATTATTTTATATAAATATAAAAAGGGTTAAATTAAACTATGGGATGAAAATAAACTAAAAAACTAGCACTTCATCTAGAATCCCCTTGAATTTGAATAGACTTTTTATAAAAGACAAACTCTAATTTACCTTCTTCGACCGTGGAGGTTCACAATTTACAAGAGCGCCTCTCTCTAGAATACACTCCCGACTAAACTTACGTTGATCGATTAAGACCTCTCGGCCAGTCAAAACCCCTATGCATGCCTTATGTGGTGAACCCCACTATTGGATTTGACTCCAATCCGGAAGATCCGTGTCATCTCTCTCGAGGAGTGCATGCGGCTCCTTCTACCTTTGAGTAATCTACTTGTATCCATAACCTCTCGGTAAATATAAGATACGAATATAATATCGAAAAGTGAATTCGGCGTAATTGAAATCAAAGGTAAATCAAAAGTGATAAATAAGGAGTTTTGACAAAAAATATTTTTATTCACTTTCAAAGTTCATCATGATCAAGTGCTAATGAAAATTAGCTACTTGACATGATGAAGAAATCACATGAAAAGATGGAAAAGTAAGACATGATTGACAAAAGGAAATTGCTTGAATTGAAAATAATAATACTAAGATTAAATCTACACTATGAAATTGAAAGGTACATGGAAGAAAATGCATTAAAATAAAAACTAAACTACTAAAACATATTAAAATCTACTCCAAAATCCTTCCTCCTGAGCTCCTGAATTCATCTGAAATTTATAGGCAAAATTGTTGGAGTGTCACGCACATAGGTCACGCCCGTGACCTAGGGCGTGTAAGGTTCAGAAACCGCTGGCATGAAAGCCCAGGAATGTTGGCGGAAAACCGCCAAAATCTATCGTTTTGCGGATCACACCCCTAGGTCACACCCATGACCTAGGGCGTGTATTGTAGGTTGCTGGAAATGACGGTAAGCAGAAACGGCGGGAATAACTCTTGCGGTTGCAGGACGGATCATGCCCATAGGTCATGCCGGTGACATGGGGGCGTGTACTCACTGGGTCAGCAAACGGCTGGAAAAGGCGCAATCTAGCATCAATTCGGCAGTTTTGGGTTGGTCACGCCCGTGACATGGGTGCGTGTACTTGGAAAAAGTTGTAGAATTGTACTGAAAAGATTCTAGAGAAATCTGCTTTTTGGAGAAACTCTACAGATTTGTAGAGGACGTCGTCCTCTTTCCGTTGACTGGTGGCATGTCCCGTAACTCTTCCTAGTTTGAAAGTTATGACAATTTGAAGTTCAGCTATCCGCGACAAAAAATTTTAATTTTCTCCACAATGTTTTCAGATCATGGCCATGGATTTGAAATTGATATTTGGAGCCCAATTATACCTGAAATTAGAAAATAAGGAATTAGTAACAATATTCATAACAAACTAAATAAAATATAACAATTTATTAGATAAAAATAATATTAAAATAACTATAATTATTGACTTATCAAATAGCCTCATACTTAAACTTTTGCTATTCCAGAGCAAAATTATGAGTACTTATAAGAAATTAATATAATTTTTAATTAAACTAAATATTTATTACATCAAAAGAAAGTTAAATATAAATTTTAGAGATTTAAATATTAAAGCATAAACTATGAAATTAAAATGTGAAGAGCAAGGATATTTAGCAATGATTCTCATATAAATTAATTAGAATTCAAAATTAAATAATTTAGCAAATAAAAATAGATTAGAATTATTCACACTTTTTTCTAAAAGTACCTTTAAAGGAAAAAGTAAAATTACTACTTATGCTCTCTTAGTATTTCAAATTACTTCTAAAATATTTTTTTTGGATAGAGAAAATAAAGAGCTTTTTGATTGGAGGTGATGAATTTTATCCTCTCACCCTTATCTATATATTTTTTTGATATTTGCATATGTTTACTAAGAAAATGATGAATTTTATTCTCTCATTTTACATGACATATGAACAATTATTATTTTTTTCTCTCTTCAAAAATAAAAATAAAATGGGAGTAATGAATTTTATTCTCTTACTCCATCTTTTATTAAGGGATTGCATATGTGTACCAAGAAATTTTTTAATTCCCATGACATATGATCTAACAAAAAATAAAAAAAAATGCATATGTGTACCAGGGGATAATGAATTTTATCCTCTTATCCCCGTGGCATATGATCTAACAAGAAAAATAAAAAACAAGGGAGAGGCTAAACAATATTTAAATTAAACTAAAATAATTATAGAGGAACTATAGTAAATTAAAATTTCCTAAGAATCTTTAAACATAAGTGATTAAAATTAAAATTTAGAAATTGTTAAACTAAGCACTATATAAATTAAAACTAATTAGAAAAAAGAAGTAAATAAGGTACTCTAGACAAATTTAATTCATAAGTTTATTTCTTAAACTTAAATCACTAAAAATTAAATCTAACTAACAATGATGAAATAAAAGATTAGAACATTAAAAACTTATAAAAAATCTTATAAATAAACTCAAATTAATTATCCGAAAATAACAAAAACTAAGCAAAGGTTTTATTATATTTTTGATTTTTTTAAGAATTTTTTGAATTTTTTTAATTAAAAGCATGAAAGTGGACTCCACCCCCATACTTAAAAATAAACATTATCCCAATGTTTATATGCCAAGTAGGAGAGGGTAAACAAAAAGAACTAAATTAAAATTTTTTTTTTAAAAAAAAGACGAAAATGTAAGAAATTAAAGATAAACAAGTGGTATCTCCCAAGAGCGTTTTTTTTCCCATCTTTAATCTAGACGATTTGGGTTAGGAAAAAGGAAAATAGAAGTTAAAGTGAGCGGGAAACTCCCCTAATTCACCCTTTGATGAAGATGCCAAAGTCGCTCGCATAGCGACTCCTTTGCTTGCTTCTTAATTTTATTTCTTGCAATTATCTTGAAAATGTAGACTCAAATTACCTTTCCATACCTTAGGTGATTTGAATCTTTGTAGATGAGTGACAAATGGGTCGGGATAACATTTGATTGCAACGACTCATCTTAAAACTGAAACTCGTTAGTGAAAGAAAAGTCAAGAGTAAGCGCGTTACAAAAATCCTCGCAATGAGGAGGCTCTTGCAAAGATATATGATTATGCGCAAGTTGTTTATTTTCTAAAATTAAATTGTTATCTAAAAATTCATTTAAATAAATATTATCGGACACCTCATTTTGATGAATTTGAATTTCTAAATAATTAGAAGTGGTGCTCGAAAATTCGTGAAAATAAGAATTGGGTGTAGTACGGGAAGAAACAAGTTATCCTAATTCACCCAGTGTGCCCTTAATTTTAATAAATTCTTGATATCATAATTCTTCTTCCTCTTCCGAATAAGACACCAAGGGGGCACGTGACGATTCATGTTTCGTACTAGGTGAAATATTTGAAGAAGGGTAAGAATCATTAGAAAAGGTATTAATAAATTCTTTATATAATAATTTTTCTCTCTTCCGAATAAGACACAATGGGGGAACATGAAGATTCATGTTCCGCCATAGGTGAAATTTTCAAAGAAGGAAAAAAATTATTAGAACAAGCAATAATTTCTTCTAAATTTTGGGGTGGATCAACTTGAAATTGTGTAAAGTACTCAAAACTAGAAGAAGTGTTAGAACAAGTTATAATGTCTTCTAAACTTTGGGGAGGATCAACTATGAATTGTGTAAAGTTCCCAAAATTAGAAGAAAAATTGTGTGATGCGATATAAGAAGAATAAAAATTCGGATATAAATAATTATTCTCATAACTCGGGAATCCTTCCGCTTGATCTTGCGACCAAGAGAAGTTTACATCCGAGTTTGAAGAACAATTATTCAAATCAGAAAAAGTGTTCTCGTTAAGGCTTGAAAAAGTATTTTCATGAATATTAGTGAAATTTGAAAAATTATTTTCATTAAAATATGAAGAAGAATTAGCATCAAAGCGAGAATAATTATTTTCATAACAAAATTTTTCATAATAATAATAATAACAATTCTCACTTGGATGAGGAGGACCATAATAATAACAAAAATTTTGGCGCTTTTTTGCGTCTTTTATAATATCTAGTTTATTTTGAAGCTTGGCAAGTGCGTCGGCCAATTTAGATAATATTTTTTTAAGAAAGAAAATAAAAACAACTGTTACCTAATAGAAATGAATTTAAAAAGAAAAAGAAAAGAAAATTGAGGTAGAGAGGAAAAATGATAAAAGTAATAAAATTTGCACTTTCAAAATATCAACAAAATAAATTCCCCGGCAACAACACCAAAAACTTGATGAAGATTTTTATAGTTTTAAAATAAATCCAAACTAATATCCCAGAATAGGCAAGTGTACCTATCGAAATATAGTATAGGAAATTGTCGTATTAGACTCGGGGCCTGTTGAGTACTTCTACTCACGTAAATTAATAGTATTTTATCTAAATATAAAAAGGTTTAAATTAAACTATATGAAGAAAATCTACTAAAAAACTAGTACTTGCTCTAGATTCCCATTGAATTTGAATAGACTTTTTATAAAAGACAAACTCTAATTTACCTACTTCGTCCTTGGAGATTCCCAATTTACAAGAGCGCCACTCTCAAGAATACGCTCCCGACTAAACTTAGGTTTATCGATTAAGACCTCTGAGCCAGTCGAAACCCCTAAGCTTGCCTTATGTGGTGAAAACCGCAATTGGATTTGACTCTAATCTGGAAGATCCATGTCATCCTCTCTCGAGGAGTGCATGTGGCTCCTTCTACCTTTGAGTGCTCTACTCGTATCCACAACCTCTCGGTAAATCGAAGATACAAACATAATATCGAGAAATGAATTCGACATAATTGAAATCAAAGGTAAATCGAAAGTGATAAATAAAGAGTTTGACAAAAAAGAATTTTATTCACTTTCAAAGTTCATCATGATCAAGTGCTAATGAAAATTAACTACTTGACATGATGAAGAATTTACATGAAAAGATGGAAAAGTAAGATATAATTGACAAAAGGAAATTGCTTGAGTTGAAAATAACAATATTAAGATTAAATCTACACTATGAAATTGAAAGGTACATGGAAGAAAATGCATTAAAATAGAAACTAAACTACTAAAATATCCTAAAATCTACTCCAAAATCCTTCCTGCCGAGCTCCTGAATTCGTCTAAAATTTATAGGAAAAATTGCTAGAGTGTCACGCCCACAGGCCACGCGCATGACCTAGGGCGTGTAAGGTTCAAAAACCGCTACCATAAAAGCCCAGGAACGTTGGCAGAAAACCTCCAAAATTTGTCATTTTGCGGGTCACGCCCCTAGGTCACACCCGTGACCTAGGGCGTGTCTTGGAGGTTGCTGAAAACGGCGGGAAGCAGAAATGGCAGGAATAACTCTGATGGTTGCAGGACGGGTCACGCCCATAGGTCACGCCCATGACATGGGGCTTGTACTGACCGGGTCAGCAAACGACAGGAAACGGCACAATCTGGCATCAATTCGGCAGTTTTGGGTAGGTCACGCCCGTGACATGGGTGCGTGTACTTAGAAAAGTTCCAAAATTGTCCCGGGACCACAAATTTTAATTTACTCCATAGTGTTTTCAGATCATGGCTATGGATTTGAAATTGATATTTGGAGCCCAATTACACCTGAAATTATAAAATAAAGGAATTAGTTACAATATTCATAAAAAACTAAATAAAATATAACTTTTTATTAGATAAAAATAATATTAAAATAACTGTAATTATTGACTTTTCGGGAGCCGAGGGTTTCGACATATTAGGAGTTAGGTTGGAAGCAATAAGGAGGCCCTGCTCAAGGGTAAGGAAGTGGTTTTCCCCAGGGGGAAGGAACAATGAAGGAGGACCAGGAAGGTTCAACAAAAAGGGGTTGGGATATGGTCCTAGATCACCGCTGCGCCTACCTCAGCAAGCTATGGCCATCGGCCGAGTGAGAGGTAGAGGTAGAGAAAGATGGAGATTAGGAGCTGGAGCTAGAAGAAGGAGGAATCCTCGGGAGGGGAGATGGGGGGAAGAGGTAGCGTTGCCATATTGTGACTACCATGAGCAGGACGGTCATGGAACGACTACCTGCTCGGAATTTCCAGAGATGAAAAGTGCTAGGGGTGCAGGGGAACAACAACTATCAGTGCGAATAGTGGAGGTGACTAGGATCGGAGAGGAGGACCGGTGTGTGGACTGAGCAGATGTGGGAGATCGAGATGTGATCAGAGTGACTCTTGGGATAGTGGGGATTCAGGCTTCCCGTAAGGCGAGCCTTCATACAATATACAATTGTAGCGTAGCCTCGACGTCACAAGCCCCTCCCCCGGATGAGAACATCACCTTCTCTCGGAAAGACATACCAGACCACGAAGATCCCTTTTGTGATGCATAGGTGATCCGAACTGTCATTCAAAACTTCACGGTGTCGCGGATCCTTGTCGACAATGGGAGCTCGGTGAATGTCATCTTCAAAAAGGCATCAATGAGATGTGGGTGGAGGCTCGAAGGGTGCTGGCAGGGGATGGTCCGTTGTTCATATTCTATGGAGAAAGGAAGGAAGTCGAAGTGGGAGTTGGACTCCAGGTGACTCTGGGGGGGCTGTCTAGGAATTGTCGTTTTGTCATAGTGGACACCCCTAGCAGTTATAATGCCATTTTTGGGCACTCTTTGATCAGTGCCTTTAGGTGTGTCCCCTTATATTTTCACCAATGCCTGAAGCTCAATGCCGGGGGGACCCAGATCAGAGTATGAGGAGATCCAAAGGCAGCTAGGGAGTGATATATGATGTCAATGAATACCATTTCTTGGAAAGGATAGGTCGAGGAAATGGAGAAGAGCATGGAATGATGGGAGCAGGAGTTTGGAGGCAAAATAAAGAATGAGAAAGGAGAGATAGAGGTCAAAGAGGAAGGAGAAGTGGGGATGGAGAGAGACATTGCGGTGGAGTCGAAAACGACAAGAGAGAAGGAAGGAGAGAGGGAGGTAGAGGAGGAGAAAGGAGAGATAGAGGTAGAAGAGGAAGGAGAAGTGGGGATGGAGAGAGGCATTGCGATGGAGCCGAAAATGGCAAGAGATAAGGAAGGAGAGAGGGAGGTAGAGGAGGAGAAAGGAGAGGTAGAGGTCAAAGAGGAAGGAGAAGTGGGGATGGAGAGAGGCATTACGGTGGAGCCGAAAATGGCAGGAGAGAAGGAAGGAGAGAGGGAGGTAGAGGAGGTGAAAGGAGAGATAGCGGTTGAAGAGGAAGGAGAAGTGGGGATGGAGAGAAGCATTGCAGTGGAGTCGAAAATGGCAGGAGAGAAGGAAGGAGAGAGGGAGGTAGAGGAGGAGAAAGGAGAGATAGAGGTCGAAGAGTAACCAGAAGTGGCGATGGAGAGAGGCATTGCGGTGGAGCAGGAAACAGCAGGGGAGAAGGAAGGAGAGATGGAGGTAGAGGAGGAGAATGGAGAGATGGAGGCCAAAGGGATGAAGGAAAGTGAAAGATGGAGGAAAGTGAAATGAAATATGGAGGAAGTGGGGGAGTCATCCAGGACAGGAGCTAGGCCGGAGAAGAGGGGAAGTTCATTTTTGGAAGAGGGAATCCCAACCGATGAAGAGGTGGAGAAGTTTCTGAGAGAAGTGGATATGGCTGTAGGGAAGCGCGAGGCAATAGACTGTGAAGCCAAGGAACAGGAGGATATGTTGAGGGACCAGGAGAAAGTGTAAGATCCATAGAGACTGAAGGCGGCAGTGGAGGTGCTGGAGATGGAGATCCTCACCAAGGAAGGGAGGAAAGAGAAGGTAAAAATCAGTGGAGAGCTCAGTTCCGAGGATCAGGAGGAGATCAGGGCGTGCGTGGAAAAGAACGTTGATATCTTTGCCTGGAGTGCAGTTGACATGTCGGGGGTCGACGCGGACGTGGCATGCCACAATACCAACCTCGACCCCAATGTTGGTCCCATACAATAGAAGAAGAGAGCTATCGCCACTAAGATGGCCAGACCCATCAGAGAAGAAGTAGAGAAGCTGCTCAAGGCGGGGTCCATATCTGCATGTAAATATCTGGGGTGGGTGAGTAATATTGTAATGGTGATGAAGGGAGAGGGGAAATGGAGGATGTGTGTGGACATTTCTCTCTTAAATAAAGCATGCCCTAATGATTATTATCCTCTGCCTCGAATTGACGCACGGGTTGACTCAGCCATCGATTTTTCACTAATGAGTTTTCTAGATGCATTTTCAAGGTACCATCAAATACGCATGCACCCCCGGACGTCAAGGATATCACCTTTGTCACAGAGGTTGGGTGCTTCTGCTTCTACATGATGCCCTCTAGATTAAAAAATGCGGGTGCGACTTATCAAAGAGTGATAGATCGAATTTTCCGAGAGTAGAAGGGGCGGAACCTTGAAGTTTATGTGGATGACCTGATGATCAAGAGCTGAGATCTCAGGTCTCACATCCTAGATCCAGAGAAACCTTTGGAACCTTAAGGAAATACAAGATGAGGCTCAACCCCCTAAAATGTGTCTTCGGAGACAACATGGAAAAATTCTTAGGGCATCTCCTTACCCCATCCAGAGTAGAACCCAATTTAGATAAGGTGAAAGTAATCCTAGAATTAGAATCTCCAAAAAATGCCAAGAAAGTCCAACATCTCACCGGCAAGCTGGCTGGATTAAGCAATAAGGGCCTGGAAGTCCAACATCTCACCGCCACCACCGCCCTCTAGTTCAGAATACCACTTTCCTCTATCATTCATTTTGTCTTTGACAGCTTGCTAGATAGTGAGTATTATATTTAGGGAGGTGGGACTCCATCTTTCAAAATCAGTCTTCAGTTCAGCCTGCTCTCTAAACCTTTTCTTTGAGAGTTGAGCTTCTTTCTCTTTATTCAATGCTGCTTCTGACATTTCCACTTTCTCAATTATAACATTATTAGCAGCCTCTGGAGGGCTATACATCTGTTGAACCAGGTGTTGAATTCCCTCAAAGTTAGAAGGGGGGTATATAATTTGAGCTACCTCCTGCTGACCCCCTTCAATTCCTGTTGCTTGAATGCCTGAGTCAGCTGTATTATCATCATCACACAAGGGAGGATATCCAAGAGTGGCTCTGATATAATTAGTTATCCATTTGGCATGTTTAGAGCCTGCATTGACTAACAAACTCTCCCCCTTTATGACTTCTCTCTCAACATGATCCATGAGATCATCCTTTTGGAACCTTATATGATTAACTGGATAATTGGTTCCTTTTGTATAATAAGCTTTAAACTTCTGTAGCTGAGCAGATATGATCTTCTGAGAGGCTTGAATGGAAGATTGGAAAGTGGCTAAATCTTCTTGAAGTTTCTTATCAAACTCTGACTTCTCTTTAGCCTTTTTCTCAGTTAATGCAGTTGCATTATTCTTTAACTCAGTAACAATCACATTATGTGATTCAGTAAGATTATCATTCATCCTTAGCTAATTTTCCAGAACATATCCTTGCTTTACCACTATATCATCAATCTGTGTTCTTGCCTCTTGTTGCTGCTTGGCCAGATAAACTATAGCATTACCTCCCTTATGGAAGCAATCTGTCATCTCCTTCTTATACTGATTGACTTCAAATCTTATTGATTTAATGTCTCCAGTCAAGGAGAACTGGAGGTCTTTGTGACTTTCAACCATATATTTCTCCTTGGCTGCTCTTTATTCATCCAGCTTAACTTGCAGATCCACCAACAGTGAACTATAGTCAACTGCTGGGGCTGGTGGTTGTGAAGCAGTCTGTAAAGCTCTCTTATAGCTTGATCTTTTCTTCCTGTAAACCATCAGTTTTCTCTTCTTTGCATTTGAGGATTCCTCATCATCTTCAGAAGCTGATGAACTGTCTATATCAACTGGCTCTTTAAGACTAGTGTGCAGCTCCTTCTCAGTCCTAGCCAACTCGCCCTCAGTCCTTGCCACCTGAATATCAGGAAATAACTCTTCAAGAGTGAATTCTTGTTGAGTTTGTACAGGTGGAGCATCTGTAGCTTGTACAGTTAATGGAGCATCATCTAATGTAGATGTATCACCCATTGAGATATCCTGTGTAGGGATGTTGTCATGGTGTGTCTGTTTAACATCAGTTAGAAGCACAGCTAGTGTATCTGGCTCAGTATCTAGTGTAGTTTGATTAATATCATCTATTACCTCAAGAATAGTTTGAGTTGCTGTTTCACTCTCTAATGCAGCTTGCTCTTTCGCATAAGCAACTTCTGGAGGCAAGGCCTCTTGTTGAGTTGGAGAAAGCTCATTGGCTACCCCTAGATGAAGCACATTCTGAACTTTATCCAGTTGGATGGTGCTTTCTAGAATATGCTCCCCCTGCATCTGACTATCATCTACATTCTTAGGGGCAGATGATTTCCTTATAGATTCTTATTGTTCTTCATCTGAACTGAAGATCACTTGTTCTTCTGAATCACTAGAAGATTCAAGTTTCCTGGGGGTTGTCTTTTTCTTTTTCAGTTGTGGTTGTTTCTGTGGTGTAGAACCATCCTTTGTCAGAACTCTTTCCCACCTGGATAGTATTTTCATATCCATCCTTCTCATGTGGTTTATTCCTGATCCTGTTATGTGGTTCAGCACTTCAGGAATATTCATTGCCAGATACAGACTCAGTATTCTTCCTAGATTAGGTTTCTTCAAACTTTCCTTGATCTTGTCAAAGATCACAGCAGACCAGTTAGTTTACTCTGAAAATAACTATGGTCATTAAGCTGAACATATAGGCTGAGATCTTATCATGTTCTCATGGTTTGTAGAGAATTACTTTTCTCATAATTTCTGAAAGAAACTTTCCTTGGGAGGTCATCCCCTTTCTCTGTATTGATGATTCAATATTAGTGGTGGGATCCAGTCTACACTATTGAAGAGCTTCTTTTGTCATTGAAGATGTGACTTCATCATCTTCCTGAGTCCTGGGCAACTGTAGTGTCTTCCTCAGACGCTTCTAGGTAAGTTTCACCTTGCTTCCTTGATATGATGACCTAATCTGCAATCCAGTGGAATCTAGGGTTGCTGTGGTATAGAATTCAAGAACCTCCGTCTTCCAGATCTTGGTAGGTTCTGAAACTAGATATTCTAAACCACTTTCTTTAATTAGGGTTATCACATCTCTGATCTCTTTCACAGCACTCTCAAAAGCATTGCGAACCAATTCATAGCCTTCGTTGATGTTGTTCTCCAATTTTGGCACCATTGGTGACGAGAAATTTGAGGAGAAGTGAGATGAAGGATTGTCGACTCAAAGATTTGGTCTCGAAAATGTTGAGAGCATAGTCGACAATGATGTTCTGTGACCTATTTATATGTTTGTCAATATAGAAGGTCAAAAGGCGGGGTAATAGATACTTAATGTGTCGACACTGTAGAGATTATGTCGACACAGACTTCTAATGTCTCGACAGAGTCAGACAACACTATGTGTCGACATAGTTTGCGATGTGTCGACACAGACTTCTGAATAGTCGACTCTAATATCTGCATGTCGACACAGACTTCTCTATGTGTCGACACTACTATCATAATGATAGAACTTCTATGTGTCGAAACCAAACTCTGAGTGTCGACACCATTATCTCACCACTATTTTATTGTGTCGACACAACTTTCCTCATATGTCGACACAAACTACTATATGTCGACATAGATTTCCTTTTGTGTCGACATTAACTACTATATGTCGACATTGAATTACTTAGCCATATTTACCAAGTTACTCTAGGTTTAACATGCCTAATTCAATTTTGAAATAATTGAATTTAGTTTCATCTAGTGGTTTAGAAAACATGTCAGCAATTTGAATATTTGTGGTGACAAATTCCAAACAAATATCTTCTTTTACAACATGCTCTCTAATGAAGTGAAATCTAATTTCTATATGCTTTGTTCTGCTATGTGATATATGATTTTAGCAATAGAAATAGCACTTGTAGAATCATAAAATAGTGGAGTTCTACTTACCTTGAGACCATAGTCTTCAAGTTGATGTTGAATCCATAAAAGCTGAGCACAGCAGCTGCTTGCAGCAGCATACTCAGACTCTGCAGTGGAAATTGCCACACTTGTCTGCTTCTTACTGCTCCATGACACCAATCTACCACCTAGAAACTGACATGTGCCAGTGGTTCTCTTTCTATATTCTTTGCAACCTGCATAGTCTGCATTTGAAAAACCAGTCAGTAGAAAGTCTATATTCTTAGGGTACCAAAGGCCAAGATTAGGTGTGCCCTTAAGATATCTCAAAATTCTTTTAACTGCAGTATAATGAGATTCTTTAGGGCTTGTTTGGTACCTAGCACAGACACATGTAACACACATAATGTCTGGTCTACTGGCAGTTAAGTATCGAAGGGAGCTGATGCTAAAGATCACGATAGTGAACCGGTCGCACAAGTAATATAAAATGGGCGAGTTTTCCCAAGTATCGATCTCTCAAGGAACACAGTAAGGTGGTGTTAATTTCGAGGAGGACTTGATATTGAAGTCCTTAGGTCGGCGGTAATGATGGGGGTTTTGATATTGCTGACAAAGAAAATAAAACACTATCAACTACTCCTATGCAACGCCGCTATGCGATGCTTCGCCAGGCGGGATGGAAAACAAGTCGGGCCGCTATGCACCGAATCACTAGGCGGATGGGCGAGTAGGCTTGCAGATGAGGTGATGAGAATGACGGAATGAGGGTCAAAAGAACCTCTTTGCTACGCACGCCACTAGCAATTGCTAGTGCGGCAAGGGTGGATGGTGGGGGATGGAATATGGCGCACCTCAAGCAAATAACGAAAATACGAAATAACATAGACATGATTGTATAAAAACGTTTTACAAACTAAGCATACTTCATCATATACAAGAGTTCAACTACAGATTCAACAACCAAACAAAAAAAGAGTGTGCGAAATCGACCGGATCCGAAGTCTTGCTGAGGATTCACGGTTGGAATCGTCGGGTTGTCAATCCGCATCCAGTCTCGATCCTTAACTGCGTCCGGGGTAGAGAAGGGCTGTCACCACCTTCCAATGGCCCGTCTTCTTCGTGTCACGATCCGGTGGAGGATGACACAACTTCTCCTAGCTTGGTGGAGAAAGATAGGTGAAGTGCTTCTTGAAGCTCAAAGATGAAGGAGGAGGCCGAGAGGAAGCTCCGACTTGGATTTGGCGGTGAAAGCTTGCCCGGAGTACCTCCCTATGATGGAAGATGAAGGGGAACGACGGAACCCTTCCTCGGAGATGAAAACGGTGGAGAAATGTCGAGCAATCCCAGAGATTCCGAATTAGGGCGAGACCTGCGATATTTATAAAGAGCAGAATTGAACAATACGAACAATCACGGGGCCACTACCAGTGGTCGTGCGCACTATGTCCAGTGATCGTGCACACTGGTATGGTAGATTAGGAAGAAGAACTGGGATAACGCGCACGAGCAGTGGCGCACGACTAGTGGTTGTGCGCACTAAGTTCAATGGTCGTGCGATTACCCCAGACAGGACTCCAGGAAAATAGGAATCAATGCACACGATCAGTGGCGCACGACCGGTGGTCGTGCGCACTATGTCCAGTGGTCGTGCGATTACCCCAGGCAGATTTTGGAAATCAGGGTACATTGCGCACGATCATCGGTGCACGAGTAGTGGTCGTGCGCACTATATCTGATGATCATTTGCAGTATTCCTGCTTCTAAACATCCTCGGAACACGCACACGACCCCTAAACCCAGCACTGATATGTGCAGACATTCTAGACGAGCACAAAAAGGGAGTAAAAATATTAAAAGTACAAAAATACACAACCACGGGCCTAAGTGTCCACTTCTTATGGAAATAAAGATAAGATGAAATATATACGATAACGAACAAAAAGTGAAGTGCAAGCGAAGGAAAACAAGCACAGATGAGTCCGAAAATAGGTATAAAAATGGACTCATCACACCCCCAGACTTAACTGTTTGAGCGTCCGGAGCAAACAAAATCTAAGCAGATAGGGAAAATGATTTAGCTAACAAGGAAATTGAAAAACAAAGTACCATGCGAAGTCGCATGCTCGCGTGCGTAAAAATACAATAGAGAAAATTTCTAAGTATGCAGAATAGTTTATATTTTTCACAATGCGTATCAAAATTTTATTACTACTCAAAAATAGAATCACGGTGAATCAACCGGTCACGAATAGGAAGAAAGTAGGCAGGCCACTAAGGTGAGGTTTGCCATAGATCGGGGCTCAGGATCACCTCCAAAGGAATCCACCAATGTCGGGGACCATACGCTTGCCCGTTCACACTCTCTCCATGACACTAGTTAGACTCAAGCGCAAATCTGTAGGACTTTAGGATAATCACGGGGCTGGGGTTACGGTGAGGTAAAGAATGATAAAAATAATGGATATGCACCTAACCCAAATGAGCTAGCCTAAAAAGAATCCAACCGCTTACCACAATATATGCAGGTACACCACACCTCCAGACTTAACTTTTAACATATGGGTGTGTGCACCTCCTACTCCAAATATAATCACATTTCCAAAAAGATTTTCAATTTAAACTTTTTCTTTTCACTTTTTTTTTTCTTTACAAATATTTTTTTTTCTTCATTTTATTTTCACAATTCAGCAGATATAAACTTGGGAGCACTTCCACATTTTCACAAATAATAACACCACATCACATCCCAACATGAAAATATAAAACACTAAACTTGACTTGGGTGTGCGACTAGGATAGGCTATGAGGCTTTGGTGAATGAAGGTGGAGATGAATCAAAAGAAGGGTAGGCACAACAGGGCTAGCGAGGATATGATGTTAGTGACGGTACAAAGCTCAACCGGGCCAAAATGATGGCCTACATCACGCTTATGCTAGACTAACCAAGTACCCATGCTTCGAGAGTAGTTTGGGGTAAGTTTTTAGTCACCGAGAAAGTTGATCCTTCCTCCCGACTCGAGCAAAACGAGTCTAGTGACGGTTACACACATTCCTATACTACCGTTTCATTCACACCGGATTCACCAACTTTTGAGTAGAATAACAAGTTATTTACGCAAATAGAAAAGTATAAAACCATAAGCATACAGAAAAATTAAATCTACTCGAATTTCTACACTAGACGAGAGCAATTGACTAGAAACACAACAAGGTCAACATTTTACTCTGTCTCACAATCCTAAGCCAACACCATAATTTTCCCAAATCTAACGAAGAAATGAGTTTAACTCGCGGCACACTAACAGCTAAGCATGAGCTCAAGTGGGTGCAGTGCAATCAACTAATCAAAATAAAACTATAAAAGCTTCTAGTATACACATGAGATGTGCACGTGCAAAAGGCAACAAAACTGGATCTCCCCCAGACTTAAACTAAACTACACAGCATATGATAGAGAAATTGGAATCATAAAGAGCTAAGGGAAGAGGTTACCTAATGCTCAGCTAGTGAGCATACCAGAAGACGCGTGGAAACCTGAAGCAGGCCCGCCATACGAAGAATCACAACCCCACCAACACGAAGTTGTCAAGAATACCTGCAGGGGTGAGCTCCGCAAAAATAAAACAAAAATATACAAACTACAAAGAAATACTATAATTAAATTGACCTGAAAAACAAATACAAAAAATGAAAGATAAGTACTGGGGTTATTGTCATCCCAACACGACTTATTCGGCTACGAAAAGGTTCTAGCTAATGGGCCTATGAAAAGAAAAATGCACAGGTAACTGTCCCAATATCCGTTTCCGTAACGGTTACCGATACGATGATAGAACAGTTATCCCTCTGCCTAAATAATCATACCTACTCCTCGCAGGCAGAGGAAATAGGAAGTAGGATGAGGAAGAGGCCTGGTCCTCACTTATCTCACCACAAAACAAATCCTTGCCTAGCAAAGTTTCGTCCACCAAAAGTTCGCTGAGGGCGAAGGTGACAGCAGGGGCTTCCACTCTGAAGGAAGTAGGAACCTCCTCACACAAGAGGATGCACAAATCGACAGCCTGAGCGCAAGGCTCAACGTCAACCCAACTTACCCGTGAAGATTCAAACTGTACAGGCTCAGATAAGGAAGGGGGGTCAAGAAATAAAAGAGACGAAGAACTTAAAGAAATAATCGGGGGAGTGATCCCGGTTTCACTCCCCAAAGGATGAGGTAGAAAAATATCGTCAGCAATGTCGACAATGCTACAAGGCTCGACCGGATCCATAGAAGCCTCCACCAAGACTTGGACTTCCTCCTTTGGTATCGAGGGCGAAACCTCGACACCAGGAAGGTTGTCCTCCTCCATGGGAGTGGAAACAATCCATGTATCACAAGCCTCAACTTGTGTTGCATCGTCGAATATGTCGTCAGAGATGACTAAAGTAGAATGCACAAAAGGCGGAAGAACTTTGCTTGGATAAAAGTCAAGCGCAGATTCCTCACAAAGAATCAGCTCCACGCTTGGAGATGTATGCACAGGAGAGATGGGCTCAACCACGTCGAAGCCTAGATCAGCCACACATCTGGCGATTGTGTCCACATCATTACCTTCAACAAATGAAGGTGACAGGGATACATAACCAGATGATGAAGGTGTGCCACCAAGGGTAGGATTCGGGATGATCCGGATGTCCGACTCATCATCCTCTTCCGTAACACGGAGGTACTCGACACAATCCTTCAGGAAATCATCTGTTCTACGACAATACAAACACTTTCTCCCATTACTCTACAGTCCTTGTAGGGCCGGAGAGGAATAAGAGAACGGTGTATGTGGCGAGTATGATTGACCATAATCTCGGGGCACAGTGTTTGAAGGGCTGTACGAATACAAAATCTCATGCATTGTGCACTGAGGCTTATGCTCAATATCTCTCGTAGGCCATTCATGACTAGCGTGGGAAGGCTTTCCACACCAACGACATTGGGCATACGAATATCCCCACATGTTGTCGAAACTGCAGATTCAAAATAAATTGTGCAAATTACTAAATCCAACAATATATTACAACAATTGATTAAACAAATAAGAAAAAGGCAGGCAAAACAGAAATAGAACAAAACAAAAGTGATTTACAAAGGAAAAGGAAAGCAATCACACGTCTCCCTCTCCAGAAACTCACACGACTGTGTTCCACCACAACGACGCCAAAAACTTGATGCTAAAGATCACGATAGTGAACCGGTCGCACAAGTAATATAAAATGGGCGAGTTTTACCAAGTATTCTGAACTAGATCCCGCAAGATATTTAAGTCTCCTCTAATACTCACTTCTCAGCAATAAGGGCCTACACTCAGTGGTCAGCACACCAACTACATCAGGCTGTTAAGCCCTACACTTAGGATGGGAGGACAGCCATATCTTAGATCCCAAAGGATCCTACCTCAGAGCTCTGCAGTGATCCTACACTCAGTGACCCGCAAGACACCTACCTTAGCCTCATCTCTAAGGCCTACGGCTCAGGCTTTTCAGCCCTACAACTTCAGGCACAATACCATACTCTCAGAGTGCTGCAACACTCCTACAACTCAGTATACCTCCAGGTACCTACCTCAGTGCCCCTCCGGGCAACTACAAATCAGTGACAAGTTTGTCACCTACCTCAGACACAAAGGCCCAACACTCAGAGAGTAGCACTCTGCTATCTCAGGCACTTAAGCCCTACAACTCAGATCCTCACTTGGATCCTATCTCAATCCCCTCCAGGAACCTACCTCAGTGACAAATTTGTCATCTACAGCTCAGGCACAAAGTGCCATACACTTAGATTCAGGAAACCTGAATCCTACAGGAAATAAATAATGAGTTGAAGAAAATAAAATAACTGACTCAGGAAAATTACTCTGAGTCAACTTTGTTGGACTGAGCAGATTTCGGTCCATCTCACCTGCTATAGAAGGAATTAGCCTTCTTCTACAACTATCACTTATAACTACTGCGCTGATGAGCTGCTTCCACTTGCTGAGAGATGAATCAGCTAAACTGTTCTGTAGAGAACACCCTTGCTGAGCTTGAAGATCTTCAGCTATCCTTTCTTGCCTTCAGGCTATCTTAGCTGGACTTCAGCTTTCAAGCTTGATACGAAGTAAATGTAAAGCAGCCTCTATTTGTTTCTCTTTCTGTCTCTTGGATTCGTTAACCCTAATCCTTTATTATTTCCCATTTTATATGCGTTATTTGAATCAACGACACCATAGTATATGGGCCCACCAAGGATTGGTGTGCGCCAACTCCACCAGAAAGGGACAAAAGATCTTTCGGCGCTATAGCAGCTTTCCCGCAACAGCTTCCTGCAGTTTTGACTTTGATGACGTCAGCAGTGGTCATCAACATCTGGACTTAGAAAATTTTCCTGAATCCCATCAAGCGTTCAGTGATGTTGAGACACTCAATACCATCAGCCTTGGCTCTCAACACTTCTAGATTTAAAAAATTCCCTGGCTTTATCTAAGTAGTTTTGTCTCAGCAGTCTCAGCGGTTTTTCATTATTAGCTGAGACAAGTTTTTGTCTAAGTGCTTTCCTCTTATCTGTTGTCTCAGGGGTTTTTACACTTTAACTGTCTCAGCGGATTTGTCTCAGCGGATTTGTCTCAGGGATCTCAGCGATTTTTCATTTATCAGCTGAGACAATTCTTTGTTTCAGCGCTTTCTTCTTCATTAGAAGTGTTGAGTGAACCTGCTTCACTCAACGCTTCTGGACTTAGAAAGATTTCAGCTAATTTTGTTCTCAGATGTTTACCTCTTGACTATCTCAAAGCTCTCTTCTTTATTTAGAAGCGTTGAGTGAACTTGCTTCACTCAATGCTTCTGGACTTAGAAAGTTTCCAGCTTACCTTTTCTCTACTGTCTCAGCTATCTCAATGTCATCTTCTCAGCTATCTCGGATATCTCAATGCCATCTTCTCAGTTGTCGGCAGCTGTCTCAATGCTATCTTCCCAGCTATCTCAGATGTCTCAACGCTATCTTCCCAACTGTCTCAGTTTTCTTAGTGCTATCTTCCCAGCTGTCTCAGCTGTCTCAGCAGTCTCAATGCCTTCTTCTCAGCAGACACAGCGCGTATGCCTTAGATAGATTTTCTGGCTTTAACTTGACAAGCTTTGAGGTGAGCTTGATGAAACGTGAACTGAGCTTGACGAACTTTGATCTTCTCATCACCCTCATCACTTTTTACCTTAGACAATTTTTCTATTGCTTTAGCTTGATACGCGTTGGGTTGAGCTCGACGAACTATAACCTAAGCTCGACAAACTTCGAGCTAATTTCGATGAATTTGTATCCTGAATTCTGAAGCATATTCTGAGTTGAGCTCGACGATCAGCAAGCTGATTTCAACGAACTCTGAGCTGAGTTCGAAAAAATTTGATTTTACTGATTTCTTTACTTGTCCAGTCATGGACAACCTGCATGCATGAACTAAAGCACACATCAAATACATTATGTGTGTATGTCATTGACCCGTTTGACTTCTTACAAATCTTTGATATTGGGATCAATAGACCCAACAATCTCTCCCCTATTTGAAGAAATCAAAACAATATAGGTCATTGACAACACAACATTTCATCATAACAAAATATAATAGTAGAAGTAGAAGTGTTACGATTTCCCCAGCCTGTGGAGAATTACTTACTCCCCCTAGCATGCTTCCATCCTTACAGTTCCACTTGGCCGTGCTTCTCAGCCCTTGACTCCTTTCCTCCCCCTTTTGACTCCTACAATAGGGAGCATACTGATAGGTTGTTCTCCCCCTCAATAGTTGCACACCATCTTCAGTATCTGGAGCATGACCTTGTTCTACCTGCAAAATAAGCAATGCAACATATGGTAGAAGAGAGAATTGAAGCTACACAAGATTCAACATGCCCAATTCAAATTTGAAGGTGTTGAACATAGCTTCATCGAGTTGCTTAGTGAAGATATCAACCACTTGCTTGTCTGTGGAGACAAACTCAAGGAGATGTCTTCCCTTTTGACATGTTCTCTAATGAAATGATACCTAGTTTCGATACGTTTAGTCCTGCTATGGGAGACAGGATTCCTAGCTATAGAAATTACACTAGTAGAATCATAAAAGAGTGGAGTTCTACTTATCTGAACATTGTAGTCTTGAAGTTGATGCTGAATCCATAGCAACTGAGCACAGCAGCTTCCAGCTGAAATATACTCTGACTCTGCTGTTGAGATTGCTATACTTGTCTATTTCTTACTGCTACAAGAGACAAGCCTTCCACCTAAAAATTGACAAGTGCCTGAAGTGCTCTTCCTGTCCTCCTTGCAGCCTACAAAATCTGCATCTGAATAGCCAATTAGTTCAAATTCCCCATTCATGGGGTACCATAGGCCAAGATCTGGGGTGCCTTTAAGAAATCTCAAGATTCTTTTCACAACAGTATAGTGAGACTCTTTAGGGCAGTCCTGATACCTAGCACAGACACATGTTGAATACATAATGTCAGGACTACTTGCTATGAGGTAGAGAAGGGGGGCAACTATACCTCTATACAGAGTTTGATCAACAGGCTTCCCTAGATCATCTTTGCCTATAGGCATACTTGAGTTCATGGGAGTTCTTATGGTATAGGCATTTTAAATGACATATTTCTTAATTATCTCCCTGGTGAATTTTGACTCTGATATGGATAGTCCATCATCAGTCTGTTTTACTTGGAGTCCCAAGAAAATCTTCAATTCACCCATACTACTCATCTCAAACTTCCCCTGCATAAGTTTTGCAAACTTCCTACATAGCTTGTCATTAGTAGAGCCAAATATTATATCATCAACATAAATCTGGACTAGGATGATCTTTCCCTCAGATTCCTTTAGGAATAGGGTATTGTCTATCTTCTCCCATGAGAATTTGTTCTCAATGAAGAAGGTAGACAATGTCTCATACCATGCTCTTGGGTCTTGCTTAAGCCCATAAATAGCTTTCCTAAGTCTATATAGAGCAGTATGAGAGTTATAGTCAATAAAACATGGAGACAGCTCTACATAAACTTCTTCCTTCAAGTCTCCATTCAGGAAGGCTAACTTGACATCCATCTGGAATATCTTGAATCATTGGAAGGCTGCAAATGCAAGGAATAGTCTGATTGCTTCCAACCTTGCAACTGGGTCAAATGTTTGATCATAATCAATCCCTTCTTCATGTTTATACCCTTTGGCCACCAGTGTGGCTTTATTCTTAATTATAATGTCTTTTTCATCAAGTTTATTCCTGAAAATCCACTGAATCCAATGATATTGAGTCCATTTGTTCTGGGAACCAGCTTCTAGACCTTGCAACTTTTGAACTGATTCAGTTCTTCCTGCATTGCACCAATCCAGAATGGATCTTGATTTGCTTCTTCAAATTTCTTGGGCTCTTCTTGTGACAGGAAGCTGGAATAGAGTGCTGTTTTGAGACTCCTACTTCAGGTCTATACACCTTAGCTAGCCTCACCAATTATCTTTTCTGTAGGATGATCTCTAAGATATTTGACTGCTGGGGGCAGTCTGACTGCTTCCTGCTGATTATCATTTTCTGTAGTAGGTTGGTCTTCATTTGCAGCTTGACTGCCCTATGCATCCTCTGGACAGCATCCCTCACCATAATCTTCTTGTAAAGCTAGGTCTTTATCTTTGATGGAGAGCTTTTCCATCATGACTTCTGTTCCTGCATAGCTAGGCAAAAAGCTTGATAGCTCACTATCAATCATGCATGACTCATCAAATACTATATGGACAGACTTTTCTACAACTTGATTTGTCAAGTTATAAATTCTATATGCCCTACTATTGTTGTTGTACCCAACAAATATCCCCTCATGGGATTTGGCAGCAAACTTAGTCATTTTTGACTTACCATTGTCCAGGATGAAACACTTGCAAACAAAGATCCTGAAGTAGGAAATGTTTTGTTTTCTACCCTTCAAGATCTCATAGGGAGTCTTCTTGTGGCCTTTGGTGATATAAGCCCTATTGAGCACTTGACATGCAGTGTTAACTGCCTCTACTTAGAAATATTCAGGTAGAGAAGTGTCACTCAATAGTGTTCTCCCAGCTTCTATGATAGTCCTATTTTTCCTCTCAGCTAACCCATTTTGCTAGGGTGTTCTTGGAGAGGAGAGCTATTGATGAATCCCTTGCTCTTCATAGAATGTAGTCATAGAAGCAGACTGAAACTTAGTTCCATGGTCACTTCTCATTCTAACCACAGTGCATGCAAGCTCATTCTGTATTTGCCTGACAAAATTTGTGAGGACTTCAAGGGTTTCATCCTTTCTTCTAAGGAAGAACACATAAGTAAATTTGGAATAGTCATCAACCACCACAATGGTGTAGACCTTACTACCTAGACTATGAACAGGCATAGGACCAAACAAATTCATGTCGAGGAGATACAAGCATCTCACAGAGTCCTTGCCCCAATGCTCTTGAAAGAGCTCTTAGTATGCTTACCCTTTTGGCAAGCAGCAAAAATACCCTCCTTGGAGCATTTTATTTTGGGACAATTCCTGACAAACTCATCACTGAAGAGCTGACCAATGGTATTATAACTCAGATAAGCCAGTCTCTTGTGCCACTGGACATAATATGAGACTTTCTCATCTACAACTAGACATATAGGGGAACTATTTTCTAAGCAAGAAAAGTTCAAGCAATAAACATTCCCACTCCTAGTTCCTATTAAGATGACACTTTGGTCACTTAATCTCTTGATGTGACACTTATCATTGTGGAAGGAAATGTCATAACCAAGATTACATAGTTGGCTTATGCTTATGAGGTTGTGTTGCAACCCCTCCACATAAGCCACCTTTGTGATGGAGATTATGCCATTTGAGATATTACCATAGCCTCTGGTTATCCCCTTGTCAGAGCCTCCAAAAATGACCTTGGATCCATTCTTTACTGGAGCGTACTCCTTTAATAGCTCCTTTGTTCCAGTCATGTGCCTGGAACATCACTTGCCCAAGTACCATTTAGGGGATTTTGTACTTGAACTAACATGAAAAGAATACAAGTCACCTTGCCATAGTACCCCAATTTCTGTCGGGTCCTAGGTTCACCTTAGTCTTGAAATAACACTGCCTTCCTGCAGAATTCCTGACAGGTTGGCTACCTCTAGACACTGAGGGATTGTTCCAGCAATCCAGAACATAGTGGCCCTCTTTGCCACAACACCAGCACTCATAGATATTTTATCTCTTATTCTGTTTGGGACCAGCATTTGACTGTACTGCTTCCTGAATAGTGAGGAGATGCGCTGCACTAAACTTCTGCCTTCTTTCAGTAGTAATTTGACTGAAGGATAGTCTTTCAGCTGGCTATGTTGGCCTTCTCTGAGAACCAACAACTACATGTCTCTTTTCATCTAACATGCATCGTATAGCATCTGATATGGCCATTCCAGCCCTGCCAGAAGACTCTCCTTGAGTCACAACTTTTGATGTATGATTTAGATTTTTAGCAACAACAATATCTTTAAGTTTTGGGGCTAGGCACCAAAAATAAATAGTCCAGGTTGGGCCATTTGGATTTCTTCATGGGCAGCCTTAAAGGCTTTCACATGGCTATACCTTCCACCATGTATGGTACCATATTGGTCCATACCAGTGGATCTGTCATTCTCCCAGTGAGCATAATAACTTTCATGGTCATACTTGTAAGAAGGCAACAATACTCTCTGAAAAGAAATTTGAGGAAGTGAGGCTAGAGGCACAACATGTGCCTTCCCTTTTCCCTTTCCTCATGGATTGGAAGTTCTAGCAGGTCCCTTAAATCCCAACCCTTTCTTACCAGCTTGGGTAAGGGGGGTATCAAATAAGTGTAGCATAGTTCTTGGCATAGAAAATTTTGTCACCAATATTTTATCATTTAAGAGATCATTTTCAAGTTTCTGGATAAGTTTCTTATTTGACACTCTTCCCACAGACTCACTTTCAATGATTTCATTGAGCTAGCCTGCATGTGCAGCCATGTTAGTGAGGGCTTTTTCTTGGTCTTCACACTTGCTTTTAAGACTAAGAAGCTCTTTTGCTTGACTCTTTTCAAGTAGCTTGTATTTCTTGAAAGCCTCAAGAAGTTCTCCATACTTGTCAATTATGGAGTTTACATCATCCTCAGAGTCTGAATTCCCTTCATCTCTTAATGATTGAGCTTCAGAGACTGAGTCAGCCTCATGACTAGAAATAAAAAAATGTGGTTTAGCATGTACCTGAAACAAACCAGGCTGATCTTGTCATCTTTCTTCATCTATCATCACCATTAGTCCATGGCACTGAGCATCTCCTTCTTCATCTTCATCCACCTCTGAGTCACCCTCTAGATGTGACAGAGGGGCCCTGATCCTTATTCTAGCAACAGAGAACTCTTTTTCAGCAACAACAATATCCCCAAAGTAGACTTCTGAAAGTGAGGGATAGATCTTTCTGAACTCTTGAGGGGAGGGGGTGAATAGAGTATTTTAATAACTTGAATAGGTTTTATTGTGGAAATAAAATAAGTGGTATTAATATATATATAGAGAGGTAAGAAAAAGAAAATATCGCAGCACAGTAGATATAAAAGAATAGAGCATTCCAGACAATACAAAAATTTTATATTGGTTCCCTAAAACTGGGTACATCCACTCTTCTACCACCCTGGTAGAAATCCACTAATAGGTTTTTGTTCAGGTTCCCTGCGACCATATGTTTTTGCTCTGGTGCCCTGTCACCACAAGATCTATTTCAAGGGAGATCTCACAACCCTTTGGGCTTTTGATCAGGTGCCCAAAAACCAATCCAACTCTTTCGATAAGGAGACTTGACAACCAGATGATAACTTTTGAAGGGAGTTAAAAATCCTTTTTATAGTAGGAAAAGAAAATGATGTTGTCTTCTCTTTCTCAAACAGCTGAGAAGACTTAGTTGATGTTGTTGTCAAAGCTCCCCATGAAATGAAGAAAGGTTTAGGAAGATGAGAGCTTTGCACAGGTTGTAGGCCTTGAAGTTGGCTTGCTGATCTTCAGTAATTTTCAGACAGATGTTGACAGTTGTCTTTAGAGAAATCCTGAAGCAGAAACTGAAGAAGACTAATTATCTATGTGTTGATGTTCTTCTTTAATTTCCTGTAACAACAATAACAATGTTTTTCTCTGAAAATGTATCACTGATTATTGTTGTTCTTGTTGTTCTTCTAATGAAGAGAGAAGAATTGCTTTTATATCCTGAGAGATTTTAGACTCTCGAAATTTGAATAATATCCTGAATTTACGGCTGAAATTCTGAGAGTTGAACGACTGGATTTTGGTTTTAAATGAGTTTCCTCAACTATCCTAGTAAATTAGTCAAGTAATTAACTCTGTGAAAACCATAATTAATGCTGCCAAGAAATGGCTATATTCTTGAGAATATGAGCATTACTAATTAGTGGATTACTGCCTTAGATCAATACAAATTGAAGTCAAAATGAGATAGAATACGTCAAACTGGTATTGAAGGAAATTAATTGAACTCAGGATAGATTTCGTCGAAATGAACTCCAAGTTCGTCGAGCTGAGAAATCACCTTCGTCGAGCTGAGCTCAGAGAGAATTGATCTGGAAGATATCTGTCAATGCTGAGTTCCAAGTTCGTCGACTAGAGACTCTGAGTACAAGAAGGAAGATTGTCGACCTGAGCTCGTATTTCGTCGAGCTTAGCTCATAGTTGACACTCTGAGTTCGTCAATCTGCGATCAATGATCGTCGAGCTGAGTTCAAAGAACTTCGAACTGATTTTCTGAACTCTTTAAACTGGATTTATTCTAAGTCTGAATCTCTGAATACTTCTGAGGGTTGGATCAAAGATGTGTAATATAGTCACACTAACCTAGACCTCAGAAATAATAAATTAACCCTAGGCTATACATGGTGGGTCAATAACCTAATAGTGAACCTAACCCAAATCCAAACTAGGAATCCAACAATCTCCCCCTATTTGGGGGAGGTGACTAAAAAGCATACAAACACAAAGGAATAAATATCTGATAGAATTTAAACTATTCAGCAGATATGATATGGCTAAGTTCATTACACATATAAATAGCAAATAAAAAACAATGCTTAAGATCTATCAGAGGGAGGATCAGAATATGACTTCGCAAAAGCAATTGTCCTGTTTGGATTTTCTGCTTCCCTTTGAGACATCTTCAGGTCTTGAACCCCAAGAATTGTTACAGATGCAGCTCTGGGCACTATAACTTCTGGATGGATCTGCATGTATTTATTAGGGTCAAATAGATTTTTGTTTACCTGAAATTGATCATACTCCTTCTGTCTAAAGGTAGACATTGTAGTGAATTTAGATGGATCTGCTCCTTCTGCTCTGGCTCTGTTAATTTAAGAAAACCCAATCAGCTCTTGAAATCTGGCCATCCTGAAATTAGGATCTAGTTCAGGTTCATATGTTAGAGAGACTGGTTTCTCTAGAATAGATTTAAGAGCATCCTGAGAAGACTTTTGAGGATTTCTGAAAAGAATGGATTGTTGTTGAAAGTTGGTTTGAGGGAAAGACTGCTGAGGTTGGACTGAATAATAAGACCTTGGAGGTCTATATTTATTATACTTCTCAGCTGGTCTAAAAGACTGATGGGAGGTTGGCCTTGGAGACTAATAACTACTTGAGACTGGCTTGTGAGTCTTAGAAGCATTTCCTGATGCACCTGCAGGAGGAGGAGGAGGAGGTCCTCTCCTGGTCTGCCTAGGTGGGGAACTGTATCTTTTCCTTTTCTTTCTTTCCTTGAGCTCATTTTTACAGAATCTCATCCAGTGAGCAATATCTGGAGTGAGAGGAATATTATGCAGAATGTAGTAACGAGTATCAGCAGTAGGGTCAGACTTCGGAACAACCTTGGGAGGAGACTTTCTCTTCTTAGATTTTACTTTCTTAGAACTAGAATCATCAGAATCCTCATCATCTTCAGATAATTCAGGAGGATTATCATACATATCATCCAATTACTTTAGCCATTCATCTTAGATTCCTGGAACCTGAGGCTGTACTGAAATAACAGGCACTGCTTGGGTTTGTGAAACAGTTTGATCTTGAAAAGGCTCATGTTTTTCTTCCATATTAGCAAACATAATCTCATCCATGTCGGGCATTGGAGATTCACACCAGCCATTAGTTGGCTGAGAGAATACCTGAGGCTCTGAAACAGGAACTGTCTCACAAGAATCTACAATAACTAGGCTTTTTGTAATCTCTGGAACAATAAAACTTGCCCTTAGTTGATTCACAACTGCAGGACTTATTGGAGTAGTATAACACACTATTGCTTTGGAGTGATGAACATCAAAACTTGGTAAAAAATTTCTGTAAACTGAAATAAAAGAATTACGCAAAGAAATTAAATTCACTGTGGAATTGATTCTGCAATCACCAATAGTGATTATCTCTGGAACTGCTTTTGTATAAATTTAATCTACTGCTACTGGAGAAACTGCTGCTACTACTACTAGAGCTAGAGCTGGAGCTTCTTCCTGGAACATCTCCCCCCGCCTGGATTTAGATTGTCCTGAACCCAGGACGTGGAAAGAAGAATGGATGACGAAGAGGTAGCAAGAAGAGTAGTATGAGAGTTTATGGAGACAGTGAGAGGAGCAATTGCCTCTGCTATGAGATGCCTGATTGTTGGAGAGATAAGATCCAAGATAGTGGAAATGGGGGGAAAATCCAATTGCATAAACTCATGTGGTGTCTGAGTAGATACAGTTGGATGGATGGAGGAAGAGGGAGGAATGAAATCTGGCATGACTTTATCCTGAGATGGAGATTGTTGATGTTGAGGAGATGGTGATGGAGATGGAAAAAGATCAAAAGTTAGAAATGTCAGAGAAGATTATAGTGGTATGTCATCAATGTGTGGTGGTATAGGAGATTGAGGAGGTGGGGATGGAGAATCCTCTGGTAGGTGGATTGGAAATTGAGGGAGTGGGGAATGAGGTTGCTATGGTGAGGCAGTAGGAGTTTGAAATGGAGTAGATGGTTGTTGGAGGGGAGTTGATGAAGGAACTGTGGATTGTGGTGAAGATGGAGGAGGAGTATGAACTTCTTCTTCAGTTGAGGGAGTGACTGTTACTATCCTGGTATTCTCTGAAGCTCTAAAGGAGGAGGAAGCCCTGGATGGCTTAGAGATTGTACTCTCCCATATAATAAATAAGACAGAAGTTAGCCTCTTGGAGGCATTGATGAACATGGTCTGGGAGACCAAAAGTTCAGGAGCCTTGACCTGGAGGAAAATTACCAAAATCCTCACAAAACATACTTCTTTCTTTGAGTTTTTCTTCTTGATTAATTCAAACATCAGCAAACCCCAATTTACTAATTTCTTATTAATCATGACACACATCACCAAGAATTGGTGCCTGGTAATATAATCATGGGTTGTGTGCTTTCCCAGCAAAACTTTCCCTACTACATCAGCTAGAAACTTATATTCTACAGATAAGTTTTTCTTTAACAATTTATTAGGGTTTCTCGCTGTGTGACCCATCTTAATCAGCATAGAATTATACTCAGAACTGTCTAATTCTATATCTTCTTCTCCATTCACCAAATCAAAAATCTCAGTTAAAATAGCAGGTGTTAGAGTAACCTGATGGCCTGCGATGGTACCAATCATAGTTTCTGCATCTAGGGAAGTTGAAGTGTAGACCCATTCTCTTTTCTCAGTCATTGACAGTTTGATCCTGGTGGTCATAAGTTTTCTCAGTTGCTGTTCTTCAAACAATTGCATAATATCAGTGAATATCTGATCGGTATGGTTGAATGAATCAAAGTCGATGTCGAATCCAGTATCATATTTCATGCTGGATAGAGAAAACACCCGTATCGCCATTGTTTTCCTGCAAAAATGAGAGAGAGAGAGATATCAAGTGCAAGAGAACTAGAAAGCAAGGGATATAACTCGAAGAAAACCTAGTTATAGGGTTTTTAGAATATTAAGCGACAAACTCTGTCCTGCAAAAAACAAAAAAATCTTCATTCTCAGGTCGACGATAAATTTCATGAAGAAATGATATCGTCGATCTCAGTTGGAAAAGGGGAAAATTTTTTTGTCATTCTCAGGTCGACGAAAACTTTTTTGAAGCAAGATCGTCGATCTCCGCTCGAAGAAAATAACTTCACACAGAGAGTTCGTCGATCTCTTGTCGACGAAATATCTCAAGAACAGTTCTCAGATCGTCGATCTCTGTTTGACGAACTGTGACCAATTCTTCGACCTTAGACAGAAATTAAATTAACCTTCTCCATTGATGATACCTAGCTGATTCAGAAAGAACAGATGTTTCTTCTCTTCTAAAGGTTTAGTGAAGATGTCAGATCTTTGGAAATCAGTAGAGATAAAGACAAGATTAATTTTCTTTTTTTCACACACTCTCTAATGAAATGAATTCTAATTTCTATATGCTTGGTTCTATTATGATGCACTGGATTTTGTGCAATGGAAATTGCACTGGTACTATCACAAAATATAGTTGAATTATTTAGATTGTAACCATAATATATGAGTTGTTTTTGAATCCATAATATTTGTGAACAACTGCTAGCTGCAATGTATTCAGCTTTTGGAGTTGAAGTAGACATTTATGTTTGTTTCTTACAAAACCAGGACACAAGCCTATCACCAAGGAACTGGCATGTTCCTGATGTGCTTTTCCTGTCAACTCTACATCCAACAAAGTCAGAATCTAAGAATCCAGTTAATTCAAATTCTGACTCCGTTGGATAAAAGAGTCCTAGATTTAGGCAACCCTTTGTATATCTCATAAACCTTTTAATTAAAATATAGTGAGATTCTTTAGGGTTCAAATGGAACCTAGCACAAAGACATATAGCAAACATTATATCTGGCCTACTAGCTGTGAGATATAATAAAGACTAAATAATAGCCCTATATGTTTTTTGATCAACTGGCTTGCCAAGTCCATCAGAATCAATCACAATATTGGATGTTATGGGTGTTTTCTTGGTTGAGGCATCAGTCATCCCAAATCTTTTAACTAGCTTCTTAGCATATTTTGATTGGGATATGTAAATGCCATCAGGGGATTGCTTCACTTGGAGACCAAGGAAGTAAGAAAGCTCACACATGCTACTCATTTCAAACTTGGAATGCATCTGGTCAGTAAACCTTTTGCAAAGTTTGGAATTAGTAGAGCCACAAATGATGTCATCTACATACATTTATACTAACAAAATTTTATCTTTATGATGCCTAGTAAACAAGGTTCTATCTACAATGTCCCTAGTGAACTTATACTCTAAAAGAAAACAAGCTAGGGTCTCATACCAAGCTCTTGGAGCTTGCTTTAAACCATAAAGAGCTTTATGCAATTTGAAAACAAAGGAGGGATGAGTTAGAGAAATAAAACCTGGTGGTTGTTCAACATATACTTTCTCTTTTAGTTCACCATTCAAGAAAGCACTCTTGACATCCATTTGGTAGACTTTGAACTTTTTGTAGGCTGCATAGGCAAGAAAAATTTGGATAGCTTCTAGTCTTTCAATAGGTGCAAAGGTTTGATCATAGTCAATTCCTTATTCATGTCTATATCCTTGTGCTACCAGCCTTGCTTTGTTCCTGATGATGGCTCATTGTGCATCCAATTTATTTCTGAATACCCATTTAGTTCCAATGACTTGGAAATCTTTTGGTCTAGGAACTAAATTCCAAACTCTGCATCTCTCAAACTGATTGAGCTCCTCTTGCAATGCAATAATCTAGTGATGATCTTGCTCTACATCATTTATGGATTGGGGCTCAAGTTGAGATATGAAGCAAGCATGCATCAATTTTTGATTGAGTTGATGTCTTGTTTGCACACCAACTGATATGTCTCCAATCACTTGAGATACAGGGTGATCTCTAAGTGTGACAATATCAGTTTGAGGAGTTTGTTCAACAACAGCATTGGGAATTAATTCCTCTTGTGGAATTGTGTTTGTTATTGGTGGTTCAACAGTTATTTCACTGAATTCTTCTTCATTGTCTTCTTCAATATATGGAGAAGGATGTGATATAGCCTAATTGGTGAGGTTTAAATAATCCAATTTCTCATACAGTTGGGGTACCTGCAATAAATCTATTAACCTTCATCACATAATTGGCTTATGGATATCAGATTGTGTTTTAGACCACTCACATATGCTACTTTCCTGAAAGTGACAGCTCTAACTTTGACAAACTCATAGCCTTTAGTTTGGCCACAGTTAGAGTGACCAAATATCTCCTTTGGACCAAGCTTTGACTTGTAGTTTGTTAAGTTATCTTTGCTTCCTGTCATGTGCTTTGAATGACCACTATCCAGGTACCATTGTTCCTCTATGGTAGGATAGTTCTTTACCTGCAAAATAAAAGATTATGTGTTCTTGACCCAGGTAATCTTGGGTCCTTGATTTTTCTCAAACTTAAAACTAGAAATCTAAGTGCATTCAGGTTAGTTCATATATCTTAGAGGGTGAAATTTCCTAGGTGGAATTATCCATTGGGTAAATGGGTTAACATATTCTTTTGGTTAATTAAATGTTCTGGGATAATTAAAGTTTCTGTTAAACTGAACTGGGATCGACGAATTTTGATAAGTTAGTCAATCTGAGTTCAATGGATAGGGATGAGTTCGTCGAACTCCGCTCAGAGAATGGAAGTATTCATTCTCCATGCCAAAATATAGTCAATCTCAGCTCGATGAACCATATTGGTTTCGTCGATCGCTGTTCGAAGAATAATTATAACAAAAATCTGCGTTCAGAGTTCGTCGACTTGAGTTCGACGGACTGTATACATTTCGTCGATCTGAGTTCGATGAGATCTATTGAAAATTGTTATAATTAAGGTTTTTCTTGTTCTTTCTCTTTATCTTGGGTTTCTGATTAAATTTAGTTGGTTTGTTAATCTCATCTGCCTTCTTTTGCCCTTTTCTGATATGAATTTAATGGCGGTTGAGAGAATGTTTTTCTGAATGAGATGAGGTTGGCTTGATGAAGCACCTAAGCCCAGCTTGCCATTAAGCGTGACATTTACAGTGCTTGTGATGTCTGTCAATTTGATGCGTCTCCCATTTAGAAATTCTTCAAATTTCTTTGCCTCATTCAATTTACTTTTTAAAGAAGTAATTTGTTCTGAAGGTATAACTAGTTCATCTTTTAACTTAATGTTTTTAGACAGCAGATTATCATATTCAGTCAGCTTATCTCTGAGAAGTTTGATTTTCTTCTCAGATTTGATTAGATAATTACATATTAATTTAAATTCAATGTTAAAATGGTCTGAATTAAAATCAAATGAGGATATTACCTGATCCTTTTCTGATTCAGAATCTTAATTTTGTGAATTTTCAGCTTCTAAAAGGTTGCCTGATGCAATGATAGCCATCAAGCAAGCTTCTTTTGCTTTAGCTTATTCCTTATCTTCATTGGATCTAGAAGATGAAGATTCTTCTTCTATTTCTCTCCAATTTTCTACAACAAAGACTTTCTCCTTCCTCTTATGCTTGCTTGAGGAGGGCTTGCTGAACTACTTTCTGGAGTCCTTATCTCTTCTTTTCTCCTTCTTCTGATTCTATGGACACTCATGAAGAATGTGTCCAGATTTTCTGCAACCAAAGCAAACAATCTCCATTGTAGGAGTTTTGTCATATCTTGGTCTGTCATCTTGTCTGGATGACTTCCTTCTGAAATCTTTTCTAGCCATCTTGTAGAATGTTTTGGCCAGCAAGCTTAGGAGTTGTTCATTTGCTGATGGAGCTTCTGATTCTTCAGATGCCCTAAAAGCAATGTTTTTCTCTTTCATTCCTAATGAGGAGGTCTTCTGCTCATCTTCTTTTCTTGTCTTTATAAGCAACTCATAAGATTTGAGCTTGCCTAGTAGAGACTCAGTGTATATTTCATTTAGGATTTTGGCTTCCTTGATTGGCCAGATCCTAGAGTCCCATGAACTAGGGAAGCACATTAGGATCTTATCATTGATCTCAGTCAGTGATATGTTCTTGTCTAGGTCCTTCAGCTCATTGATGCTCAAGATGAGTATGTTGTATATATCAACAATTGACTCTGACTCATCTTTCTTGAAGTTCTCATATTGGGAATGAGATGAGATCTTCTATCTTTTCTTTCATCAGCAGAGCTAGCAACCATTGCCTTTAGGGAATCCAGATCTCTTTGGCTGAGGAGCATTCAGCAACTTTCTGGAAGATATCAACATGCATAGTCTGAGCTAGGATGTTTACAGCTTTTGCGTCAGCCATCTTTAACTTCTTCTGAACCTATGCCTATATAGGTGGTGGAACTATCGAGGTACTTGTTGATGTTGTTGCAGAGGGAGTAGGGGGACCTGCCAAAATTGAATTATAGATGTCTTCATCAATTGAATTTATATAAAATCTAATCCTTGCCTTCCAAAAAGCAAACTTATTTAAGTTGCAGACTAGAGGTCAGGTGCTTGAGTATTCCTTTTTTGTGCAATGATATAAAAAAAACACTCGAGATAATAAGATCTATCAAAGATATTTTGGTCCAGGTGTTAGCCTGTGAAACCAAACAGTCTGCCACTAATACCAATTGAAAGTGAGGGATAGATCTATATAAACTCTAGAAGGGGGGTGAATAGATTATTTTAAAAACATGATTAGTTTTTATTGCAGAATTAAAATAAGTGGAATTAATATATATAAAGAGAGGTAAGAAAAAGAAACTATCACAGCATAACAGAAATAAAAGAATAGAGCATTCTAGATAACACAAAGATTTTATAGTGGTTCCCCAAAACTAGGTACATCCACTCTTCTACCACCCTGGTAGGAATACACTAACAGGTTTTTGTTCAGGTGCCCCACCACCATAGGTTTTTGCTCAGGTGCCTTGTCACCACAAGATCTATTTTAAGGGAGATCTCACAACCCTATGACCTTTTGATCAGGTTCCCAAAAATCAATCCAAGTCTTTTGATAAGGGGACTTGATAACCAGATGATAACTTTTGAAGGGAGTTAAAAACCCTTTTGCTAATAGGAAAAGAATATGATGTTGTCTTCTCTTTCTCAAACAACTGAGAAGACTTAGTGGATGTTGTTGTCAAAGCTCCCCTTGAGATGAGTAAAGGTTCAGGAAGATGAGAGCTTTGCACAGGGTGTAGTCCTTGAAGTTGGCTTGCTGATCTTTAGCATCTTTTAGATAGATGTTGACTGTTATCTCTGGAAAAATCCTGAAGCAGAAACTGAAGAAGACTAATGATTTGTGTGTTGATGTACTTCTTTAATATCCTGTAAGAACAATAGCAATGTTTTTCTCTAAAAAATGTATCACTGATTGTTGTTGTTCTTGTTATTATTGTTATGAAGAGAGAAGAATTGCTTTTATATCCTGAGAAATTTTTGCCATTTGAAATTTGAATAATATCCTTAATTTACTATTGAAATTCTGAGAGTTGAACGACTGGACTTTTGTTTTAAATTAGTTTCCTCAACTGTCCTAGTAAATAAGTCAAGTAATTAACTATGTGAAAAACATAATTAATGCTGCGAAGAAACGGCTATATTCTTGAGAATATGAGAATTAATTATCCGATAATTACTGCCTTAGAACAGTACAAATAGAAGTCAAAATGAGAGAGAATACGTCAAACTGGTACTGAAGGAAATTAATCAAACTCAGGACAGATTTCATCGAACTAAACTCCAAGTTCATCGAGCTGAGAAATCACCTTCGTCAAGCTGAGCTCAGAGATAATTGATCTGGAAGATATCTGTCAATGCTGAGTTCCAAGTTCGTCGACCAGAGTCTCTATGTAGAAGAAGGAAGATCGTCGACCTAAGCTCATTTCTCATTGAGCTCAGCTTAGAGTTGACACTCTAAGTTCATCGATCTGCGATCGACCATCGTCGAGCTGAGTTCAAAGAACTTCAAACTGATTTTCTGAACTCTTTAAAACTGCATTTCTTCTAAGTCTGAATCTCCGAATACTTCTGAGGGTTGGATCAAAGATGTCTAACCTAGTCAGGCTTACCTAGACCTTAGAAATAACAAATTGGCCCTAGGTTGTACATGGTGGGTCAATAACATAATAGTGAACCTAGCCCAAATCCAAACTAGTGATCCAACAGCTTCATCTTCTTCACTGTCTGACTCAGAGGAAGAGTCAGACAAGGTCTTCTCTTTCTTGGCCACTAAGGACTTCTCTTTATTCTTTCCCTTGCGGTGCTTCTTCACTCTTTCTTCTTTCCTCTTTACTGGGCAGTCAACAATTACATGTCCAGGTTTGCTACAACAAAAATAAATATTGGTAGAGGAAGATTGTTTATTAGAGTTAGGAGCATACCTGTCCTCCTTAGAGGATTTCCTTTTGTGCTAAGAGGAGAAAGAAGTGATTCTGTTCTTCCAATGCCCCTTCTTTATGAATTTCTGAAACTACTTGGAGAAAGTAGCAAGGTCCTCATCAGATGTATGGCTGTTAGATGAGGTGGACCTGGAGCTCTCAGATTCTGACACAGCAGTTCACCTCACTGGAGAGATCTTCCTTCTGCTCCTGGTTGAAGCATCAGCTTGGAAAGACATATATTTCTCCTTACTCTATGACTTGTTGGTCTTCTCTTCTTCTTCCTTCCTTGCAGGAAGCTGCATCTCATAGGACAGTAGCTTTCCAAACAGGGTTGGAGGTCGTGTATCTGCTAGTCTGCCCATCTCCCTGATGGCACAGATCTTTGTGTCCCAACCATTAGTGACGGACCTGAAAAATTTATCATTCAGCTCATAGGTGCTGAAGACTCTTCCATAATTTCTCAGTTCATTAACAGTTCTAAATAATCTTTCAAAACTTTCAGCAATGCCCTCTGACTTTACTTGTCTGAAGGCCTCATACTCTTGGTTGAGCATTGATTTCCCGTCATCCCTCACCTCTTCTGAGACCTCCATGAACACCACTAGGGTGTCCCACATCTCCTTGGAGGTCTTATAGTGCACAAAATTCTGGAATGTAGGATCATCTACTGCACTAACAATGATATATTGAGCTCTCTTGTCCATGGAGGCAAGGAGGAGCTCATCATTGTTCATTTCTTCATATGATTTGGGAGTATGAATGTTGGCATCCAGAAATGATATCTTCATGGGGATGAAGGGTCCCTCTTTGATTGTGATGAAGATCCTAGGGTCAGCAGCTTCCATGAACATCCTGACTCTTTCTTTCCAAAGCCCAATCCCTTCCATTCTGCAGATTTGCAACGTCATGGCTCCTAATTCCTTGTAATTTACACTAGACCTCATTTCTTATCTTTTAGCTAACCTTGGATTTATACCAAGATTGTCAAATCCTTTTTAAGGAACCACCCTCTGATACAACTTGAAAGTTATTTAACTTTAGGTTAGCTAATCACCTAGAGGGGGGGGGGGGTGAATATGTCTTTGAGCTTTTAATATATCTTTTGCTGTTTTTAAATTATGCTAACTAGATCTTATCCTTAAGTCCTGCAATCAAAGAGAAAAACAATAAAACACAACAAACACAGAATTTATAGTGGTTCCCCAATTAGGTACATCCACTTTGCCTCTTCACCTATCCAAGCATATTTGTTGGACTCGGCATAACTTCTCCAAACTGCTCCTAAGAGCTTACACCTCAGATCCCGCAGGATCTTCAAGTATCCTCCAAGACTCACTACTCAGCCACAAGGGCCTAAACTCAGTGGTCATTATACCACCTACCACAGGCTGTTAAGCCCTACACTCAGGCTGGGAGGACATCCCTATCTCAGATCCCAAAGTACCCTACCTCAGAGCTCTGTCGTGCTCCTACACTCAGTGACACACAAGACACATACCTCAGCATTATCTCTAAGACCTACAGCTCAGGCTTTTCAGCCCTACAACTTCAGTCACAAGGCCCTACTCTCAGATTGTTGCAGCACTCCTACAACTCAGTAGCCCTCTAGGTACCTACCGTAGTGCCCCTCCAGGCACCTACAACGCAGTGATAAGCTTGTCACCTACTTTGGCACAAAAGCCCTACACTCACAGAGCAAAACTCTCCTACCTCAGGCACTTAATCCCTATAGCTCAGATACTCACTTGGATCCTACCTCAGTGCCCCTCCAGGCACCTACCTCAGTGAAAATTTGTCATCTACAGCTCATGCACAGAGTGCCCTACACTCAGATTCAGGAAACCTGAATCCTATAGGAAATGAATAAAGCGTTGAAGAAGATAAAGTAACTGACTCAGAGAAATTACTCTGAGTCAACTTTGGTGGACTGAGCAGATTTCAGTCTAGCTCACATACTGTAGAAGGAATCAGCCTTATTCTACAGCTATCACTTATTACTGCTGTACTGATGAGCTGCTTCCACTTGTTGAGAGATGAATCGGCTAAATTGTTCTGTAGAGAACACCATTGCTGAGCTTCAACTATCCTTTCTTGCCTTCAGGCTATCATGGCTGGACTTCAGCTTTCAAACTTGATCGGAAGTAAATGTCCATCCGCCTTTATCTGTTTCTCTTCCTATTTCTTGGATTTATAAACCTTAATCCTTTATTGTTTTCCCTTTTATATGCGTTGATTTGAATCAACGACACCTTAGTATGTGGGCCCACCAAGTATTGGTGAGCGCCAACTCCATCAGAAAGGGACAAAACATCTTTCAGTACTGTAGCAGCTTTCCCGCAATGGCTTCCTGCAGTTTTGACTTTGATGACTTCAGCAATGGTCATCAACATCCGCACTTAGAAAACTTTTCTGAATCCCATCAGGCGTTGAGTGATGTTGAGACACTCAACTCCATCAGCCTTGACTCTCAGTGCTTCTTGACTTAGAAAATTTCCTGGCTTTGTCTCAGCGGTTTTGTCTCAATGGTCTTAGCAGTCTCAGCAGTTTTTCCATTATTAGCTGAGATAAGCCTTTGTCTCATCACTTTCCTCTTATCTTATGTCTCAGCGGTTTTTGCACTTTAAGTGTCTCAACGGATTTATCTCAGCGGTCTCAGCAGTTTTTCATTTATCAGCTGAGACAATTCTTTGTTTCAGCACTTTCCTCTCTATTAGAAGCGTTGAGTGAACCTGCTTCAATCAATGCTTCTAGACTTAGAAAAATTCCAGCTAATTTTGTTCTCAGTTGTTTACCTCTTGACTTTCTCAGCACTTCCTGCCTTATTTAGAAGCGTTGAGTGAACTTGCTTCACTCAATGCTTCTGCACTTAGAAAGTTTCCAGCTAACGTTTTCTCTACTGTCTCAACAATATCAACGCCACTTTCTCAGCTGCCTCAGTTGTCTCAATACCATCTTATTAGTTGTCTTCAGCTATCTCAACGGTATCTTCCCAGCTGTCTCAGCTGTCATAGTGTTATCTTCCCTGCTGTCTCAGTTGTCTCAGCAGTCTCAAAGCCTTCTTCTCAATGGACTAAGCGCTTATGCCTTAGACAGATTTTTTGGCTTTAACTTGACTATTTTTGAGCTGAGCTCGAAGAACCACGAACTGAGGTTGACAAAATTTGATCTTCTCAGCGCACTCAATGCTTTTTACCTTAGATAATTTTTCTCTTGCTTCAGCTTGACAAGCATTGGGCTGAGCTCGACAAACTGTAACCTAAGCTCGACGAACTGCATTCTAAGTTCGATGAATTTTGTATCCTGAATTCTTAAGCATATGCTGAGTTGAGCTCGACAATCAACAAGCTGATTTTGACGAACTCTGAGTTGAGTTCAACGAAATTTGAGTTTACTGATTTCTTTACTTGTCCAATCATGAACAACCAGCATGCATGAACTAAAGCACACATCAAATACATTATGTGTGTATGTTTTTGACTCGTTTGACTTCTTATAAATCTGGGATATTGTGATCAATAGACCCAATAGTTCTACTGATTCCAAACTGTTCAAAAGGTTTTCTGACCTGATGCCATCAAAGTTTGAAATAAGTAGCATGAGTAAACTATCCTACTTCCTTGGTCTTCAAGTGAAGCAAAACACTGATGGTATCTTTATATCCTAGTATAAATGTGCTAAAGAGCTACTTAAAAGATTTGGGATGTCAAATGCCTCAGCCATAAAAACATGCATGCCCTCCAAAGCTGTAGTTTATTCTGATGAACAGGGCAAACCAGTTAATCAGAAAACATATAGGGCTATTGTTGGGTCATTATTGTATATTACAGCTAGTAGGCCTGATATTATGTTTGCTACTTGTATTTGTGCTAGATTTCAAGTCAACCCTAAAGAATCTCTCCTAATTTTTTCAAACTGGATTTTAAGATATATAAAGGGTTGTCCTAATCTAGGACTCTAGTATCCTACCGAGTCAGAATTTGAATTAACTGGATTCTCAGATGGTGACTTTGCTGGATGTAAAGTTGATAGAAAAAACACATTAGTAACTTGTCAGTTCCTTGGTGATAGGTTTGTGTCCTGGTTTTGCAAGAAGCAAACATCTATGTCAACTTCAACTGCTGAAGCTAAATACAAAGCAGTAGGTAGTTATTGTTCACAGATTTTGTGGATTCAAAACCAACTTCTGGATTATGGTTTCAACTTAAATAATTCAACCATATTTTGTGATAATAACAGTGCAATTTCAATTGCCCAAAATCCAGTGCATCATAGTAGGACCAAACATATATAGATAAGACATCATTTCATTAGAGACAATGTGGACAAAAATAAAACTAATCTTTTCTTTATCTTTACTGATTTATAAAGGACAGATATTTTCACCAAACCCTTAGATGAAAAGAAACATCTGTTCTTCCTAAATCTACTAGGTATGATTAATGGAGAAGGTTTAATTTGATTTTTGTCTGTGGTCGACGAATTGTCCATTTTTCATCGAACGGAGAACGACAAACTGTGAACTCTTTGTGGAGTGTTCGTCGAATGGAGATTGACGAACCTTCCTTTGTGAAACTTTTCGTCGAACGGAGATCGACGAAGGTTGTTTCAAAAAAAATTTCGTCAAACGGATAACGACGAAATGTTTTCTACTCTTCAAACTTAGATCGACGCTTTTATTTCTTTGGGAGATTTTTTGTCGAACTGAGTTCAAAGTTTTTATTTTTCATTGGACGGAGTTCGTCTTTTAATCTTCTGATAACTTATAATTAGGTTTTCATCGAACTTCATCTCATACTTTCCAGTTCTCTTGCACTTGATCTTTTCTCTTTGCATGACAACAATGGCGATTTCTACGGCGACTCTCTCTGGGATGAGGTTTGACGCCGGTTTTGACATTGATATTGATTCCTTCAACCATTCTGACAAGATATTCAAAGACATCCTTCAGTTATTTGAGGCTCAACAACTAAGGAAGTTCATGACTACAAGTATAAAGCTTCTTGTATCAGAGATAAAAGAATGGGTCTATACTGCAAGGACTCCTAACTCCTCCACAATCCTTGGATCAATATCTGGACAACAAGTTCCTCTCACGCCTGTTATTATTACTGAAGTTTTTGGCTTTATTAATGGGGGAAGATGAAATAGAACTATCTAGTGCTGAGTTTGATAAAATGTTACAAACGATGGGTCACTTCCAGGAAACCCTAATCATTTGCTGAAGAAAATCTCTCTATTCAATATAAGTTTTTCGCTGATGTTGTTGGCAAGGTAATCTTGGGCAAGCATACTGCTCATGATTACATATCCAGGCTCCAATTTTTGTTGATGAGTGCCTTGGTGAATCAAAAGTCAGTTAACTGGGGAGGAATTCTATTTGATTCTATTATGAAAAAGATGAATAAGAAGGATGTAGGATATGGCAGGATTTTGGGCATCTTCCTACAGGCCAAATGCCCAGAATTATTGGTCTCACAGACCATATTTATCAATGCTTCCAAGAGGCTCACATCAGCCCTCTTTGGAAAATGGGAGAGGGTCATCACTAAGCCCTCAGGGATTCCTCTTCCAGGACTGCTTCTAAGGACACAAGGGCTCCTGCAACCACTCCTCCAACCTCATAAGAAGTTCCTGCTCTTATTCCATCTTCTGCTTGTTTACCACCTCCACCTCCCTCACTAAGATAGTCATCTCCTCCTCATCAACAACCTATTTTTTCTGAGGAACTTCCTCCATCACCTCCACCATCCATGGTCATTGAAGACATTCCATCACCTCCACATTCTCTAGTTCATCAATCACCACTACCATCTCATCTTATTGAGGACATTCATTCTACCTCTTTTCCTACATTCAATTTACTCTCTCCTCCATCTCCACCTCATTCACCAGTTCATGAATTTATTCCAGATGAACTCCCATCTATCATCACTCCATCTTCAATTCCACAAGCATTCAAAATTTGTCCAATTTGTTATCAACCTTCCATTACATCTACCTCCACTCAAAATCCTCCATCCACATCTTCTCAGAACTCTTTTGAGTTTATGTACTTGGATTTTTCTTCTAACACTAATAATCTTGTTGAATTCATTACTTCCACACTTAAGAAGATGATACATGCAGCTTTAGCTCCTCTAGTTGGCTCCATTTCTATCCTTTCTGCTTAGCTTGCCTCTTCCACTTCTATCCCTTCTTCTAGGGGCCTAGATTAAGGCCTCCCTGATCTAGGCAACGGGAGATGTTTAATGAAGAAGCTCCAGAAGTTCCAACAGCAGTAGTAGTTCTAGCTGAAGTTTTTGATACATAGATGTTCAGTTTTGAAGAAGAGACTGCGGTATCAGATGTCTTAACTGTAGGTGAAGTTTTTATCAATCCCACAGTTGACATCTATTCTTTATTAAATTCTTTTGATACAATATATAATAGTCTTACAGTTTTTGATTCAACTGATTTTTCCAAAGCATTAGTTTAATATACTGCCCCATTAAGTCCTTTAGTTTTGGAACAACTAAGGACCAGTTTTGAAGTTATTAATACTTATTCTTTACTTATTAAAGATTCCACTAATACTACAGAGCTAGTAGTTTTCTCCCCTCCAAATTTTGCTTGGGCTGAATTCTTTATGCCCAATTTTGACGATATCATGTTTCAGGACATGGATACAGAGGATATAGATCCACAGCCACATGCTGAAAGAGAAGATATAGTTACACAGCCACAGTCTCAGACAGCAATATCAGCTGATTTGTTAAAATAGATTGATGCTCTATATGATCAACCGGCTGATGAATCTGATAATGATTCAGAAGATTCAGAGGACTCAGAAGATTTTGGTTCCAAGAAGAGGAAATTTAAGAAGAAGGTTTCAGCTAAGGTTGTTACTAAACCGTCCTCTATAGCTGACATTCCATACTACATCCTACATGAGATTACTCTCACTCCAGAGACTCCACACTAGATGAGATATTCTAAGAATCAGCAGAAAGCTAGAAAGAAGAGTAGGAGATACTCTTCACCTCCACAATCTACGAGAGGTCCTCCTCCTCCTCTAGCAGCTGGTTCAGCAGGAAATGCCTCTTCTTCTCAAAGGTCTACAACTTCTTAGCAATCCAGACATTCTCATCTGGAATAGGATAGAACTTCAAGGTCCGAGTCTCATAGTAGCCAGAGCAACCATCAACATTCAACTCAAGAAAGGCCGCCATCACCAGTCTACAATCCAAAGATGGATCCCAACTTCAGAATTTCCAAGTTCAATGAGATTGTAGCTCTCTCTCAGATCAGGAAAGCCAGAGAAGAGGGGAATGATACATACCAATTCTCAACAATCTCTTACTACAGACAGATAGAGATAGACATGTATGCAAAGGAAAATCTATTTAATGTTGACCAATATATGACTTTGCATCCATAGGCAGTTATTCCTAGGGCTACTTCTGTGAAGATTCTTGGCTCTGAAGACATGAAGATGACATAGAGAGAAGCAGAAGACCATACCAGAAATGTGTTTTTCACTAAACCTCCTTCAGAGTTTTCTTCTACAGCTTCACAAAAGGATTCATAATTCTTTGCTTATGCTTTTTAAATTTTATTATTGTTGTAATATACTCACAAGGAACATTTGTTCATATCTTGTTGAATAATTTATAATTCTGTCAAATACTTTCTTGCTTTGTGATTTTCTTTGTTTTTATAGTGTCCTCACCCAAACACGGGGAGATTGTGGGAACCCTACTTATGATTTGGGATAGGATCACTATTATGATTGATTAGATGACCCAACATGTATAGTCTAGGGTCATAGGATGTTTCCAGTGTTAAGGTCAGTCACATGATGTTAGATTATTGGAACATACCTTCAGAAGACTTCAGAGACAGAAGACTTTAGAGAAAAAGCAGTTAGATGTATGCAGAAAAAGACGTTCGACAAAATCTGAACTAAATTCGACGATCGTCAATCTCAGAACGACAAACTCAGACTTCCTTCTCTAAGTTGAGCTCGACGAAAGTCAAGCTGAGGTTGAAATAAAGGGGTTCGATCTGATTTACTCTAGAGGGGGGGGGGGGGGTGAATAGAGTATGTTAGAACTTTTTGGCTATTTAAAATATTATCAAAGTATATTGGTGATACCAGTAGTAGTAATAGAAAGAAAAGCTAATCTAAGCTAATCTACCACATCACATCTAGCCTAATCGATCACAACACAGCTAGCCTATCACAACCATAGCGAGAATAATACAGAAAATGAACAACCAGACAACACAAGAAATTTTATAGTATTTCCCCAACCTAGGTACATCCACTCTTCTACCACCCTGGTAGGAATTCACTTGCAAGTTTTTGATCAGGTGACTGCCACTACAAGATCTATTTTCAGGGAGATCTCACAACCCTTTGAGCTTTTGATCAGGTGCCCAAAAACAAAGAATGAACTTTTGAAGGGGGTTAATAAACCCTTTTACAAGTGGGGGGAGAGAGAGATTTGATGGTGTCTTCTCTTTCTCTAATCAATAGATAAGTCTTAGTGGATTGTTGTTGTCAAGAGCTCCTTTCAAAGTCACTTCGAGCCTTGCTCAGTGTGTAAGTCTTCAGCTTTGACTGGAAGTATTCTAGGAAATTCTGACTGATTCATAGTTTGTTGTCCTTGAAAGCACCTGGAGTTGAAGTTGAAGAACACTCTTGATTTTGATTATTGTTCTTCTTCTTCAGTAAGATCAAGGAGAAAACAGGTTTTTTTCTTGCAGAGAGAATTTCTGAATATCTTTCTATATTCTCTGGTTCTGGATTTTGCTCTACTGTTTCACTTTTTTTCGATGCCGTCTGAAAGAGAAAATCTCTTTTATATTCTGCAGTTGAATTCTCCTCTGAAATTTCAATCTCAAGCATTGAATATGGATTGCCTGGCGAGAATGAATTACGGCTGGAGAATATTTTCTTTAATGAGTTTCCCAACTGTCCCAATAAATTAAGCAAGTAATTAATCCCTGATGGAGACCAAAATCAATGCTGCAAATAACGGCTATATTCAAGAGAATATGTTCATTAATTACCCAGAGAAATCACTGCTAAATAATATAGAAAGTAAGGACAGAAAGGAGGGGAAAACTCTAAGTCAGGCTTGGACAGAATTCGTCGAGCTCTGAACAGATTTCGTCGACCGGAGATCCACGTTCGTCGAGCTGAGAAATCCTGTTCGTCGACCTGAGAAAACCTTTTTGTCGACTTAAGCTCAGAGAAATACATTCTGGAGATAACTTACCTAATATACGCTCCAAGTTCGTCGAGTTGATAATCTGTCTTCGTCGAGCTGAGTTCAGCGAAAGGAATCTGGAAAGAATATGTTGAAGGATGAACTCCAGACTTCGTCGGCCTGATCTCGAATATCGTCGAGCTAACTCAGAGAATTAACTCTAAGTTCGTCGATCTGTGATTGACAATCGTTGAACTGAGTTCGATGAACGTCAAACTTATAAACTGAACATTGATTTCTTCTAAGTCATGAGTCTCCTGAAGACTTCTGCTGGCTGGTCAATCAAGGTTGAACCTAATGACTTAGCCTAAACTCTAAGACTCAAAACACATGATCCTGGCTATACATTGTGGGTCAGACATCCTAATTAGTGAACCTACCCCAATCGAAACTAGGGATCCAAAAATCTCCCCCTTTTTGGGTGAGGTCACAAATACAAATGAAAGAAAAACAATCACAAAGCAAAATAAATATATCTGGCATAAAATTTAAATGATATCTAGCAGATATGTACACAATAGTCGCTTTGTGATAGTTATAACAAATAATGTTCAGACAATATAAAAACTAAACAGAATGTTCATTTGCTCTTATTTTGTTTTTCCTTGTCAGCTTTGTCTTGCTCAGAGGGCTGTGTGAATTTGATTTCTCTATTAGGATTGGCTGCTTCTCTTCTAGACATGGTCATGTCTGTAGCTCCAATTATATTGAGAGATGTAGCTCTGGGTACCACAGCCTCTGGATGCAAGTTCATATAGGCATCTTTAATGAAAAATTTGTTATCCTTTTCATACCTTTTAAGTTCTTCTTTTCTGTAGGTTGACAAGGTAGAATATTGTGATGGATTTTTGCCTTCAGCTTTGGCTTTGTTAATCAAGGAGAGTCCAACAAGCTCTTGAAATATGGCCATTCTTGCAGTATTATCTTATTCAGGATCCACAAAGGGGACTGGAGGAGAATCTGGCCTTTTTGGACTTTCAGCTTTTTCAGTTTCAGATATTTTCTATTGCTGCTTTTGCTATCTACTGCTTGAAGAATATCTCTGCTGACTGCTTCCTTGAGATTTTGAAGATCTACCTTGATGTCTTTCATAAGTTTGAGGATAGGATGTAGATCTCTGAGAAATGCTTGCTGAAGCACTAGCTGCTAGAGGAGGAGGAGGACCTCTCCAGTTCCTTTGAGAAGGAGGAAGAGGAGAGTACCTTCTACCCTTCTTCCTGGCCTTTTGCTCATTTTTAGAAAGCCACATCAATGCAGGCATCCCTGGATATGGAGTAATCTTCTAAAGAACATAATAGGGAGTGTTATGGGTGGGATTTACCTTAGGTGCAGCTTTAGGAACAGCTTTCCTTTTCTTGTCAACTTTCTTCTTAGCTTTAGTATTATCAGAATCCTCAGAGTCATCATCAACATCTTCATCATACGAAGATCCTTAAGGATTATCATATAAGGCATCAATGGACTTCAGAATACCTCTAGATAACTGCTTGTCAGCCTGAGGCTGTATTGGAGATTCTGTTACTTCTGGAAATATTATTTCAGCAACACTTTCAGAAACTAATAAGTTTACTTCTTCTATGTAAGCCATAATAATTGCATCTAGATCTGGTCGGGTACTATCATCCATCTTATATGTGGGAGGTGAGATAGCCTTTGGAGAAGAACTGGCCTTGGGGCTGATACTTTTGGAGGCTCTGTTACAGCAAAACTTGTCTTAAGTTGCTTAGCAACTGCAGGACTTATTGGAGCTGTATAAGGGACTATAGCCCTAGATTGCTGATAAGAAAACCTAGGGAGAATATCTTTGTAAACAAAACTGAATGAATGTAGCAAAGAATTCAGATTAACTGTGGGATTTATAATGTAACCACCAGCAATATTTATTTCTGACAAAACTGTGTCATCTATGTCTATATCATAATCAATTAAGTCAATTATATCTGCAGGAAGGGCTGCTTCTGCTGAATCATCTGACATCTCAGAATCTGTTGCTGATGCTGCACATGGGGGGACTGGAGCTTCTTCACACAGCATCTCCCCCTGATTAGGTTTAGAGGGTCCTAAAGCCAGTCTTCTAAAAGAAGGAATAGAGGAAAAAGCATTAATTCTAAATGAGAGAGAGGTGATGGAAGCAGAAAGAGGAGCAATAACAGTGGCTATAAGTTTTTCAAGAGTGGGAGAAATAAAGGCAAGAAGATCTTTAGCTATATCAAAAAAATTGAGGTATATGGGTTCAGGAGCAGAGGAGGAGTAAGGATTGTGATGTCCACATTGAGAGCACATAGAGAATGCATTTGAGAAATCTGTGTGGGTGTAGTCTGGAGCAGTAGAGGGAATGTTAGTGTGGATTACTGGAGGGATAAAAATAGAAGGAGTTACAATGGTAGAAATGGGAACTGTGGTTGTGGGTGAGGAGATGGGTTTCTGAATTGGAGAATTATGTGGAGATGGTTGAGGAGATAGAATATTGAAGGAGGGTTGTGAGGTAGATGGAATTTCAGATGGAATTTCATATAGAATGTCAGAGTGATTAATTGGAGGTGGAGAATGTGGAGGTGGAGATGGAGGTGGTGTAGTATGTTTTGGAGATGGAAATGGTGTTGGAACTGGTGAGGGTTGATGTTGTTGTTGAGTTGGTGGAGTATGAGTTGGAGAAGATGATGGTTGTTATTGAGGAGGAGGTGAAGGAATTCTGGTGGAAGGAAGGACAACTTCTGGAGGTGGAGAAGTGGTTGTCACTGCCCTGGTGCTCTCAACAGTCCTAGAAGAGGAGGAAGCCTTGGATGGCTTAGAGATGGTCCTCTCCCACCTTCCAAATAAGGCACAAGTCAGCCTTTTAGAATCATTGATGAACACTATCATGGAGACCAGTAGTTCAGGAGCCTTTTCTTGAAGGAAGATTCCCAGAATCCTTCCAAAGCATACTTCTTTCTTATTATTTTTCTTCTTAATTAAATCAAATAGCAGTTTTGCCCAGTTAACTGCTTTCTTCTCAACCAGAGCACTCATAACCAGAAATTGGTGCCTGGTAATGTAATTGTGGGCTTTGTGCTTTTCCAGCAAAACCTTGCCCACTACATCAGCTAAGAATTTGTATTCAGACGACAAATTCTTCTTCAGTAGTTTATTTGGGTTCTCTCCAGTATGACCCATTTTCATCAGCATATTATCATATTCATCACTATCAATCTCTATATCTTCATTACCATTCGTCAGACCGAAAATTTCGGTTAGTATTGTGGGGGAAAGAGAAACTTGATTACCGGATATGGTGTCGGTCATAGTATCTGCATCTGGTGTTGTGGCAGTAAATACTCATTCTCTAACTTCGGTCGCAGTTATATTGATTCGGTTAGTCATGAAGTTCTTCAGGTTCTGTTCCTCAAACAGTTTCAGAATATCCAAGAATATCTGGCCTGAGTGTTGGAAAGAATCGACATCGATGTTGAAAGCCATGTCAAACTTCATCGCTGCCAGGGAGTTCGGCGGAATCGTCTTTTGTTCGCCTGCAAAAGAAAACAGAGAGATCAAGTGCAAGGGAACAAAAAGCGCGGAACGGAGCTCGAAGAAAACCTAGATATATGGTTTTCAGAATATGAAGCATCAGACTCCGTCTGACGAAAAATAAAAATTCTTCGATCTTCGGTCGACGAAATATTTTATTGACAAAATAATTCGTTGATCTTAGTCAGAAGAAGTGAAAACATTTCATCAAGTTCAGTTCAACGAAAATTTTCTGAAGCAATATCGTCGATCTCCATTCGAAGAAAAGAGCTTCACACACAGAGAGTTCGTCGATCTCAGTTCGACCAATTTCTCAAGACCTTTTCTCAGTTCGTCGATCTCCGTTCGACGAAGTGAGGCAAATTCTTTGACCGTAGACAAAAATTTAAATTAATGCGTCTCCATTGATCATACCTAGTTGATTTATAAAGAACAGATGGTTCCTCTGATCCAAGGGTTTGGTGAAGATGTCAGCTCTTTGCAAATCAGTGTAGATGTAGACAAGCTTAATTTTATTTTTGTCCACACACTCTCTAATGAAATGATGTCTAATGTCTATGTGCTTAGTTATACTATGATGCACTGGATTTAGTGTTATGGAAATTGCACTTGTGTCACATAGTAAGTTTGAATTATTTAAGTTGAAACCAAAATATAGAAGTTGGTTTTGAATCCACAGCATCTAGGAACAGCAACTGCCAGCTGCTATGTATTCTGCTTTAGCAGTTGAAGTAGACACAGATGACTGCTTTTTGCAAAACCAAGACAGTAGTCTCATACCAAGGAACTGGCATGTCCCTGAGGTACTTTTTCTGTCAACTCTACATCCAACAAAGTCAGCATCTAACTATCCAGTCAACTCAAACTCTGACTCAGTTGGATACCAGAGTCCTAGACTAGGACAACTCTTTATATATCTTAAAATCCTTTTTAAGAAAATAAGGTGAGATTCTTTAGGGTTCACCTGAAACCTAGCACAAAGGCATATAGCAAACATAATGTCTGGTCTACTTGCTGTAAGATATAACAGGAACCCAACAATGGCCATATATAATTTCTGATCTATAGATTTCCTATGTTCATCAGAATCAATTACAACATTTATTATCATAGGTGTTTTCTTGGCTGAGACATCTAACATCCCAAACTTTTTGATTAGCTCCTTAGAATACTTAGATTGGGATGTGAAGATGTCGTTAGGTAGCTACTTCACTTGGAGACCAAGGAAGTAGGAGTGCTCACCCATGCTACTCATTTCAAACTTTGAATGTATGAGGTAAGAGAACCTCTTGCATAGTTTGGAATCTGTAGACCCAAAAATAATGTCATCTACATAGATTTGTACTAATAAGATTTGATCCTTATGATGTCTAGTGAACAATGTGCTATCTACTATTCCCCTAGAAAATTTATGTTCTAGAAGAAAGCTAGCTAAGGTTTCATACCATGCCCTTGGAGCTTACTTTAAATCATAAAGAGCTTTATGCAATTTAAAGACATAAGTGGGATGTGTAGGAGAGATAAAACCTGGTCGTTGCTCCACATAAACTTCTTCTTTAAGTTCACCATTCAAGAATGCATGCTTGACATCCATTTGGTATACTTTGAACTTTTTATATGCAGCATAAGCAAGGAAGATTTTGATTGCTTCCAGCCTTGCAACAGGTGCAAATGTCTGTTCATAGTCAATCCCTTCCTCTTGTCTGTAGCCTTGAGCAACCAGCCTTGCCTTGTTCCTTATCATAATACCTTGGGCATCAAGCTTATTTCTGAATACCCATTTAGTTCCAATGACTGGGTAGTCTTTTGGTCTTGGAACTAAATCACAAAATCTGCATTTCTCAAATTGTTTGAGCTCCTCTTGCATTTCAATAATCCAGTGTGGATCTTGCTCAGCATCTTTGATGGATTGGGGCTCAATTTGAGATATGAAGCAGGCATGCATCAAGTCTTGGTTGAGTTGATGCCTGGTCTGCACACGAACTAAAATGTCTCCAATCACTTGAGATACAGGGTGATCTCTAAGTGTGACAAATTCAGTAGGTGGAGTTGGTTGAGCAATAGCTTGCGAAATTAATTCCTCTTGTGGAATTATAGCTGTTGTTGGTTCTTTACTGATTTCAATGTCTTCATCTTCACTTTCTTCAGCAATATGTGGAGAAGGATGGCTAGCAGCCTCATTAGTGAGGGTCAATTCATTCAGCTTCTCACACAAATGTGGTTCTTGCAAAGAGTTATTTGTATAAATTTCTTTCTCCTTTTAAAACATGTTAGTATCTTCAAATGAAATATGGATAGATTCCTCAATTTTCACGGTAGATTTATTATAGACCCTATAAGCCTTGCTTACTTGGGAATATCCAAGAGAAATTTCAATTTCAGCCTTGGCTTCAAATTTTCTAATGTGTTTCTTATTATTGTTGTGAATGTAACATAAGTAACCAAATAATTTAAAATAGTCTACTTTAGGTTTCTTCCTTTTAAGTAGCTCATAAGGAGTCTTATTCTTAAGCTTGTGTATTAGACTTCTGTTCACTACATAATTTGTTGTGCTCACAGCCTCTGCCCAAAAGGATAGGGGCAAATGAGCATCTACAAGTAATGTGCCTGCAGATTTAATTAGGGTTTTATTCTTCCTTTCAGCAATCTCATTTTGTTGAGTTGTTCTAGGAGCGGAGAAGCAGTGCCTGAAATCTTGCTTCTTACAGAACTCTTGCATAATAAGAGACTCAAACCCAGTACCATGATCACTTCTGATCAATGCAAATGGAGTAGAGTACTCAATATGTATGTTCTTGAGAAAATCTGTAAGAACCTTGAAGTTATCAGACTTAGATCTCAGAAAGAATACCCAAGTGAATCTAGAGAAGTCATCTACAATCAATAAAGTATAAGATTTCCCTCCTAGACTTTGTACTACAATAAGGCCAAAAAGGTCCATATGTAGCAAGTACAATATTCTAAGTGAGTCACTTTTATTTAAAGATTTAAAACTATTTTTAGTTTGCTTGCCTACCTAACAAGCCCTACAAAGACTTTCCTTCTTGTAGGGGCAAGAAGGCAATCCTCTAACAAGGTTCTCCCTAGATAGTTTAGCAATGCTTTTCAGATTAAGATGACCTAATCTCCTATGCCAATGGTCATTATTATTGCTAGTTTGATTGAATAAAGATATTTCAGATTTAGCTAACTAGAAGTTAACTATGTAAATGTTTCCTACTCTAGTGCCAGTCATTACTACATGGTTATATATAGAAGTAATAATCCATGAAGTTTTATTAAAGGATACCTGAAATCTTTCATCACATAACTGACTTATGGAGATAAGGTTGTACTTCAGTCCATTTATAAATGCTATCTTCCTGAAGGTGACTGCTCCAGTCTTGACCTTTCCATAGCCTTTAGTCTGGCCACAATTGGAGTCACCAAATTTTACTTTGGGTCCTAGCTTTGACTTGTAGTTGATTAGGTTGTCCTTGTTTCCAGTCATGTGTTTAGAATAACCACTATCCATATACCACTGTTGCTCTGTGTTGGGATAGTCTTTCACCTGCAAGGAAACATATTAGCTATTCTTGACCGAGGTTACCTTGGGTCCTTCTTTATTCACATAGTTAAAACTGGAGATATAAGAGTATTCTGGTTGTCATTTATAACCTAAAGGTTGATATCTTCTAGGTGGTATAATACATTGATTAAATTGATTAAAAGAAGGTCTTGGTTGATTATGAATTTTGATAAAATTAAAGTTTCTGTTAACTTGAACTGGGTTCCACGAATTTAAGTAAGTTCGTCGATCTGAGTTCGATGAATGAGGATAAGTTCATCAAAATCCACTCAGAGAATGGAATATTCATTCTCTGGGCCTCAAAATTGTCGATCTCAGTTCGACGAACCATACTGGTTTCGTCGATCGTAGTTCAACGAATAATTATAGTGGAAATCTGCATTCAGAGTTCGTCGACTTGAGTTCGACGAACTATACATATTTCGTCGATCGGAGTTCGACGAAATTTGTTGAACATTGTTATAATTAGGATTTTTCTTATTTTTTTTCGTATTCATTTGTTTTAATTCAGTTTGTTTAACATTCTTATCATTATCTATCTTCTCTTTTCCCTTTTCTGAAACAAATTTAATTGGTGTTGTTAATATATTCTTCTGAATTAGTGGGGGTTGGCTTGATGAATCACCTAAGCCCTAGTCTGGCATTTACTGTACTTGTGATGTCCATCAACTTGATACTTCTCCCTTTTAGGGATTCTTCAAGTTACCTTGCCTCAGCCAATTCATTCTTTAGTGATATTATTTGTTCATTGGCTAAAGTTAATTCATCTTTTTATTTAATTTTTTCAGACATCAAGTTATCTTGTTCAAACAATTTTTCTCTTAGAGTTTTGATTTCTTTTTCAGAGCTAATCAGGTCAATACACAGATTTAAATTCTGTCTTAAAACTATCTGAATTATAATCAAAGGAAGACAATACCTGATCTGCCTCTGATTCAGATGTTTCTTCATTATCTGATTCTTCTGCTTGTCCCTCAGCATCAGATGGGCTATAAGAGGCATAGATAGCCATAATACAAACTTCCCTTACCTTAGCTTCTTCTTCCTCTTCACTGGAGCTAGAAGATGATGATTCATCTTTAGTGTCACTCCAGGTCTCAGCCACAAAGCCCTTCTCTTTTCCCTTGTGCTTGCTGGGGGAAGGCTTGTTGTAGTGATGCTTCTTAGAGTCCTTTTCTCTTCTTTTTTCCAACTTTTGATTTTCTGGACACTCTGAAATGAAGTGTCCTGGTTTTCTGCACCCAAAGAAAATAATTTCTTTAGTGGGTGTCTTATCATTCATGGGTTTGTCATCCTGCCTAGATGACTTTCTTCTGAAGTCCTTCCTTACATCTTGTAGAATCTCTCGGCTAAGAGACTCAGAAGTTCTTCACTGGTAGTCGGGGCTTCTATTCCTTCTAAAGCTTTGAACGCTATGTTCTGCTCCTTTCTTGCTGGTGGAGGAGTCTTTTACTCTGCAGCTTCGCTTGACTTGATCAGTTGCTTATATGATTTGAGCTTTCCCAGAAAAGATTCAATGGAAATCTCATTCAAGCTTCTGGACTCCTTGATTGTCCATATTCTGGAGTCTCATGAGCTTAGGAAGCACATGAGGATCTTGTCATTCACCTCAGTGAGAGTGGTATACTCATCCAGAGTCTTTTGCTCATTGATGATTGAGCCTAATCTGTTATACATATAACTAACAGATTCTGATTCAGTCATATTAAAATTCTCATACTGTGAGAAGAGAGTTGATCTTTTGTCCTTCCTCTAATCTACTGATCCAGCAACCATCTGGTTGAGAGAGTCTCATATTGCTTTGGCAGATATGCATTCAGCTACTCTTTGGAAGATGTCATCTGACATAGTTTGAGAAAGTATATTCATGGCCTTTGCATGTGATATCTTTGCCTTTTTCAGAGCATCTATCTACTCAGGTGGTGGAGCAGAATGAGTGCTTGAAGTAGAGGTAGATGTAGAAGTTGTAGTTTGAGGAGGACATGTAAAAATAGAATTATATATGTCCTCATCAATTGAATTCATATAAAGTCTGATTCTTGCCTTCCAGATGACAAACTTATTTAAGTTATAAACTGGAGGTCTGGTGCTTGCATAATCTTTCTTTGGTGCCATGCTGTGAAAATAATCTAAAAAACTAAGGAAAAAGAAGTTCAAATCTAATAAGGATCTCTTGGTTAAAGTGTTAACTTGTGCAACCAAAGGAACCTTCTCTGATACCAATTGAAGAAAGGGGTTAGATCTGATTTACTCTAGAGGGGGGGGGGGGGTGAATATAGTATGTTAGAACTTTTTGGTTGTTTTAAATATTATCAGAGTATATTAGTGATACCAATAGTAGTAATAGAAAGAAAAGCTAATCTACCACAGCACAGCTAGCCTAATCTATCACAGCACAGCTAGCATATCACAGCCACAGCAAGAATAGCACAAAAAATGAACAACCAGACAACACAAGAAATTTTATAGTGGCTCCCCAACGTGGGTACATCCACTCTTCTACCACCCTGGTAGGAATCCACTAGCAGGTTTTTGATCAGGTGACTGCCACCATAAGATCTATTTCCAGGGAGATCTCAGAACCCTTTGAGCTTTTGATCAGGTGCACAAAAACCAAGAATAAACTTTTGAAGGGAGTTAATTAACCCTTTACAAGTGGGGGGAGAGATATTTGATGGTAGCTTCTCTTTCTCTAATCAACAGAGAAGACTTAGTGGATTGCTGTTGTAAAGAGCTCCTTTCAAAGTCACTTGGAGCCTTGCTCAGGGTGTAGGTCTTCAGACTTGACTTGAAGTATTCCAGGAACTTATGACTAATTCAGAGTTTGTTGTCCTTGAAAGCTCATGTAGTCAAAGTTGAAGAAGACTCTTGATTGTGATTATTGTGCTTCTTCTTCAGAATGTGTCTGCAAATTATTGCACAGAGAATTTCTGAATATCTTTCTGTATTCTCTGGTTCTATATTTTGTTGTACTGTGTCACTTTTTTCTATGCCGTCTGAAAGAGAAAATATCTTTTATATTCTGCAGTTGAATTCTCCTTTGAAATTTGAATATCAAGGATTGAATGCTGATTTCCTGGAGAGAATGAAATATGTCTGGAGAATATTTTCTTTAATGAGATTCCCAACTGTCCTAATAAATTAATCAAGTAATTAATCTCTGATGAAGACCATAATCAATGCTGCCAATAACAGCTATATTCAAGAGAATATGCACATTAATTACTCAGAGAAATCACTACTAAATAATATAGAAAGTAAGGACAAAAAGGAGGGAAAAACTCTAAGTTAGGCTTGGACAGAATTCGTCGACCTCTGAACAGATTTCATCGATCGGAGATCCACGTTCTTCGAGCTGAGAAATCCTGTTCTTCGACATGAGAAAACCTGTTCGCCGACTTGAGCTCAGCGAACTATATTCTGGAGATAACTTGCCTAATCTGCGCTCCAAGTTCGTTGAGCTGATAATCTGTCTTCGTCGAGCTGAGTTTAGCGAAAGGATTCTGGAAAGAATGTGTTGAAGGCTGAACTCCAGACTTCGTCGACCTGAGATCGAATATCGTCGAGCTCAACTCAGAGAATTAACTCTTACTTCGTCGATCTGAGATCAACGATCGTTGAGCTGAGTTCGACGAACGTTGAACTTATATACTGAACTTTGATTTCTTCTAAGTCTTGAGTCTCTTGAAGTCTTCTATTGGTTGGTCCATCAAGGTTGAACCTAATGACTTAGCCTAAACTCTAGGAATCAAAACACATGACCCTGGCTACACATTGTGGGTCAGACATCCTAAATAGCTAACCTTGCCCAAATACAAACTAGGGATCCAACAGAGGTCGACGAACTGCTTTCCCTTCTTTGAAGTTCAGGTCAACGAAGGACTTACTCATTTCGACGAACTTGGAGCTCAGATTGAAGAAGAAAATTATTCAATTCAACGAACTTGGAGCTCAGCTCGATGAAAGATAGTTATCAGCTGGACGAACTTGGAGCTCACGTCGACGAAACTTTACTGAGTTCGACTAACTCCTTCCAGGTTCTGTTCCACTAATTCTCTGCAGTTTTTCCGATCAACAAATGATAGATCGATTTTAAATATATTCAATTAAGTAATACTCTGATAATTAATGCATAAAATTCCCAATGAATATATCCATTACCAGGCAGCATTAATTATGGATTTCACATAGTTATTACCATAACAAATTACTAGGACGGTTATGGAAATGCATTCAAGACAAATTGAGCCATTCCAACTCCTAGAGATTATGCAGTCAATTTTAAGGAAAGATTTTAAAATTCAAATGTTTGAAATCTGCTAGGATATATATACTCATTCAGAAAATTGCAGATGCCAAGGAATGTAGAATAGAGTACAAAAAACAAATAAGTGAAGAACAAATACAGTTTTATATACTGAGTTCTTCATCATGTTCTTCAAGCCTTCAAGAGACAACAAATCAAATATCAGTCTGAAAGTTTTACTGAACAACAACATCAACTTTGAAGGCCTACACCCTGAAGAAAAGCTTCCATCTACTGATCATCTACACAACTCAGGGGGAGCGTTGACATCATAAACAATCCACTAGACTTCTCAGAGATTTGAGAGAGAGAAGATAAAATCATTTTCATTTTTCCTCATTGTGTAGAGGGTTTTAAGTCCCTTCAAAAGTTAACGTTTTAGTTCACAAGTCACCTGATCAAAAGACTTGGGATTGGTTTTTGGGCATCTGATGAAAAGCTCAAAGAGTTGCTAGATCTCCCTTAAAAAAAGATCTTCTAGTGACAGGGCACCTGAGCAAAAACCTGTGGTGGCAGGGCACCTAAGCAAAAACTTGTAGTGGATTCCTACTAGGGTGGTTGAAGAGTGGATGTACCCAGCTTTATTAGGGAACCACTAAAAATTCCTTGTGTTGTCTAGATTGCCTTTACTTGTTTTATTTGTGTGATGTGATTTTTTATCTTTGATATATATATATATATATATATATATATATATATATATATATATATATATATATATATATATATATATATATATATATATATCACCTACTTTAATCCGCTATAACAACAAGTTAATAATTATTAATATACTCCATTCACCCCCCCCCCCCCCCCTCGAGAGTTAAGTTTGATCTATCCCTCAGTTTGAGGCATCTTAGCAAAGTAATTAGAAATTCAAACGAAGCCCCCAGTGGGCGTCAACAACCAGACAAGAACCCACTGGAGAGCATGTATGTCTGTACTAAGAAGAAATCAACAAAACACTACCTCACTACTACGAGGAAAACCTCTGCAAAATAACAGTCCACTAACAAACTGCCAAACCTACCAGCTCACCGGGCTACTGCCCTAAACTTGAGGCATTCAAAAAGAAAGAACACCTTAGAAAGAAAAATCAAGGGGCAATAGAATTCAATCAATATAAAACAAAAATGTTAAAAAGGGTTACCAACTCATGACTAGATGAGTATAAGGAATCATAAACCTTTAAGCCCAAAGAAAAAGGGAAGAAGGAACTCACAATGGTAAAACATCCCAAATTGCACCAAGTGCTATATGATTAAAGCTTAAATAACATAAGCATAAATACGTGAATAAATGAAAAGAAATTGGGCAATTCATCATTAGAGAGAAATAACAGCGGCAAAGTCCAGCACAAACAGTGGGAGGGACCTACCCAATACATAATAGTGGAAGGTACCTACCCAACACACCAATAATAAAGCTTCACTGGGCCAAAGAAAAGGTGGTCTCATGCCTCGACACACCCAAAACTGGGAAAAAACCGATACTTGTTGTGGAAGGGACATACCCAATAAACCAGCTGTAACATCCCATTTCCAACTAGACCCCTAAGTGTGGTTATTGGCCATGACTAGGTCATGACCAAACCCTAGGAAGCCCAAGAAGACCAAGGAAACCTAAGAATGTGGCTGAGACCACTATGGTGTGCAAATAGTAAATTCCTGAACCTTTGTTTAAGATAACCATGGGGCTTCACCAAGACTTCAAGACCCCACCATGTTCTCATCAAACCATGGTAAGATCCATTAGATCAATAAGGACCCATGGATGGCAGTCAAAAGGGTTAAGTTGACCCAAGTCAACCCTAACCCTAAGTGGGTCAAACCAACCTACTTAGGGTCAATTGACCATCCCCAAGCCAAGTGGACCCCACCCAAGCCCACCTAACCCTAGAGTGAGGTCAATGGGTCACCTAGGACCCATTGGGGTCCACCCAAGAGGCTAAGTTGACCAAAGTCAACTCTAACCCTAAATGGGTCAACCTAGCCTACATTGGGTCAAACTGGCCTACACAAGGGCCAATTGAAGTTCTCTTAGCCAAGTGGACCCCACCCAAGCCCACCTAACCCTAGAGTGAGGTCAATGGGTCACCTAGGACCCATTGGGGTCCACCCAAGAGGCTAAGTTGACCAAAGTCAACTCTAACCCTAAATGGGTCAACCTAGCCTACATTGGGTCAAACTGGCCTACACAAGGGCCAATTGAAGTTCTCTTAGCCAAGTGGACCCCACACATACCTTCATAACCATAGTGAGAGGCCAACGGGTCACCAAGGACCCATTGGGGCCAACCAAAAAGGCTAAGTTGACCAAAGTCAACTCTAGCCCTAAAGTAGTCAATGTACCCTACTTAAGGGTCAAGTGACCTCTAAAGGGCCAATACAACCCTACCTAGGCCTCAGGGGAGGCCAATGGGTCACCAAGGACCCATTTGGGCCAACCTCAAAGACCAAATTGACCTAAGTCAACCCTAGTCTAGGTTTGGGTCAAGCTAGCCCAAATGGGCTAACTCAAGCTCAAGCCCAACTCACTTGGGCTAACAATATTTTGGTGGATGAAATAAACATGTGGGCTGCTAATATGAGATTTACCAGCCAACTTAGTGACTAGGAGAGAGAGAGAGAGAATCTCAAAATTAAAGAATAATTTAGGAGAGAGAAAGGGGTATATTTAAGGGTATTTAGTGGAATAAGCCACTTGGACCCATGCCATCAGCCCCCACATGGGATGGCCAACCCTTGGAAGTCATGAGGAGGTGCTGGAATGTAGTGGGGCCCACCCATGCATGCATGGTGACAATAACAAAGTAAACCCTCCACCTTGAACATAGGAATTATCACCCTCCCCTTTTACTTCATCTTCTCACTCTCTCCCTCTCCCCTTTTAGTTCCACCACTCTCAAAACAAGGAGAGCAGCAGAAGAGAGGGAGAGAAACCGAGCTTGGGCCGTTAAAACCAAGGGAGAAGCGCCGCCACCGCCGCCATGGTTCCCCGCCGCTCCTCACGTCGCAAGGCCGCCGGGAAGGTCCTCCCTCACCTCTCTCTTCATGTATAGATCTTAGGGATGTTTAGGTTAGGGTTCGGGCTCGAATGAGCACGAACCCAGATCATCATTTTCAGCCATTAATGGCGTTTTGCAAGCTCTCGGGTGAGGTGGCGCCGCCACCTCCGGCCGCCCTAGCCGCCGGAAAAGCTCGCCCCCACCACCGTGAGGGGAGAGGAGAAGTTGGCCGGTGGAGGCGCCGCCGGAGGCGGCCGGGAAAGTGCCCGTGAAGTTCGGGCAGAGAACCAGGCGTTTGGAGAAGAAAATACAGCTGCCGTCCATGTGCTTTAAGATTAGTGCCATGCATATATATAAATCCTGGTTTTATTTAAATACATGAATAGTGTATTTTATGTCCTTTTATATCTATCTTTTACATGTCAAATTTTATGGCCCTTACAGCCTTTTCCATAAAATGTTCTTAACATGAAAATTGTAGGTCTTGGAGGTACCTTTAATTTGACATATTACACATAATTTTTGGTTAAGTGTACTGCCCTATAGAGCCATTATCCTAGGGCTGGTCCTAGAGTAGGGCAGAAACTAAAATTGGTGCCCTGCCCAAACCCTAAGTCCAAATGGGCTGAAATTTTGGGCATGTGGCCTCATTAGGTATATCTAGGCCCTACCCAAAAATGGGAATTTTTGGGTAAAATACGTATATAGTTTTAGCCCAAATATGATAAATTACATTTTGTTGATATTTGGAGCATATCAACTCCAAAATGCCCCAACTTTTGGTGGCCTGCCCTTAGTAGTATATTAGACCTATGATAGAAATATTAGACAATTTAACCCTCTGCATGTTGAGATATCGCACATGCAAGATCTAAAAATTAAATGGCCTTGGGCTGCAAATAGCAAAATGCAGAAATTTGAAAGTGATGCCCAAGCCCATCCAGAGGCCCAAATGACCTGAGATTTTGGGTAGTAACTGGTTTATGGCATATGGAGGTCCTGCCAAAAAATGGGATTAGTTGGAATTAAAATTAGGGTGGAATTACCAAATTACCCCTAGGCTTGTTTAGGTGATTCTTGGAGTAGTTCAACTCCAAAAGGCCCCAATTTTTGGTTGCATGTCCATGAGGATATTATTATGGCATGGTTAAAGTTTTAGCCCTTATGGATCACAGCAAGTTAGGGAAACACCTTGCATGCGATGGCTTGTAAAGGACTTGGTGTGCTTATAGCCAAATGAAGAAAAAAAAAATATTGAAGGCACAGCCCTTTTTAGATCACTGACTTAGTATTACTTTAAGTACCCTCTCCTCTTTGGGGAAAATAGATGAATTAGGGTTGACTTACCCTTGGACCCAAGTTCACACCCTAAGGATGTACCTTTAGGGGGTTGTGAAGGACATAGAGGCAAATGCCCTTGTATGGCCTTGTAAATCAGTAGAGAGTTAGTTTAGATATATTTAAGACTCTGGTTGAAATATTAGGGAATTTGGAAGTACTTAAGTAACTCCAAAGTCAAACCCTAGTTTTAGGGTAGAAGCACTAATAGGCCAAAATGGTAACTTAACCTCATCTAAAAATTGTGAAAATGGGGTAGAATGAATATTAGGGTGAATTGAACCCCTGGATATTTTTATTGGAATTTTATGCATTATATTTATGGTAGTTCCTTTGTTAATTATCAAAGTATCCAATTCAGTATTTGATTTAATTTGATCATTTAGTTTAATTGGAATCTAGTAGAACTTGGCCAGTAGAGGTTTTTGACATAAATAGAGGTCTCGGAATTTTATTATAATTTTTAAAGGATTTTATATATTGCTTCCTTCATAAATATTGTAAAGGCCATACTTGGTAAATAAATCATTTAAAAAGTAATTTAACTTGTAAAAATATGAATTTTGGCCATTGATGATTTTAGGATGATATCTACTGTTAGGAATTTAATTAGGAATTTTTGAAGTATATTCATAATACTTGATTCACAATTATGCCCTTGTAGATTTGTGTATTGAATTTATTTAGAATTAAATATTCTGTGAAAAATCATGAAAGTTTGGCCAATGCTAATTTTAGGATTTTAGTAGTGTAATATATTTATCTCAAATTATTTGGATGACAGTTCCAAGTAGTTGATTTACAAATCTTGGAATATGAGAATTTACTGCAAAAATAATTTTAGGCCCCATAAATGTTTGTGTAAAATGTCAAATTTGTAAATTGTCACTTTTGGATATATGAAATTTTATCATGAATTTATGGAACATTAATGATGTCTAAAATGTATACTTCATGATCAACTCGACTATAATTGGCCCTTGTAATAAATTATTTAAATAGAAGATTAATTGAGGAAAATACAATATTCAGGAATTAAATCATTTATGTCATGATAGGACTCCAGTAATAATCCTAGGTCATTCGGATGAAAACTCGAAGGACATCCTATCATGAACATCACTTAGTATAGGTCGGTCTGCAAATTGTAATTTGGGAAAAAGTTGTATTAGGATAAGAGTTGGAATATGGTGGAGTTAGTCGTGTTGAATTGTTTGAATAAAAGTGGATGAGTCACCTAGAAAGTTCTAAGGAGTGGTGGGAATCGTGTGGATGTGTGTTAGAAGGTAAGCGAGTTCGACGAAAGATCGTCGTGCCCGCGAGAGTGAAAGGTCTAAACTACCTTAGGATTAGCCTATCGCAATATGAGAAGGTAATGGGTAAAGGAAATCAACCAATAATATTAATAAGTACCTTGCGAAAGGGAACCCTGGGCGTAATCCCAACACATTTCCTAGTGCCCCTTGAGAGCCCTTCACAGGGAATACCGGGGGCAGTCCTGGGTTAACATAAAACTTAAGGAACAAATCAAAAGAGTAATTTAGTAAATAGGGTTTCACACTGCACTCACTAGTTGGGCAAGTATTGGAAATGATTAAGTCGTCCCGAGGTGTTCAAAGGGGCGCCATCCCGCGGTGTTCAAAGGGATGAGATTTGGAATAAGAGACGGACGTTTCGGTCCGGCGAGCTTTGGCTCGGTTGATACTGGTGATGGACGGGATGGTCCAGGGAGCTTTGGCTCGGTTGATACTTGTGACGGACAGGATGGTCCGGGGAGCTTAGGCTCGGTTCTGATACGATAAACTTGCATGTGCATAAATCTAGTGGCGGGGCATGCGGTACTGGCCGTTCGTCACACCGATGGCAGTACGGTGCACCAGGCGGTTGTGAGAGTTAGAGGGGCCAGTGGGTTGTTTTACACTGCGGTCTGGAGGACGACCCCCGATAACGCACATCCGACCCAACAAGACTGACGGGTTGTCAGCAAAGTACGTACGCGAGACTCTAGAGTGCACCTTGGACGTGTATAGAGGCGTATGAGAGGGGTCTAAGGCTTGGTAGTGTGCATACCGGCCTAGAAGCGGAGACGCCCGCTCCGCTGCTGCCGTAGCCACAGCGGTGGTACCCATGAGTGATGCTAGCTCTCAAAAAGTGGGAACTAAAGGTCTGTGTACACAGAGTCGGGTGTGTGTGTTGCACTTGCATGTCCATCATACCCACTTGCATGTCATAGCATAATCGATTCATTTAACCCTGACACCTAAAGTATAAGTGGTATGGGACGCTTATAAATTAGGCCCTGCAAAACGACCCCTTGGTCTATAAGCTTGTGTCGGCAAGTTTATAAATTAAGGTTATTTAAATATTTATATGCTGCTTGTGATATCCGACACCCCAACGTATAAAGTGGTATGAGACATTTTATACGATGGGAGCCTTGTAGAAGATCCCTTGGCTTATGTGTATTCACATAAGTGAAGGTTATATTCCTTTCTTACTTTACTCATTATAACCTGATTATAAATTGCTAGCTAGGTCCCCCTGTCACCTGTTTTTGATTTCTCTCCTCTTTCACGTCCTTTCCTTTCTTCCTCCCTGCTCGGTGCCTAGGAGCATGGGGAAGGGGTGGGGGACGATAGGGCTTAGTCTTTTAGACTAATGGTTTTCGAACCACATCATATTAGGGGATTGTGGGGCCGAGTATGGAGGAGCAGTCCAGGAGACCGGTGCAGTTGGAGATAGGGCAGTCTAGCTCAGGAGTACAGCCAGCTGGGACCGTGAGTTACGACTTCTAGTAGTTGTTTTGTTTTGCTTCCGCATGAGAGATCTGTAGTGAGGATATTGATGTACCGGGCTTCAGCCCTTTTTATTTTTGTACACTTTACTATTCTATGGACACTCCCTTCGTGGAGATTTATATATATATGTGATATGCTGTGGACTTGTCTTCTCTTCTACTGCTACTTTTGCGTCAGCTGCGATCGATTTGGCCGGCAGGATCGGCGTCTTGTAGTGTCGACCTTCCCGGGTGCGAAGGTGTCACCGCAAGGCGGCGGTTCTGGGCCTAAGACCCCGGGGTTTTAAAAAAAAAAAAAAAAAGAGGGGGTCTTACAAGTGGTATCAGCGCAAACCTCGATCCAAAAGTAACAGTCCACAACCCCTGGGTCACCCCCGCGCGAGTTTAGTTTGGGGACAAACTAAGCAACGGAAGCAGTGGTATGCCCATGTGGGGATCACATATATAATTGTCCATTTTAGTTAAGGTTGAAAAAGTTCTGACGATAAATTTTGTGACGCAACCTCCTGTACTGCCTACACAGATTCCAGAAGTTGCACCACCGCCGCCGGTTCCCACTCAATTCCTACAGTCTGACATGGGACAGACTCTGACGGCTATCCTGGAAGCCTTTAGGAACCAACAGGCCCCGGCTCCGCAGCCTATTCCGGGAGCCAACTGGCTCAGCATCTTTCGAGGACTCTCTCCCCCGTCCTACTTGGGGACAGAGGGGGTAGTTCGGACAGAGGAATGGCTAGACATCATGGAGGAGATGCTGACAGGGATACGGAGCCTTTGGGAGGAGAGGGTGCCACTGGATGTTTCCTGCTTGGAGTCCCATGCCAAGTGGTGGTGGAAAACAGTTCTGGAGACTACCTTTGTCGATAGGGAGGCTGCCAAGGTTACGTGGGAGGAGTTCAGGCTCATGCTGTTGGAGCACTTTGTTCCGCAGTCGGCCCGAGATGAGCTGGAGGACCGCTTCTTGCAGTTGAAGCAAGGTTCCAGGATGGTGGTGGAATACCATCGAGAATTCAACCATCTGGCCCGTTTTGCAGACTCCTACCGGCTAGATGAGGCAGCGTACACCAAGAGGTTCTACAAAGGTTTACAGGAAGACATGAGGGATGCACTTCTTTTCGTTTCGGACGGGCCTATCACTCGTATTCTGGAGATGGCAAAAAGGTTAGAGGCAGATTGGCTCACCACCAGAGGCCGGAAACGGCCAACGGAGGATCAGAGCCGGGGTGCCTGAAACGATCAGCGGCGAGGTCGTGCGCCAGAGGTACAGAAGGTGGAGGATCAGCCTCGACAGGAGGTGAGGCACGAGCCGAGGGGGCAGGTGACGATGGCCCCTCAGCCTATTCAGATGAGAGATGTGCAGAGACCGGGAGGTGGGGCTTACGCTCCGTCGGAATGTTACCACTGCCATCAGGTGGGGCACATCAAGAGAAACTGTCCCGTGAGAGGGATGCCTCCACCAGCACCACAGATTGCCCCACCGACTCAGCATTTTGGAGGCCGAGGACGTGGCCAAGGACACAGATATCAGGGTAAAGATCGCAGGCCGGGAGGACAGCAGATTTATGCACTGGACCTGGCTCAACCCAGGAACCCGGAGCAAGTTATTACATGCATCGTATTCATTTATGGCAAGCCCGCACACACTCTCTTCGACACGGGTGCTTCGCACTCGTTTGTGTTGGAGACCTTTATCCAAGGGTTAGGAGGCGTGGAGAGGATCACCGCCCAGATGTTACGGATACGGCTACCTGACGGGTCGGAGCTGTTCGCATCATCCCATTGCAACCCGGAGGCATGGATAGGCGGAAAACCCTTCGAAGCTCCAGCGACAATTCTGTTGCTGCCTCCAAGCCCAGACAGATGGGCAAACAGAGCGCACAAACCGGACACTGGAGGACCTGCTGAGACTATGTATTGTGGACCGTGGAGAGCCCTGGGAGAGGATGTTGCCCCTAGTGGAGTTTTCGTACAATAACAGTCATCAGTCTAGTATACAGATGGCTCCATATGAGGCGTTGTATGGGTGGAAATGTAGGACTCTGTTGTCTTGGATACAAGACGAGGGTCCAAAGATTGTGGGCACGGACTTTATCGAGGATACTGAGGTGCAGGTACGACTGATATGGGATAGAATGCTGGAGGCGCAGAGCAGGCAGGCGAAGTATTATGACGCTCGGCATCGTCTAGTGGAATTTCAGGCAGGGGATCGGGTGTTCTTGAAGATCCAGCCGATGCATGGGGTTTCACGAGTACGTAGTCAGCGGAAGAAGCTTAGCCCGAGGTATATGGGGCCGTTCAAGATCCTGGAGCGGATCGGTCCATTAGCTTACCGGCTGGAGCTGTCACCGGAGCTGGCCGGCTTGCATGACGTCTTTCACGTGTCTTCACTCAAGAGGGCTCTACTACGCCCGGAGTTGCAGATTACGGCCACTGATGGGCCGGTAGCTTCGGATCGATCTGTACATTTGGAGCTGATACGGATCGAAGACCAGGGGATACGAGTCTTGCGCCGCAAGAAGATCCCGCTAGTCAAGGTCCTGTGGAGGAACCACAGACGAGAGGAGCATACTTGGGAGCCACAGGACCTGATGCAGGAAAGGTATCCAGAGCTATTTAGTCAGGTATACCTCACAACCTCTCAACATGTTCATTTTACTTTCCTTTTGTTTAAACTAGTAAGGCTGCCCTAGGAAGAGTAGGGGCTAATCTTTTGTTTATTGGGATCTTGACTTTGCCAATTGGGCGAATTGGTCGTATATTTAGGTTTTTCCCTTTGAACCCCGCTTAGCAACCATGACGTCGAAATGTAATCTTCCACTTCTTATGGGATGTTACAAGTTTCTTTTCTTCGGTAGAAATCCCCGTAGGCCTAACCTGGATTTCGGGGACAAAATCTTTGTTTTGTTTATTGGGATTTGTAACATCCCATTTCCAACTAGACCCCTAAGTGTGGTTATTGGCCATGACTAGGTCATGACCAAACCCTAGGAAGCCCAAGAAGACCAAGGAAACCTAAGAATGTGGCTGAGACCACTATGGTGTGCAAATAGTAAATTCCTGAACCTTTGTTTAAGATAACCATGGGGCTTCACCAAGACTTCAAGACCCCACCATGTTCTCATCAAACCATGGTAAGATCCATTAGATCAATAAGGACCCATGGATGGCAGTCAAAAGGGTTAAGTTGACCCAAGTCAACCCTAACCCTAAGTGGGTCAAACCAACCTACTTAGGGTCAATTGACCATCCCCAAGCCAAGTGGACCCCACCCAAGCCCACCTAACCCTAGAGTGAGGTCAATGGGTCACCTAGGACCCATTGGGGTCCACCCAAGAGGCTAAGTTGACCAAAGTCAACTCTAACCCTAAATGGGTCAACCTAGCCTACATTGGGTCAAACTGGCCTACACAAGGGCCAATTGAAGTTCTCTTAGCCAAGTGGACCCCACCCAAGCCCACCTAACCCTAGAGTGAGGTCAATGGGTCACCTAGGACCCATTGGGGTCCACCCAAGAGGCTAAGTTGACCAAAGTCAACTCTAACCCTAAATGGGTCAACCTAGCCTACATTGGGTCAAACTGGCCTACACAAGGGCCAATTGAAGTTCTCTTAGCCAAGTGGACCCCACACATACCTTCATAACCATAGTGAGAGGCCAACGGGTCACCAAGGACCCATTGGGGCCAACCAAAAAGGCTAAGTTGACCAAAGTCAACTCTAGCCCTAAAGTAGTCAATGTACCCTACTTAAGGGTCAAGTGACCTCTAAAGGGCCAATACAACCCTACCTAGGCCTCAGGGGAGGCCAATGGGTCACCAAGGACCCATTTGGGCCAACCTCAAAGACCAAATTGACCTAAGTCAACCCTAGTCTAGGTTTGGGTCAAGCTAGCCCAAATGGGCTAACTCAAGCTCAAGCCCAACTCACTTGGGCTAACAATATTTTGGTGGATGAAATAAACATGTGGGCTGCTAATATGAGATTTACCAGCCAACTTAGTGACTAGGAGAGAGAGAGAGAGAATCTCAAAATTAAAGAATAATTTAGGAGAGAGAAAGGGGTATATTTAAGGGTATTTAGTGGAATAAGCCACTTGGACCCATGCCATCAGCCCCCACATGGGATGGCCAACCCTTGGAAGTCATGAGGAGGTGCTGGAATGTAGTGGGGCCCACCCATGCATGCATGGTGACAATAACAAAGTAAACCCTCCACCTTGAACATAGGAATTATCACCCTCCCCTTTTACTTCATCTTCTCACTCTCTCCCTCTCCCCTTTTAGTTCCACCACTCTCAAAACAAGGAGAGCAGCAGAAGAGAGGGAGAGAAACCGAGCTTGGGCCGTTAAAACCAAGGGAGAAGCGCCGCCACCGCCGCCATGGTTCCCCGCCGCTCCTCACGTCGCAAGGCCGCCGGGAAGGTCCTCCCTCACCTCTCTCTTCATGTATAGATCTTAGGGATGTTTAGGTTAGGGTTCGGGCTCGAATGAGCACGAACCCAGATCATCATTTTCAGCCATTAATGGCGTTTTGCAAGCTCTCGGGTGAGGTGGCGCCGCCACCTCCGGCCGCCCTAGCCGCCGGAAAAGCTCGCACCCACCACCGTGAGGGGAGAGGAGAAGTTGGCCGGTGGAGGCGCCGCCGGAGGCGGCCGGGAAAGTGCCCGTGAAGTTCGGGCAGAGAACCAGGCGTTTGGAGAAGAAAATACAGCTGCCGTCCATGTGCTTTAAGATTAGTGCCATGCATATATATAAATCCTGGTTTTATTTAAATACATGAATAGTGTATTTTATGTCCTTTTATATCTATCTTTTACATGTCAAATTTTAGGGCCCTTACAGCCTTTTCCATAAAATGTTCTTAACATGAAAATTGTAGGTCTTGGAGGTACCTTTAATTTGACATATTACACATAATTTTTGGTTAAGTGTACTGCCCTATAGAGCCATTATCCTAGGGCTGGTCCTAGAGTAGGGCAGAAACTAAAATTGGTGCCCTGCCCAAACCCTAAGTCCAAATGGGCTGAAATTTTGGGCATGTGGCCTCATTAGGTATATCTAGGCCCTACCCAAAAATGGGAATTTTTGGGTAAAATACGTATATAGTTTTAGCCCAAATATGATAAATTACATTTTGTTGATATTTGGAGCATATCAACTCCAAAATGCCCCAACTTTTGGTGGCCTGCCCTTAGTAGTATATTAGACCTATGATAGAAATATTAGACAATTTAACCCTCTGCATGTTGAGATATCGCACATGCAAGATCTAAAAATTAAATGGCCTTGGGCTGCAAATAGCAAAATGCAGAAATTTGAAAGTGATGCCCAAGCCCATCCAGAGGCCCAAATGACCTGAGATTTTGGGTAGTAACTGGTTTAGGGCATATGGAGGTCCTGCCAAAAAATGGGATTAGTTGGAATTAAAATTAGGGTGGAATTACCAAATTACCCCTAGGCTTGTTTAGGTGATTCTTGGAGTAGTTCAACTCCAAAAGGCCCCAATTTTTGGTTGCATGTCCATGAGGATATTATTATGGCATGGTTAAAGTTTTAGCCCTTATGGATCACAGCAAGTTAGGGAAACACCTTGCATGCGATGGCTTGTAAAGGACTTGGTGTGCTTATAGCCAAATGAAGAAAAAAAAAAATATTGAAGGCACAGCCCTTTTTAGATCACTGACTTAGTATTACTTTAAGTACCCTCTCCTCTTTGGGGAAAATAGATGAATTAGGGTTGACTTACCCTTGGACCCAAGTTCACACCCTAAGGATGTACCTTTAGGGGGTTGTGAAGGACATAGGGGCAAATGCCCTTGTATGGCCTTGTAAATCAGTAGAGAGTTAGTTTAGATATATTTAAGACTCTGGTTGAAATATTAGGGAATTTGGAAGTACTTAAGTAACTCCAAAGTCAAACCCTAGTTTTAGGGTAGAAGCACTAATAGGCCAAAATGGTAACTTAACCTCATCTAAAAATTGTGAAAATGGGGTAGAATGAATATTAGGGTGAATTGAACCCCTGGATATTTTTATTGGAATTTTATGCATTATATTTATGGTAGTTCCTTTGTTAATTATCAAAGTATCCAATTCAGTATTTGATTTAATTTGATCATTTAGTTTAATTGGAATCTAGTAGAACTTGGCCAGTAGAGGTTTTTGACATAAATAGAGGTCTCGGAATTTTATTATAATTTTTAAAGGATTTTATATATTGCTTCCTTCATAAATATTGTAAAGGCCATACTTGGTAAATAAATCATTTAAAAAGTAATTTAACTTGTAAAAATATGAATTTTGGCCATTGATGATTTTAGGATGATATCTACTGTTAGGAATTTAATTAGGAATTTTTGAAGTATATTCATAATACTTGATTCACAATTATGCCCTTGTAGATTTGTGTATTGAATTTATTTAGAATTAAATATTCTGTGAAAAATCATGAAAGTTTGGCCAATGCTAATTTTAGGATTTTAGTAGTGTAATATATTTATCTCAAATTATTTGGATGACAGTTTCAAGTAGTTGATTTACAAATCTTGGAATATGAGAATTTACTGCAAAAATAATTTTAGGCCCCATAAATGTTTGTGTAAAATGTCAAATTTGTAAATTGTCACTTTTGGATATATGAAATTTTATCATGAATTTATGGAACATTAATGATGTCTAAAATGTATACTTCATGATCAACTCGACTATAATTGGCCCTTGTAATAAATTATTTAAATAGAAGATTAATTGAGGAAAATACAATATTCGGGAATTAAATCATTTATGTCATGATAGGACTCCAGTAATAATCCTAGGTCATTCGGATGAAAACTCGAAGGACATCCTATCATGAACATCACTTAGTATAGGTCGGTCTGCAAATTGTAATTTGGGAAAAAGTTGTATTAGGATAAGAGTTGGAATATAGTGGAGTTAGTCGTGTTGAATTGTTTGAATAAAAGTGGATGAGTCACCTAGAAAGTTCTAAGGAGTGGTGGGAATCGTGTGGATGTGTGTTAGAAGGTAAGCGAGTTCGACGAAAGATCGTCGTGCCCGCGAGAGTGAAAGGTCTAAACTACCTTAGGATTAGCCTATCGCAATATGAGAAGGTAATGGGTAAAGGAAATCAACCAATAATATTAATAAGTACCTTGCGAAAGGGAACCCTGGGCGTAATCCCAACACATTTCCTAGTGCCCCTTGAGAGCCCTTCACAGGGAATACCGGGGGCAGTCCTGGGTTAACATAAAACTTAAGGAACAAATCAAAAGAGTAATTTAGTAAATAGGGTTTCACACTGCACTCACTAGTTGGGCAAGTATTGGAAATGATTAAGTCGTCCCGAGGTGTTCAAAGGGGCGCCATCCCGCGGTGTTCAAAGGGATGAGATTTGGAATAAGAGACGGACGTTTCGGTCCGGCGAGCTTTGGCTCGGTTGATACTGGTGACGGACGGGATGGTCCGGGGAGCTTTGGCTCGGTTGATACTTGTGACGGACGGGATGGTCCGGGGAGCTTTGGCTCGGTTCTGATACGATAAACTTGCATGTGCATAAATCTAGTGGCGGGGCATGCGGTACTGGCCGTTCGTCACACCGATGGCAGTACGGTGCACCAGGCGGTTGTGAGAGTTAGAGGGGCCAGTGGGTTGTTTTACACTGCGGTCTGGAGGACGACCCCCGATAACGCACATCCGACCCAACAAGACTGACGGGTTGTCAGCAAAGTACGTACGCGAGACTCTAGAGTGCACCTTGGACGTGTATAGAGGCGTATGAGAGGGGTCTAAGGCTTGGTAGTGTGCATACCGGCCTAGAAGCGGAGACGCCCGCTCCGCTGCTGCCGTAGCCACAGCGGTGGTACCCGAGAGTGATGCTAGCTCTCAAAAAGTGGGAACTAAAGGTCTGTGTACACAGAGTCGGGTGTGTGTGTTGCACTTGCATGTCCATCATACCCACTTGCATGTCATAGCATAATCGATTCATTTAACCCTGACACCTAAAGTATAAGTGGTATGGGACGCTTATAAATTAGGCCCTGCAAAACGACCCCTTGGTCTATAAGCTTGTGTGGGCAAGTTTATAAATTAAGGTTATTTAAATATTTATATGCTGCTTGTGATATCCGACACCCCAACGTATAAAGTGGTATGAGACATTTTATACGATGGGAGCCTTGTAGAAGATCCCTTGGCTTATGTGTATTCACATAAGTGAAGGTTATATTCCTTTCTTACTTTACTCATTATAACCTGATTATAAATTGCTAGCTAGGTCCCCCTGTCACCTGTTTTTGATTTCTCTCCTCTTTCACGTCCTTTCCTTTCTTCCTCCCCGCTCGGTGCCTAGGAGCATGGGGAAGGGGTGGGGGACGATAGGGCTTAGTCTTTTAGACTAATGGTTTTCGAACCACATCATATTAGGGGATCGTGGGGCCGAGTATGGAGGAGCAGTCCAGGAGACCGGTGCAGTTGGAGATAGGGCAGTCTAGCTCAGGAGTACAGCCAGCTGGGACCGTGAGTTACGACTTCTAGTAGTTGTTTTGTTTTGCTTCCGCATGAGAGATCTGTAGTGAGGATATTGATGTACCGGGCTTCAGCCCTTTTTATTTTTGTACACTTTACTATTCTATGGACACTCCCTTCGTGGAGATTTATATATATATGTGATATGTTGTGGACTTGTCTTCTCTTCTACTGCTACTTTTGCGTCAGCTGCGATCGATTTGGCCGGCAGGATCGGCGTCTTGTAGTGTCGACCTTCCCGGGTGCGAAGGTGTCACCGCAAGGCGGCGGTTCTGGGCCTAAGACCCCGGGGTTTTAAAAAAAAAAAAAAAAAAGAGGGGGTCTTACACCAGCAGTCACAATCCCTTAGTGGAAGGGACCTACCCAACACACCATCAGCCATCAACCCTCAGCAAAATTACCTGGGGTCAATGTTCATAACCAAACATGGCCACACCAAAATAACCTGAAAAATGTTAAAAACCCACAACCAAAAACATGGGTTTATTCCAAAGGAAATGAAGAAGAATGCCCAAGAAATTTCCCTAAGGCGTATACTAATTGAATCGGACCAGTCTTGGCGAGATAAATTAGCCTAAGGGAAAAGCGTCGAGTACACTTGACGCTACGACGAGTGCAGTCAACGCACTCGACGCCATTAGGCCATACTCAGCAAAAAAAAACACTCCAGTCAACGTCGCATTGGGTCCACTCAACGCCGCGTTTTGTCCACTAGATGTTATCAACGCTCTTTGACTAAGATTCAAAATTACTTCATGGTGAGGCATCACTCAACGTCGCGTTGTCTAAATACCACTGACTAAACGCTTTCTTAATTAGAGAGTTAAACGATGGAGTTGAGTGTCTTAAACACACTCAACTCCGCGTTGAGTGAAGTCAGCTCACTCAATGCTTTTACACTTGGCCACACAGACACTTACCATGGCATTGAGAGCATTTAACACACTCAACTCTACGTTGAGTGAAGTCAGCTCACTCAATGCTTCTACACTTAGGCTAAAAATTGGATTCGGTGTCAAGGCTATATACAATGCCCAACCTGCCCGATGAATTAGCTCCGTTTGACAAATTAGCTCCCTTCAACGAACTCTATTCGATGAATCTGCTCCATTCAACGAACTCCATTCAACGAATTAGCCATCTTTTCTACTAACTCGATTAGACGAATTTCCATCTGTTCGACGAATTAGCCCTTTGTTTGATGAATTTCCTAGGTATAATAGTGCAATTTTACTAACTTAACCTTACTCCTACTGATAAATGGTGAAATAAACATGGACAATTCTCAGCCTATAGCTGATGACTCCGACCACTCCTAACCGACAACATTAAGATTGACAACAACTAATTCGACTAATTAATCTTTCCAAGAACCATAATTGATGACATGTAATCCCCCATATATAATGAATTAAACCAGGTTTAACTGACATAAAAATCGGCGGGTTAGAACCTATTAACAGCCATAAAATCAATGCATTTACTTGTCTACAGTCATATAATTGTCAAACTATCTTGATCAGATTATTCCCAAATTCAGAAATTCCCAGGCAATCTCCTACAGGATCTAGCTGAATCCGACCATACTCCCAAAAACTAAAAAGGGAAGAACATTACGAAAAATATACAAGGAAACAAAATCTTGGCAAGGTGAAGAAGACACCACATGCCTCAAATTGCTGATCCGGCCACGTAAATGCGCCTCCTCAAGGAACTAGCCCCAAGAACATCTATGCAACACTTCAAAAAACTCTTCAGAACGAAAGAGGGTTAAACCTCTAAAAATCCACGAAACGGGAAAAAATTACTGTTAAAACGTAGATCTAGGTGAGAGTTATCCGGATCTACTCTCTGATGACGATTTCGTACACCAGAGCTCCTCCAACCGACTGCCAAAGTCACTACAAGGACACCTCTTTCTTACACAAACAGGCCGATGGTTTTCAAGAAGAATATGATGAATAGGGTTTGTCTATTTACAAGGCTATTTATACTTAGACATATAAGTATTATAATAATAGTTTCTTATTAAATAATGGTCCAAACGACCCAAAATTTACGCCAACACGGATTTCTATGAAAATCACACCGTAGATAAATACAAGCGCTATGAAGCAAACGATGCAGTCGAAATTAAGATTTGACGAACCAAACTCGGGCAAACACCTTCCGAAGCCAAAACACAAGCATTCCCAAGGAGGCTCCACCGACTCACCAAAACAGACCCGGCTCGCTAGGGAATCTTGCAAACAGGCTAAACCCAACCACACACAAAAAAACCTAAGAGTTAAAACCACGCTCTAACAACGGCATATGCCGAAAATGAGTCAACATAACGCCCTGACGTGATAAACACGCCAGATAATGAGTTAAACCATATTTCGAAAAATTGGGGGTGTTACAACCACTCCCCCTAAAAGACAGTTTCGTCTGGAAACTTTACGCACAAAACCTCTATTATAAAGAAAAATAAATAACGAAGGGTTATTGAAAAGAGTACATACCAATCAACTAGGAGAACATCTTGATAATATTCATAGTTTTTTCCTTTGGCACGAGTGAGTATCGATAGGTTGCGCGACTAGCCAACAGTGCAGGCGAGCATTGATGGTCCTACCAGCCAGGCGAGCGCCGAGTAATAAGCAGTGATGAGTATCAGTGGAAAGGAGGCTACAAACTTCTCTTAGCCACATTGTGAACAGAAAGAAGCAATTCTCATACCTGTGTGTGATGTTTGTCACGGAGAATATTGCGTTGAAAGTCCACCTAGTGTCAACTACCTTCACCTATGGGGGGGGAATAGGTGACGTGCATCGTTTTTGCGGAATTAAAATTGTACCTGCACATGAAAATAAAACAGCACAGCAAACAGAGTACACAAGCTATTTATAGTGGTTCCCCGATTTGGGTACATCCACTTTCCCCGTTCGACCTATATCCCAACAAGGGACGACTCGGTCTCTTCACCAACAGGATTGAAATCCAATCCTTGCACTATCGGAAGGAACCCTTCCACACGTAGTAGTCAACACTCCCACAACACGGGTTGCACCCAACCCTTACAGCTAGGAACCAACGTTCCTATACAACAAAAATAAAACTAGAATGTACAAGAAATACAAACTACTTTTGGAGACTAAGGTGTCCCTCTTCGTTTGATGACGTGTTCTAGAAGTCACGAAGAGTCCACAACCCTAGATCTCACTTGGAGAGAATCTCCCCGAAACCGGCGGCGGCAAGAAGAGCGGCGGCTTGGTTCTCGGGATCGGCGGCGACAACAGTGTGCGGCTGCTGTACTTTGGAGATCCAGTCTTCATAGCAAAGCTAGCAAGGTCTTCCAACGGTCATACTAGGATCAATCGTCTCGATCGATTCGGATGGGGAAGATTTTCCCGATCAACAAATCAAGAGACAAGAGATCTCTGGTTAGACGCGTGAGACGCTATGCTTGGCTAAGCTTCTATCGCCGGGAGATCTGGAAGAATCTCGATCAAAAGCGGCGACCAACTAGCACGAGCGGCGACGGGGGCGGCAGAGCAGTATCGCGATTTAGGTCAAGGTCGGCTGCTCGGCTTCGTCTTTTTCTGTGTGTCCTTACTGTTCAAAAATACGCGTGTATTTATACACAAGTATACTCCTTAATGACCGTTGCGGGTCCCACCAGAAGAAACCCTAATTCCGGTTCAAAACATTGTCAGCGGCAGAGTCCGGTCCAACGGTATCCAGAATTCGCCCAAGTCAAAATCGGCAAGAATCGAAGGTGAGTCTCGTCGAATCGTCGAGAATCAAAGGTGATTCTCGACGATTCGGCGAGAATCAAAGATGATTCTCGTCAAAGTTGACTTGGTTGCACGCACTGTTTTCGCCGGAAGGAGACGGCGAGAATCAGCTAGCTGATTCTCGACGATTCGGCGAGAATCACTAGTGATTCTCCCCGAATCAGCGAGAATCACTTGATGATTCTCACCGAATCGGCGAGAATCACTTGGTGATTCTCGCCGATTAACACTTAGACGATTTTTCGTCTATCCGCCCATGGACTGCTCTTTGACCCATCCTAGCTCCTTGTCTGCTCTTGCAATATCACAGCCCTGTACTTGAAAATAAGTACACTCCAATAGAGAGAGTACACGTAGGCCGACACACTGATCTGCTCAACGAGGGATTACGTCGTGCAGACCCGTGTATATTGACCTACTGCACCCTGACATTGGTGTGCACTTAGCGTGGAATAACTGCAAGCACAACTTAAAATATTTTATCAAATACATTGTCTATTTTCCTTAGCTTGTTCAGGGGCTTCTTCAAATCAGGTACGTTGTGGATACAATACCCAACAATCTCCCCCTATTTGAAGAAGCCTAAACCCTACAAGCTAAGGTGAATAGAGCGTATGGGAATGAAAATCATACACTGGAAAGTGAGGTGAGAGAGATATCCATTACCAGTACCTATTTCATGAGAGCAAACTTGGAGCCACCTTAGCCTCAGCCGAGAGGGTAATCTCCCCCTTTTCGGCTTCTGTAAATCTGAGTTTGTTGCATTTGACCCCTTGCTCCCCCTCAGTGCTTGCACCTGTGCTCTCACTTGAGTTCCGGCCAGAGGCTCCCCCTAGATGCACGAGCCTGGAGCTTCGGTAGTCTTCATTCCTCATAGTTTAGCATCCCCAATTCAATTTTGAAAAGACTGAACTTGGCTTCGTCTAAGGGCTTTGTGAATATATCTGCAATCTGCTTGTCCGTGGGGACATAACAGAGAGAGATGTCCTTTTTCTCCACGTGCTCCCGAATAAAGTGGTAGAGCACTTCAATATGCTTCGTTCTGCTGTGCGATACCGGATTGTTGGCAATTACAATTGCACTGGAGGAGTCGTAGTACATTGGTACTTCCTTGAACTGAAGGTCGTAGTCGGCTAACTGGTTTCTGATCCATAGGAGTTGTGCGCAATAGCTGCCTGCCGAGATGTACTCAGACTCTGCTGTGGAGGTAGCTACACAATTCTGCTTTTTGCTGTTCCATGAGATAAGCCTTCTTCCGAGGAATTGACACGTCCCGGAAGTGCTTTTCCTGTCATCCCTACTCCCTGCAAAATCAGCATCTGAAAAACCTATTAGCTCGACATCATTGTTTCTCGGGTACCACAAGCCAAGATTGGGAGTACCTTTAAGGTATCTTAGAATTCGCTTTGCAGCGACATAATGAGATTCCTTAGTGTTCACCTGATATCTGGCACAAACACATGTGGAGAACATGATATCCGGTCTACTGGCAGTAAGGTAGAGCAGGGATCCAATGATGCTTCTGTATTTGGTTTCATCGAAAGGTTTACCTTTCTCATCCTTATCCAGAGACATAGTGGATCCAACTGGAGTCCTCACAGAGGTTGCATTCTCCATACCGAATTTCTTGAGGAGTTCATTTGTGAACTTCGTCTGAGAGATGAAGATTCCATCCTCAGACTGTTTCACTTGAAGTCCCAAGAAATACTTTAGCTCCCCCATGCTGCTCATTTCAAACTTTCCTTGCATAAGTTTAGAAAACTTTTTGCAAATATTATTGTCCGTTGAGCCGAATATAATGTCATCGACATAGATTTGCACCAGCAAAATCTTGCCTTTGACTTCCCTGAGAAACAATGTCTTATCTATTTTACCTCTAGAGAACTTGTTCTCAAGAAGAAAACTAGATAAAGTCTCATACCAAGCTCGTGGAGCTTGTTTTAAACCATAGAGAGCTTTATTAATAAAATATACATGATTGGGATAAGTAGGATTGACAAAACCTGGGGGTTGAGCGACGTATACTTCCTCTTTCAGGTCTCCGTTCAAGAATGCTGATTTCACATCCATTTGATAGACTGTGAATCCTTTGTGCGAAGCATACGCGAGGAACAATCTGATTGCCTCGAGCCTTGCCACTGGTGCAAAGGTCTGGTCGAAGTCAATCCCCTCCTCCTGTCTGTAACCTTGAGCCACCAGCCTGGCCTTGTTCTTTATGATGACACCATGTTCATCCAGTTTATTTCTGAAGATTCACTTGGTGCCAATCACATTCTGTTTGTGTGGTCTGGGAACCAGCGTCCAAACGTTGCAACGTTCGAATTGATGTAGTTCATCTTGCATGGCTAGAATCCATGCCTCATCTTTGTTCGCCTCGTCGAACTTCTTTGGCTCAACCTGTGACAGGAAGCTAAGATGCAAAATTTCGTTAATAGTACCTCTTCGAGTTCGGACACCGACACGAGGATCTCCGATGATCTGATCTCTAGGATGATCCCTCACGTGCTGGAGCTCTAGAAGTCTGGCGTCTGGAGCTTCGACTACTTCTTGGGCTTCTCCTCCTTCTAGGAGATTTGTTCCATTTTGATCTTCAACATTCCCAGATGACGTGGAGGTGGAAACTTTGACGTACTTAGGAGTATCATCTTTAGCGGTCTCATCGAGACTCAGCTGTCAAGTCATGTACCTGCATCTTCAAGAATACCGCTGGAAGAATTGCTGTTAAGCAAACTTCCTTCATCAAATACAACATTAATTGATTCTTCTACCACTAGGGTTTTCTTATTGAAGACCCTATATGCCCGACTGTGGGAACTATAGCACATGAATATGCCTTCGAAGCATTTTTCACCAAATTTAGTACGCGGGTACTTCCCATTATTCAGTACATAACATCTGCAACCAAAGATCCTTAAGTAGGATAAGGTTGGTTTCCTGCCTCTCAATAGCTCATAAGGCGTCTTACGATGATGCTTGTTGATCAATGCTCGGTTTTGTACATGACAAGCTGTATTGACCGCCTCAGCCTAGAAGTATTCTGGGAGAGAAGCGTCTGTCAACATTGTCGTGCAAGCTTCAATGAGAGTTCTATTTCTCCTCTCTGTGACTCCATTTTGCTGAGGAGTGCGCGGGGAGGAAAACTCATGAAAGATACCTTGTTCTTCACAAAACTCTGTCATAGCACCAGATTCGAATTTTGTTCCATGGTCACTTCTGATTTTGACCACTGAGCAGTTAAATTCGTTCTGAACTTGCTTGACAAAACTAGTGAAGATGTCAAATGTATCTGACTTTCGTTTTAAGAAGAACACCCAAGTAAATCGAGAATGATCATCAACTATCACAAGTGTATAGGACTTGCCTCCCAAGCTATGAACTTGCATTGGACCAAACAAGTCCATATGTAGAAGATAGAGGCACCGGGAAGAGTCTTTGTCTGCAATGCTCTTAAAGGTAGCCCGAGTCTGTTTGCCCATCTGGCATGCAGGACAGGGGCTATCTTTGATGCACTTGATAATGGGAGCATCCCTTACTAAGTTTTTAGAAAACAATATATTAATTGTCTTGAAAATAATATGTGCCAATCTCTTATGCCATTGATCACAAAGAGATGCACTATCAGCTGCCACTAGGCACGCGGGGGTAGATGAATCTAAACTAAGAAAATTTAAGCAGAAGATATTTCTGCTCCTAATGCATGTTAGTATCGTCTCAGAAGAGGCACATGATATTATCAGACATTTATCCTTGCAGAACTTAACGTCATAACCTTTATCACATAACTGACTTACACTGATTAGGTTATGGTTTAACCCTTCAACATAAGCCACATCGGTGATAGAGATTATACCGTTGGAGATCATACCATAACCTCTGGTGACTCCTCGATCTGACCCCCGAAATATGACTTTGGGTCCATTCTCGACTGGAGTGTAATCACGCAGCAGGCTTCTTGTCCCTGTCATATGTCGGGAGCATCCACTGTCCAAGTACCATATTGGCGTTTTGGTGGCCTTTGGACATTCCTGCAAAACAAAATTAAATTCCCTTAGGAACCCAATCGAACTTGGGTCCTAGATTCTTGGTTAGCATACTCCCCCTCGGGTGGTTAACCCTACGAGTGGTCGGCCTCGCATTGCTAACATAGGGAGTCTCGTTATACCTCGGATTAAACTAACAATCCACGGCAAATTGACTGACTTTGCCACAACACCAACAGTCAAATCTGTTGTACCTCTTCCTAGGCTCCTGCTTTTCCCTGAGAATGGTGGGTACAGCTGGGGTCTTGGATCTGGAGGTGGAGGCCTCATAGTGATTGCAGTCACATGACTTCTTCACCTTCTGTTCCTTCAGTATAACAGGCTTGGCTCTTGGTGCCTGCTTTCCATTATGGCCGCTAGAGAATCGACCATAATTTCCCATGTGGATTTCCTCATAAGGTGCCTTGAAGGCACTCTCACCGAAGTTGTGGGGAAAAGTCCAATCATCATATCGACTCTTTGGCTTTGCAACCGAGGGCCGGAAATGATGACCAAAGATTGATTCAAAGTCATGTTGGTTGCAAGGAAAGCTAGGCTTTCTGAACGCAACAGGACTGAGCGGAACCTTTCCCTTTTCAGCAGCAGAGGCCTTCTTGGCAGCCTTATTCTTCCTCTGGTTCCTGTTTCTCCTGGATGAGGAACCAGATACCCCTACATGCCCCATGCCAGCTCCTTTGGCCTGTGCAGAGAAGGTATCAACTACTGGAAGAACCGTTTTTGGCATAGAGAAGCTCTTGTCGATCTTCCTTTCCGCCGTAAGTTGTTCTTCCAACTTGTCGACTTCCTCCTGCTTAAGATCAAGGAGCTTAAGAGACTCTCAATGCTTTGAAGTTAGGTCAAGGTGCTCCTGTCGGAGAGAAATCAAACTGGTGATCTCTTCCCTTAGGGAGACACACTCACCCTTAAGGAATTTCACTTCCTTTTTCTCAGCCTTCAATCTCTTACGGCACTCCTCGAAAGTGTTGAGCAGAAGCTCATACTTCTCGAGGAGCTCCGCTTCACGGGCCGAAAGGCTATCCTCAGGGTCATCATCCTAAGACTCAGGATCAGATTCAGAGTCAGAGAGAGGGGTGTGAGCTTTTACCTTCCCAGTAAATGGGGGACATTCTCCTTCTGAGTCGGAGCGACCCACCAGCCCGAAGTAGGCTTCCTCATCATCACTGGAGTCTGAGGAATCAGACTCACTCAGTATCTTTGGCCTTTTGGCGATGTAGCTCCGCTCTTTCTTCTTATCTCTAGAGGATTTGTGCTTCTATCCTTTCCCTTTTTATCTCTTGCCTTGGTAGCAGTCGGCCACGGCGTGTCCTGGCTTATTGCATCCAAAACAAATAATGTCAGAGGAGCGATGTTTGTTCGGTTTAGAGGCATAACTATCAGAAGAATAATTTTTCTTCTGATGCCGGGAGGAGGAGCCGTCTTTCTTTCTTTGATTCCTCATCTTGAGGAACTTCTTGAATTCTCGGGTGATGAGGGAGAAATCCTCCTCGGATAGCTCTGAGCTGGAGGAGCATGGCTCAGAGTCCTCCTCCTCATCCTTTTTCCTGGCACGGTATGAAACCGCACCCTTGCCTTTTCTGGAGTGAATGGCTTTTAGAGCCACAGTCTTTTCTTTGGCTGCAGCCTTCTCTGCTTCTTCTTCTGCTTTCCTGCTGTTCATTTGAAGCTCATAGGACATCAGCTTCCCAAACAGAATTTGTGAGTCTGTTTCAGCTAGTCTGCCAAACTCTCGGATGGCGCAGATCTTTGTGTCCCATTCCTTCGTAAGGGACCTAAGGAAATTATCATTAAGTTCACCATCAGTGAACACTCTTCCATATCCTTTGAGGGCATTGACAATCTTGAGGAAGTTCTCGAAGGTGACTCCGATCTCTTCCTTAGGTCCTTGTCTGAAGGCCTCATATTTCTGGTTCAGAAGGGATCTCCGATCATCCCTCACTTCATCAGTGCCCTCCATTAGGATAATCAGGCAGTGCCAGATCTCCTTTGCTGTCCTGCAATTGCAGAAGTTCTGCATCATTGAATAATCGAACGCGCTAACCAGAATGTTCTGCGCCTTCTTGTCAAGTCCCACCAGCACCATCTCATCCTTGTCCATTTCAGAAATTTTCTTTGGCACTTTCTTGGTAGGATCTATGGTGGAGACCTTAGTGGGGACATAAGGTCCCTCCTCCACGATCATGAAGAGTCGAGGATCAACTGCTTCCATGTAGAACCTGATCCTTTCCTTCTAGATAGGAAAGTTGAGCCTGGTGCACACTGGGATCTTGCCTGTGAACTTGAGCCCGTCCATAGTAGATGTTTGCCTTCTTCTTGACACTAGCGGCAAGATTCAACTCAAGGTGTTAACCTTTTTGATGAGGAACCTGGCTTTGATACCACTTGAAAGTCCACCTAGTGTCAACTACCTTCACCTATGGGGGGGGGGGGAATAGGTGACGTGCAGCGTTTTTTCGGAATTAAAATTATACCTGCACACGAAAAAAAACAGCACAGCAAACAGAGTACACAAGCTATTTATAGTGGTTCCCCGATTTGGGTACATCCACTTTCCCCCTTCGACCTATCTCCCAACAAGGGACGACTCGCTCTCTTCACCAACATGATTGAAATCCAATCCTTGCATTATCGGAAGGAACCCTTCCACACGTAAGAGTCAACACTCCCACAACACGGGTTGCACCCAACCCTTACAGCTAGGAACCAATGTTCCTATACAACAAAAAATAAAACTAGAATGTACAAGAAATACAAACTACTTTTGGAGACTAAGGTGTCCCTCTTCGTTTGATGACATGTTCTAGAAGTCACGAAGAGTCCACAACCCTAGATCTCACTTGGAGAGAATCTCCCCGAAACCGGCGGCGGCAAGAAGAGCGGCGGCTTGGTTCTCGGGATCGGCGGCGACAACGGTGTGGGCTGTTGTACTTTGGAGATCCAGTCTTCGTAGCAAAGCTAGCAAGGTCTTCCAATGGTCACACTAGGATCAATCGTCTCGATCGATTCGGATGGGGAATATTTTCCCGATCAACAAATCAAGAGACGAGAGATCTCTGGTTAGACGCGTGAGACGCTATGCTTGGCTAAGCTTCTATCGCCGGGAGATCTGGAAGAATCTCGATCAAAAGCGACGACCAACTAGCACGAGCGGCGACGGGGGCGGTGGAGCAGTATCGCGATTTAGGTCAAGGTCGGCTGCTCGGCTTCGTCTTTTTCTGTGTGTCCTTACTGTTTAAAAATACGCGTGTATTTATACACAAGTATACTCCTTAATGACCGTTGCGGGTCCCACCAGAAGAAACCCTAATTCCGGTTCAAAATAGTGTCAGCGGCAGAGTCCAGTCCAGCGGATCTAGAATTCGGCCAAGTCAAAATCGACGAGAATCGAAGGTGAGTCTCGTCGAATCGTCGAGAATCAAAGGTGATTCTCAACAATTCGGCGAGAATCAAAGATGATTCTCGTTGAAGTTGACTTGGTTGCACGCACTGTTTTCATCGGAAGAAGACGGCGAGAATCAGCTAGCTGATTCTCGACAGTTCGGCGAGAATCACATCACTAGTGATTAACACTTAGACGATTTTTCGTCTATCCGCCCATGGACTGCTCTTTGACCCATCCTTGCTCCTTGTCTGCTCTTGCAATATCACAGCCCTGTACTTGAAAATAAGTACACTCCAATAGAGAGAGTGCACGTAGGCCAACACACTGATCTGCTCAACGAGGGATTACGTCGTGCAGACCCGTGTATATTGACCTACTGCACCCTGACATTGGTGTGCACTTAGCGTGGAATAACTACAAGCACAACTTAAAATATTTTATCAAATACATTGTCTATTTACCTTAGCTTATTCAGGGGCTTCTTCAAATTAGGTACGTTGTGGATACAATACCCAACATGCGTTAATGCTGAAGATCCATGACCTGAACCGTGTCATCCAAAAGTTTGGAATAAGCCAAAATCTCTTAATATGCTGTTGGGATATCAGTGTCAAGGATCTAAAAAGTTCGGGCTGAGATACAAACATATGATGCTACTGCCCGACGGTACCACTACCGATGACGATAGATCTCTTCTAGCATATCCATGAAATAAGCTTAAGAAACAAAAAAAATGAATCATGGTAAAGCACGAAGCCTATGCCCATCTTCCAGCATAAGCCTAAATAAAGTGCAAAAGGTGATATCCACCGCCTATGTCAAGTGTGTCAAATGTACTAAGTTTGATCATACTTTTGGCTTATTCTGGAGGAAAGGATTAACGAAAAAAGCTCAAATTTGGATGCCAAAGTCGGATACCTTTATTATTGGTAGAACAACTTGGGTAACCAGATCTTTACTTGTATCATCCTTTTAGGTGTGTTGGCAGGTGATAATACGGTTTGCAGTCAATTTTATTAGGATATTTTCGGGGTTTTAAAGCAAATCATGTCTTGTAAAGTACTTGTTTTGATTCCCCTTTATATATATTTTTGTCGCTAATGCATTTTTTCTGGTTTTTGCAGGTTTTCAGGGCTTTCAGCCGAAGTTTGCTGTGACACGCCCCAAGGTCAAGCCCTACCAGGGCGTGTACCTAGGGCGTGTAACCCAGAGGAATGAAGCAATTGGTCTGAAACTGCATTCCGTGGAAACTTAGTGTACACACCCTCGGTCACGCCCGTGTCACATCCGACACGGGCGTGTACCAGAGGCGTGTCCCCAGGTTCCGAGGAATCGCCGCAGCGCGCTCGTTTTTCCCGTTCCACCGTCGTACCGAAAGTGTCACGCCCCAGGGTCACGCCTGACCCGGGCGTGACATATGGGCGTGTACTTCAGCAATTCCGCCCGTCACCTCCAGCATTCAATTTCTGCTCAACAAATTCACGCCGCAAACAACACGCCCCAGGTACACGCCCTAACAGGGCGTGACTTGTGGGCGTGTACCGCAACGACTCCGTCAGAATTCAATTCCAGCCCGAAAAAGTCGCGCCGAATGTGTCACGCTCCAGGGTCACGCCCGACCAGGGCGTGACAGGGGGGCGTGACCCGACCCGAAAAATTCTATAAATAGAGCCCAACTCCAGGGGTTTAGGGACACCTTTGGCTTTGAGAGGGGAGGTTCTGTCCTTTGTATTTCTGAACTTTTTAAGCATGTCTTTTCATTTTTAGTTCTTAGCTCTAGCTTTATGCTTTCCCTGTATTAGTTCCCAGCTTCGTTCTGTAGTATAATGTTAATGATAGTGTAGTTTACCTTTCCATGCACTTGTAATCGCTGGTTTTCATGTTGTAAGATCCCCGTTTCTATTAATAAAAAGCGTTATTTTCTTTTACGTTTCTGCTCTGTTTTCATTATTCTTCTTCTACTCATCCCCCTCTTCCTCCTCACCATGATTAACTAATCCTCCATGTACTCGATCTTGATGATCCGAGATTCGAGTGATTAGGTTATGATGCTTTGAATCTTACCTCTTCTTTTTAGGGTTTAGCCTTGAATTACTCTTGATTTATCACGAGTTGGAGGTATATCATCGATATATACTCTCCACCTTTGCTTTCATTCTGGGCTAGCCGAGAGGCCGAAAGTTTGAAATGAGCACTCAAGAGTAAAGGGAGTTGTTCGCACCCCTCGAGAGAGGCAGACGTTCAAATATCCCGGATTGGAGTAAAATCCATTAGAGGGGTTCACCGCGTAAAGCAAGTTTTAGGCCTCCGATTTAGGCGAAAGTCGGTCGGACCTTCCTAAACTCAGTTAGGCACGGCCTTCGAGAGAAGCGTGTCAATATTCATGGAACCTCCACGGTCAAGGACCTTTACCCTAATTAGCTTAGGTTTATTTATCGTATTTTTCTAACCACTCTTGCCGAGGTGATTTCTGATCGAGTGCATTTTCCCCTTCATCGTTATTAAGCTTGAGTTAATCGTTCTTTTAGCTCTCTTTAACTTTTCATGCAAGTAGCTCTCTTTCATTGCAAGTAGTTCTCTTCCTTTAGCACGTTTAGCTTTCTTCTAAAAAAAACTTAATTTTTTCGTCGATAAAATAATAGATTTCGTGTGAGTAAGCTTACTCAACTGTTCCCGGATTTCAATACGACACTTGTGTCCCCTAGCTGCATTTCGATAGGTATACTTGCCTTGATGAATTGTTAGTTTGGTTATTTTCTCCTTGCAGATATCTAAGAGACAATCAGCAGTCTAAGGACAAGGAGAACATGTGGTACTTGGAGTCTGGGTGTTCCAAGCATATGACTGATGATGAAGACATGTTTCTTAGCCTGGAGAAGAAGAAAGGAGGCATGATGACTTTTGTAGGTAACAACAAATGATATTTTTGGTATCAACACCATAGGTAATAAAATATTTTCTATTTCAAATGTACTACTAGTAGAAGTCTTAAAGCACAATTTAATTTCTATTAATAACCTTACGATAAGGACTTGAATGTGTTGTTTAAGTAAAAAGAACCAAATAACGGTAAAATTTATTGCTCCAAAAAGATAATTATTACATAGTATTGTCAGAATCCGCATTTTCTCTGCAATTAAACAACATATCTGAGTAAGCAAAAACACACGTCGTGATGCCACGTCGTGCAGTGGATAACTGCAGACGCTCAGGCAAGACCCCAACTCTACATTTTATATGAAATCCATAAGTTTATTATGAAGAAAATTGCAGTTTAGGTTAAGTTTTGGGAGGATATAGCTCTCAACTCAGTGGATCAACTAGTTCATGAGTAAAATTATGAATATACGCTGCGGAAAATACTTTGTTTATATTTAATTAACATCCTTTATGCGCATATACATCCAACTTGGACAACTCATGATATACATGACTCTAGATTTAGTCTAAGTATAGAAATAGCTTTTACGTTCCTTAAAATATAATGACTTTAGTTTTGAAATATGCTATGAATAGAATAAGGAAATGACATTTTATATATTTAAGAGTAACTAACATGCAATTCTAGCATAAAACCTTCCCACAGAGCAAGTAAAACCAACAATTCACAAATAAATAGATTTAGCTGCTAGCAAGTACTTAACATTCTACAAAAAAACCATCAGTAGGCGTCAACAACCTGACACGAACCCACTAAAAGTATGTATGTTTGAACTAAAACAAAACAACAACTACTACCTCACAATCGATGAGGTAAAGGCAACCACAACCACTATAGAATGCAAGCCACAACCAAACCCTAGCCGCTCAACTGGCTACTGCTCTCAGCCTGAGGCATTTAAAGAAAGAACAGCTCAGCAAGAAAACACAAGGGCTAAATAATATCATCAGTAGATAATAACCAAAGGTAAACAAGAATGGTTACCAACCCCAAATATAAGAATGACTCATAAACCTCAACTAAAAAGTCAAGTTATAACAAGTAAAGCAGGAATTTCAATAGTAGAGTAAGAAAAATTGCATCAAATGCGAAGTGAAGTAATTCTTCGATAAGATCTGCAATAGTAAGCATCCAACATATGACTAAATAATGTGAATAATAAAGACTAAACAGCTCCAAACGCGAGAATCATTACCACTGCAAAAAACCACGGTTTTGAGTCGGTGACCATATTGTTCAACACGAACTAACATGCCCAAAAACATCTCAAAAAGGCACAGCGGTGGTTGCCACATTGTCCAACAAAACCCAACAGTTCATAAGAAGATACAAAAACCCACCAAGTGCAATGATCGTCGGCTGAAAGCACGCGACAACACCGGCCTCTCCTCTTTCGTGATACAAACTATGGCTCGGGAAATTGACGATGAATAGAGTTCTGATTTGACGCAAAGGCATATATATATATATATATATATATATATATATATATATATATATATATATATATATATATATATATATATATATATATATATATATATACATATACATACATACGAGTCGCAGGCACGGGCCTCCGGCCCGATGGCTACATGCCACAGTACCTGGCCACCGACGGCGGGCTTCGCCCGCCCCCCGCCGGGAGGTCTGCTCTGCCGCCGCCGCCAGTGCCGCCGCCGCACTGACCGGAGACCCTCGTCGGGTTTGCTGGTTGTATGGGCAAGTGAATTTGATGGTCAAAATTGTCTCAAAACGAAAAGTGATCAACATAAAAGTTGTAGATCTTGGAGAGACGAACAACTTTCATGTTGATCAACTTTTGATTTGAACCCGTCTTGGATCTTGATTGGGGCCCCGAAATCACGGGCGGCGGAACGGTTTACTGTGGCAGTTCTGCCGCCCCCGATTTCGGGGCCTAAATCGAGTTCCAAATCGGCTCTAAATCAAAACGTAATCAACATGAAAGTTGTTTTTCTCGCCGAGATCTACAACTTTCATGTTGATCACGTTTCATTTTGAGACCATCTTGACCCTCAAAATCCCTTGACCGTACGCCCGTACCTTAGTAAATATAAAATCAAGCTTTTATAGTCCCACACTGCTGGTAGGTTTGAACCTTTTGGATTTAAATATAGAAGTCCAGAATGAATGATTGAAATTAGGCGGGCTTGTGGGCTTGCGGCTTGTGGGCTGCTTGTCTTATCTTGAAATCTATGAATAGGAGGGTTAGCGGGCTGCTTTTAAATTCATGGGAGTGTTGTTTTTAAGGCCTTTTTTATGTTATCTACTTAACTTTAAGATCCCTAGTAGTAGGTTTAGGACCCCTAGTAAAATCTGAAGAGAGGGGGTTGGTTTGATCCAACGGTTCATGATCAAATCTCAAAAATCCGACGGCCACCTAATTTCCTTTCAATTTCAAACTTATGCTATTTGCAGACCTCCATATTTCTTTATAATATGGTATATATATATATATATATATATATATATATATATATATATATATATATATATATATATATATATATATATATATATATATATATATATATATGGGGCATATACTGTGCGGGCAAACATTATGTGCGGGCGTACGGACAAGTGATTGTGAGAGTCAAGATTGTCTCAAAATGAAAAGTGATCAACATGAAAGTTGTAGAACTCGGCGATACGAACAACTTTCATGTTGATCACTTTTTGATTTGGAGCCGATTTTGACCTCGATTTCGGCCCCGAAATTCGGGGCGGCGGAACTGCTACCGTAAATCGTTCCGCCACCCCCGATTTCGGGGCCCAAATCAAGGTCCAAGACGCCTTCAAATCAAAAGGTGGTCAACATGAAAGTGTTTCATCTCATCAAGATCTACAACTTTCATGTTGATCACCTTTCGATTTGGGACCATCGTGACCCCCAAAATGGCTTTCTCGTACAGCCCGTATATTTTACTTGCCCGTATAATATATATACCCATATATATATATATATATATATATATATATATATATATATATATATATATATATATATATATATATATATATATATATATATATATATATATATATACTAGCATCTTCGAACGGTCTTCGCCCGTTCTCGACGCGGCGATGCGGGCTTCCCCCGCAACCAAGCGGGCTTTGCCCACTTGACAATGACATTGGTCGTGGGAGGTGATATTAGTCGTTGTAGGAGCATTTGTCATGGGTGGCGACATTGGTTGTGGGCGGAGAAATTGTCCGTGGGCGGCGGCATTATTCGTGGGCATCGACATTATTTGTGGGCGGTGACATTATTCATTGGAAGCAATAATGTTCGGGGCGGCAACATTGTTCGGGTGCGGCAACAATGTTTTGGGCAGCGACATTGTTCGGGGGCGGCGACATTTTTCAGGATTGTCCGACACGGGGCTCCACCCCTACGGCCAACCGCGATAGTACCCGTCCGGCAACGGCAGGCTTTGTTTTTATCCTCTCTGGAAAATTTGGTTCCAAAATGGAATGCATGTTGTTTTATTAATAATCTAAAATAGCACTCATCAAGGGAGCAAATCCCTAAATAACTTATTAAGAAACCAAACGGTCCCTAAATAATTTGTTAAGATTTAATACAGGAAGTAACTACAATCCTATCCAAGGAAAAAGATAGCTTTGTTTTTTATCCTCTCTAGACCATTTGGTTCCAAAATGGAATGCATCTTGTTTTATTAATAATCTAAAATAGAACGTGAAAGTGGAGGATAAGATCTATCTTAACTCTAGAGGGGGGGGGGAATAGAGTTTATTAAAATAATTTTCAAGATAAAAACTATTTGCAGTGGAAGACTTAATTTAAATAATATGTGTATAGTGCTGCAGAAAATAAAAATATGAAAGCAAGAAATAAAACAACACAGCACACAGCAAAACACAAAGAAGCAACCGGAGGACACAAGGAGCTATAGTGGTTCCCCAATCAATCTGGGTACATCCACTCTTCAACCACCCTAGGTAGGAATCCACTGCAGGATGTGTTGATCAGGTGTCCTGGGCACCAATGAGCTTTTGATAAGGTGCTCAAAAACCTAAACAGATATTTTGATCAGGTGTCTTGCCACCACTGAGTTTTGACAAGGTCTTAGAAACCAACACAAACTTTTGAAGGGAGTTTGATAAACCCTTTATAGCAGAGAGAGAGAGATAGAGAGGTGAGATGATCTTCTCTGTCAACAATCAGAGAGAAGATAGTGGATATTGTCAAAGCTCCCCCTGAGATCTTGAGTTATTCGGGAAGTGAAGCTTTGCAATAGGGTGATAGGCCTTCAGAATATTTGATCTCCAGCAAAAGATGATTCCAGCAGCAGCTGAAATGTGTGGTGTCTGGAGTCTTGAATGATAAGGCCTTTGAACACTTGAATCAAAAGAGATCTAGAAATTTTTGTATGTTGATCTACTTCAGTGGTGTGTGTTTTCAGAGAATTCTGTCTGTGTGTGTCTGTACCTTTTGTATGGAACTGTCTTCTCTCCTTCTTGTTGTTGTATTTTGTTGTTGTTAACCATCAAAATGAATAATCTTTTATTCCTTAGATCTGAATAGAATAATTCTCTGTGCAAGATAGTCGTTAGCCTATCATAAATGACTTTCTTAAATGCATTTTATCTTCTGGAGGAAAGTCCAATAAAACATTCCTTTAAAATATCCTTGAAACTTGCTCCAGATTAATTAAAATGGCTACAAGATCCTTGAAATAAATGCTGGGAATAATTACATAACTGTCTGAATTTGAATCTTGAAAAACGTCGATCTCTCCAGAAAAACGTCGACCTGAGCTCAACTATCGTTGAACTGAGCTCAGCGATTGGACTTAGACTGAAGCAGAAATCATCGATCTGAGCTCAACTATCGTCGAACTGAGCTCGGAGATAGGGAAACAAACTAGAGACACGAATGTCGATCTGAGCTCGAATGTCGTCAAACGGAGTTCGACGACTCGTTGAATTGAGCTCAGAGATCGTCGAATGGAGTTCAACGATTCGTCGAAGTGAGCTCAGAGATCGTCGAATGGAGTTCGATGGCTGATCGAAGTGAGCTCAGAGATCGTCGAATGGATTTCGACGATTCGTCGACCTGAGCTCGACGAAATGACTTAGTCTCCTGAACTGTAATATCTGGTCTGAGGGTCTTGAGGGTAGCTTTCAAACCTAAATACTAACCCTTAGACTCAATCTAATTGACCTTTAGATCTATACAAGGAGGTCAAAACAAATTTCCTAAAGGACATAGTGATCCTTTCGCAAATCAGTAATAGGGTGTTTCAACAATCTCCCCCTATTTGGTTTAGGATTACTATTTACAGACATAGGAAAAATTGGAAAAATAAAAACATACAATGCAGAAATATAACCAAAAAGCATTGCAGAAACACAGATATAATCACAAATAGTCAGAAATAGGTATCACTGTCAGCTTACATGATCATTCCTTTTCCATGCCCATTTTGAGAACTATTTCTCTGTTAGGATTGAGAGCTTCTTTCTTGGATCTCCTGTCATCATTTGCACCTAGAAAAGTTTGTTGTTTTGGCCTGGGAACTACAACTTCTGGGTGCGGCTTCATATAACTTTTTGAGTTAAAGAATTTGCTGGAAGAATATCTCTCAAGTTCTTTCTTTATCTGTTCTGATAGAGTGGTGAATTGTGATGTATCTTTTACTTGTTCTCTAGCCTTTTTAATTTGATCTAATGCAGCCAACTCTTTCATCCTTGCTGTCCAGGAATTAGGATTGTTCTCTGGGTCTTCAAATGGAACAGGAGGTTCAAATCTATTAGTTGACTCATCAGCAGGAGCTCTGGAAGAGACAAGATCTTTAACCTTATAAGGGAAAGGACCAGAAGTAGAATCTGTAGGGCCTTGTCCTTCCCTTTGATAAGGATGTTGCCTGGAAAATCCTTTAGAATACACTCTGAGATCTCTTTGATTACCTCTATACTGTCCTCTTCTAGACTGGTAACCTCTACACTGATTTCCTCTTTCCTGAGATCTTCCTTGAAATTGATATGAACTTTGGCTTCTAGCAGTAGATTGAAAGGCAGAACTTCCACCTGTACATGCATCAGGTGAAGGAGGAGGAGGAGGAGGATTAAAATGGGATGAACCTTTGTCATACTTCCTTTTCTTTTTCACTGCTTTCAGCTGATTTCTGGAGTACTGCATCCATGGTTCTGTAATCTAGCAATCATGCAATATATAATAAGGAACATCATTTGTATCTTTAACCTTCTCTGGGGGAACTCTCTTCATGGCCTTGCTTCTTGCTTTCCTTTTCCATGCAATTGTTGCTGAGGAATCATCAGAGTCAGTTCTAAACTGATCACTGTCTGAACTTTGTGGATTATCATACAATGCATCAATCCTTTTGATGGAATCTCTTTGTTGTTGGGAAGGAACAGAAGAAATAATAGCAGGAACAGCAACAGGAGCAACAACAACAGCAGGAATTGGAACAGAAACAATACTCGCAGAAGGAACTATAACAGCAGGTTTAGAAACAAAATTTTCAGAAACAATAAGCTCAGATACAGCAGGCTCAAAATCAATTGCCTCTGTCATATGCATATCCTCAGAAACTGAAACAACAACATCAAAACTAACTAAAACATCAACAACAGCAGTAGTAATTGCATCATTGTCCGCAGCCTAGACAGAATCTATAAAAGAGGCTAAAATGATGGGCTCACAACAAGAAATATGCACAATGGCCTTAGTAAGGTCTTCAGTATACTGGTCTGGAAGGTAGCTGAAGTATACAGAATCAAATACTGATAGCAGTGACCTGAGGTCCACTGTAATGACTGCAACTAGAGCTTGAACTGGAGTTACTGCAGCATGCAATCTCTCAGCTTCATAAGGCATCTCCCCCTACCTAGATTCAGTGATAACTGGATCAAGGCACCAAGTAGAAGGGATTTCCTGAGGAGGAAGAATAGTGGATATCCTGGCAGACAACTCCTGAACAGTTTTCAGAAGTGGAGCCAATGAAGTCTCCAGCAGTAGTGATAGCCTTGGAGCTATCAGCTCATATAGCTTGTCTGCAATAGCTGGAAGGTCTACTTGCTCAAGAGGGATTGAGTAGAGGTAGGGATGGATGTGGTAGAGATAAAAGTTGGAGCAGCAGGAGATGTTGTTGGAGAAACTGTGGATGGTGGAAGTGATAGTTGTGATATTGGAATTGTGGAGATGGAAGATAATGGAGTGGAGATGGATGGTGTGAATGATGGTTGAACAATTATTTCCTGAAGTAATTGTTGATAGGAAGTGGATGATGATGGTGGCTCGGGAGGAGATGAAGGAGAATCATCCATATAGGAATCATCTAGAAGAGTGAATGATGGAATATAGGATGATGAATCAATGTCCATGTGTGGGAAGTGATGTAGTGGATGGAAGATTTCTTAAGTTGATGTTGGAGTTGGAGAAGGGATTGAAGTTGGAGATGGGATGGAAATGGGGGATGAAATTGTGATAATGGGTGTGATTATTGTTGATGAAACAATAGGTGGAGAAGGAGGAGAGGATGAGGCAGGCAAATCTTCTACAGCGGCAGAAACTAGAGGGGAAGAGACTGAAATAGTCCTTGTGCCTGAAGAAGAGATTGCAGAGGCTCTGCTCGGCTTTACAATCTACCTATCCCATTTCCCAAATAGAGTACATGTAAGCCTCTTGGAGGCATTGATGTGTGTTCCATTGGACACAAGCAGGTCAGGGCATCTATCGTGAAGAAACAGCCATAAAATCCTCCCAAAATTAACAAAATTCTTGTTAATTTTCTTCTTGATCAAATCAAAAAACACTTCTCCCCAGTTCAGCTACTTCTTGTACACCAAGGCACCCATCAAACAGAGCTGATACCTAGAGATGGTATCATGAGCAGAGTGTTTTGCCAACAACACTTTCCCAACTACATCAGCAAGAAATCTATACTCAACTGACAGATTCTTCTTAAGCAATTTATTAGGGTTAGCTGCTAAATGGCCCATCCACTCAAGCATAATTGAAAATTCTTCTCCAAAAAGCTCAATAGAATCTTCACCAGAATTTAATTGAAATACCTCTGTCAAAACAGCAGGTGTTAAAGGTACCTGAGTTCCTGAGATGGTTCCGATCACAGTGTTCTGATCCAGATTGTGGGCAGTATACACCAATTCCTTTATTTCATTTGCGGCCAATTTGATCCTTGTAGACATTATGTTAACTAACTGTTGGTCCTTGAAGAGTTCCAGAATGTCCTTGAATATTTGATCACTGTTATCGAAAGAATCCATGTCTATATCAAAGCCAGTATCAAATTTCATGGCCATTGATTCCTGGGGGTTGTCTGACATAGACTTCTTCTTTGATATCTCCATTGAGAAAAGCACTCTTTACATCCATCTGGTATACTTTGAATCCTTTGTGTGTTGCATAGGCTAAGAAGATTCTTATGGCCTCTAACCTTGCAACTGGTGCAAAGGTCTGGTCATAGTCTATCCCTTCTTCTTGAGAGTATCCTTGAGCAACTAGCCTTGCCTTGTTCCTTACAATGACTCCTTGATCATCCAATTTATTTCTGTACACCCATTTTGTTCCAACAATGGAGTGATCCTTTGGCCTTGGCACTAGTTCCCAAACTTTGTTCTTTTCAAATTAATACAACTCCTCTTGCATTACAATGATCAAGTGTGAATCTTGCTCTATATCTTGAATGGATTGAGGTTCAATTTGAGAAAGAAAGCAAGTGTGCTGAAAGAAATTATACCTAATCACCTAGAGGGGGGGGGGGGTAGGTGACTTAATCTTTTTAAACTTTTAGGCAGATTATATCACAGATTTCACAGAACTATAACCAGCATACACAACATCAATCACATACACAGAGTACACACAGTTTTATAGTGGTTCCCCAAGGTTTGGGTACATCCACTTTCCCCCTTCGCCTATCTAGTAGTGTACTAGATTCGGCCAAACTCCTCCACTATTCCTCAGATCCTCAGATCCTCAGATCTTACACTCAGAACCCCAACCAGGTTCCTACAGCTCAGAGTGATCCCACTCCTACAACTCAGGCTCAACAGCCCTACCACTCAGTCTTCACAAAGAACTACACTTAGCCACAAGGCCTACACTCAGAGAAATGAATCTCCTACACTCAGGCACACAGGCCCTACCACTCAGCCTTTATAATTTCAGGCCAACAACTCAGATCCCTAAGGATCCTACAAGAAATTAAAAATACAATGTGTAAACCTACAACTCAGAATGAGAGAGAAGAGTTGTCTGGTTTCTTGAAGAGTTCTTGGAAGAACTTTGCTGAGATCAACCTCACTTGGCTTTCTTCAAAGCTTCTTGAATATAGAACATAATAGGGTTGAGTCTCTCTGCAGCTGATCTTCAATCACTGCAACTTAAGAATCAGAACTAGGTCTGAAACTTTCTTCACAGCCTGGTTCAACAGCTGTCTTTTTGGAAGGAGCTCTCTCTCTCCAACTACTTAGATCTTCACTTGAATTGATTCTTCAATGAATTACTTGATCATCTACTTTGATTGATGTTGATCATCTTCTTCTGTTGACAGAATAAGCCTTTATATAGGCCTTCTTCATGGTGACCGACTGATCCGGTTCCTAATAGTTTTCTGACATCTCTGACAGTTGCAGTAGACCGGCTGGAATGACAGCTGTCATGTCATCCAGCCACTTCTTGAAATATCTGTAACTGTCTGAAAGTGTCGAGACAGTCTGTCTTTAATTGTCGACACTTATAGACTAAGTGTCGATATAAGTAGACTAAGTGTCGACACAAGCCTTCAAGGTGTCTACACAACTCCTTGTGTTGTAGAAATTTCTTCTCGACACTGCTTCGTCAACATGTGTCGCACTGATATTGTGTGTCGACAAAACTCCTTGTTCTTTAGAACTTAGTTGAATTCTTGTAAGTGTCGACACAACTCCTTTGTGTCGACACATCTTCTTGTGTTGAACTTGTTCAGTGTCAACATATCTTCTAGGTGTCGACACATGCCTTCTGTGTTGATTCTTTTGATGAGTGTCGACACATCTCCTTTGCGTCGACACTTGTACTTAGACTTCATTGAAATTTGCTGAGTGTCGACACAGCCTCCTAGTGTCGACACTTTCTTCATGTGTTGAGACTTTTGCTGTGTGTCGACACTGATCCTTTGTGTCGACACATTCTTCATGTGTTGAGACTTTGGCTGAGTGTCGACACATCTCCTTTGTGTCGACACTTGTACTTAGAATTTGTTGAACTTTGCTGAGTGTCGACACAGCCTCCAAGTGTCGACACTTTCTGATGTCGACAAAGTTCCTCTGGGTCTCGACACTGCTTCTAAGTGTCGACACTGCTTCACTGGGCATTTCTTCATTGAGTGTCGACACAACTTGTATGTGTCGACACTTTTCTTCTGGTGTCGACTCTGCATCCCTGGTGTCGACATAATTACTCCAAGTGTCGACACTGCTTCTCTGGATGTCGACACAAGTCTTCTTAAGTGTCGACACTTTCCATCTGGGTGTCGACACATGGACTTAGAAACTTTTCAGCTTTCCCTGCAAATACTTAACCTGCACAACTAAACTCAAAACACATCAAATATATTTTGATGTATATCATTAGGTAGGGTGAGGCTTCTTCAAATCAGGTACATTTATTCCAATGTACCCAACAATCTCCCCCTATTTGGAGAAGTCATAACCCTTAGTCAATAATATACACCATATATAACAAAATCACAGTATGATGTAAAACAAGATTATATAACAGGGTAAGTACATAAACATGTATAAACAAAACATGTATAACAAATATCTCAGAACAATAATGTAATAGTTGATCATATATCACATTGTTCTAACAACTTTATCATATTCATTATTCAAAAGTTTACAGAAAGGTTAAAATCAAATGATTACAACTAGTAAACTTAAGAAAAATTCAATCCTATTGCTGCTCAGGCTTCTTGATCACTATGCCCTTTCTAGATTGTATCTTTTCTTGGACTGGGGCTTCAGCATCTTCAGCAGCAGCAGGCTTCTTTCCTTTAAGATTCTTCTTTTTCAAATCTTCAGCCTTGAACTTTTGCCTTTCAAAGTAATGAAAAGGCTTAGGAAAGTACTTGCTAGGCTCCTGGGCAGTAGGAGGTAGCTTTCCCATCTTAGCCTTTCTTCTATATTGCATAATTGCCTCTTGCCTGGACTCATGCTTCCTCCACTCCAGTTCAGAATACCACTTGTTTCTATCTTGGATATTGTCCTTGGCAGCCTTCCATGCAGTCAAGATAATATTCCTGGAAGTGGGGCTCCACTGTTCAAAATCAGGTCTGAGTTCAGCTTGCTCTCTGAATCGCTTCTTAGACAATTGAGTCTCTTGTTCTTTCTGTAAAGCTTCTTTTTCTTTCAGTATAGCCTCTGGCACTGGCTGAATTACTTTTTCTATGATGACCTTCTGATTTCCCTCAGGTGGGTTATATAATGACTGTATATCTGCATGTATCATATCAAAGTCTGGTGGAGGATAGATCACTTGAGCTACTTCAGCTTGCTCACCTCCAAGATATGCAGGATTAATCCCAGACTCTGTAACATTGTCATCATCACATAATGGAGGATATCCAAGGGTGGCTCTGATGGAATTTGAAATCCATTTTGCATGATCAGAGCCTGCTTTGACTAACACCCTCTCCCACTTTATGACTTCTCTTTCAATGTGATCCCTCAGATCATCTTTCTGAAATCTTATCTGTGCATTCAGATAATTGACTCCATCTTTATAGAAAGGTTTCAACCTTTGGAGCTTGTCAGTTATAGCTTTTTGAGAGTCTGCTATAGCAGTTTTAACAGCAGTGATATTCTCTTGGAACTTCTTATCAAACTCTTCTTAGGCAGTTGTCCTTGCTGTAGTTTGAGCAGCAGCCAGATTCTACATCTCAGTGACTATCAAATTGTGTGATTCAGTCAAATTGTCATTCATTCTTATCTGGTTTTCCAGGACATAGCCTTGCTTTACTGCCAGGTTTTCAATTTGTTTCTTGATATTTTCTTGATGAGTAGCTAGATAGACTACTGCATTTCCTCACTTATGAAAGCAGTCAGTCATTTCTTTCTTATTCAGATTCATTTCAAATCTGATGGACTTAATTTCTTGGGACAGATCAAATTGTAGTGACTTATGCCCCACATCTATATATTTTTCTATTGCTTGCCTTTGCTCATCCATCTTTATTTGTAATGCAACCATCAGAGAACTGAAATTTGTAGATAGGGCAGGCTGTGGGGCAGGCTGTGGTGCTATTGTTTGTAAAGCTTCCTTATATGTCTGGCTTCTCCTCTTGAAAACTTGAACTTTTCTCTTCTTGGCTCTTGCAGCCTCTTCATCTTCTGATGCAGATGTGCTATCAATAGTCACTCTGTCCTTAGGACTTGGAGGTAACTCCTTGTCAGTCCTTTGTAGCCCTTCAGCATCTTTTGGCAGCTCAGTCTCTTTGCCTGCAATTTTCTCTATATTCTCCACTTGCTCCCGCTCAATAATTACTTTCTCCCCCTCAGCAGCAGCACTTTCTTTCTCAAAGTAAGTTTGTAGAAGATCTGGGAATAGCTCTTCTCTGGTAAATTCTTGTTGAGGATGGGGTGGAGATTCTCTTATCTCATCAACCACTTGATCAGATACCACTTGAGAAGCAACAGATGTGTCTTCCATGAGAACATCTTGGGGTTGACTAGGAATCTGAGGTTGCTGATTAACATCAGACAATCTGTCAGTCATATCTTCATTTTCAATAGAGAAATCTAATTGGTTGATTTCAGTTATTACCTCAAGTATGGTGTTGGTAGCTTGTTCACTCTCTAGTGGAGTTGGCTCATCCACAAGTAGACGCTCCCCTGGACTGAGTCCAGCTGTTCTAGGCTAGCTTGTGGTAGCTCCCCCTGCCTTTCTACATCATCTTGTCTTGCTGGAGATTGTCCAGCATTTTCAGTGTCTTCTTCATCAGGAGTGAACACAACATGCTCTTCAGAGCTGCTTGATGATTCCTGAGCCACAGGGGCTGACTTCTTCTTCTTCTTTTGGGGTGTTACCTTCTCAGGAGTTGACATTTCATTAGTCAAGACTCTATCCCATCTTGAGAAGATTCTCATGTCCATCTTACTCATGTGATTGATCTTAGATCCAGCTGCTTGACTCATGACCTCTGGTATACTACCAGAAAGGTATAGACTTAGAATCCTACCCAAATTGGGCTTCTTCATGCTCTCTTTGATCTTCTCAAACACCACTGCAGACCAATTAGTTTCTAGTTTGAAGATAATTCTTGTCATGAGGCTAAACATATGAGCTGATACTCTGTCATGCCCTCCAGGTTTGCACAGTATTACTTTTCCAACTATTTCAGACAAGAATTTTCATTGGCTGTTCATTCCTTTCTTGTTGAAAACAGAACCTATTTTTAGGTTGGAGTCCAGTCCACACCATGTTAATGCTTCCCTAGTCTTAGAAGCAGAAACATCTTCTTCTTCCTTAGTCTTAGGTAGTTGAAGTACCTTTCTCAGACTCTTAGGAGAAACTTTCACCTTTGCCCCATGTACTCTAGACTTTATCTTGAGTCCAGATTCATCTATTGTTGCTCCATTTAGAAATTCCAGGACTTCTTTCTTCCATATCTTGGTCGGTTCGGAAACAAGAAATTCCAACCTTGTCACTTCTATTAGTGTTATCACGCCTTTGAT